>JAQPZY010001068.1:0-600000 GCA_029931535.1 Margaritifera margaritifera
CTTCATCTTATGTCATCATCCTGCTTTCCCTTCATCATCAATCAGCAGCAGGCAGCAATCCTTCGGTCGAGAATCGTCAGTTTGTTTCTCTCCATTGTCCACTTTCTGACATGGAGTTTTTTTTTTTTTCTACCTATAAGTTTTCTACTTGGAACATCATCCATCAATCATCATCATCCATCATCATCATCATCATCATCAGTCATCATCATCGAGATCATCATCATCATCATCATGCGAGATCATCTTCAATCATCATCAGTCAGTCATCATCATCCATCGAGTCAGGTCAGGAATCATTGCCCTGGCTACCGTAAAGTAGAAACGGTAACTTCAACCTAGCGACTCGTCGTCATCATCATCTTCACTCATCAATCATCATTATCTTCATCGATCATCATCATCATCTTCTTCTTCTATCTTCTTCTTACATCATCATCATTCAACATCATCTTCTTCTTCTTCTTCATCATCATCATCATCGTCAACATCATCTTCGTCGATATCGTCAATTTTTTCTCCATGGTCACTTCTGGCATGGAGTTTTTTTTCTACCTATAGTTCTACTTGAACATCCATCATCATCATGATCCATCATCATCATCATCATCATCATCATTTAGATCATCATCATCATCGAGATCATCATCATCATCATCACTTGAACTAACTACTGAACATCATCATCATGATCCTTATCCATCATCTTCATCATCGAGATCATCATCATCATTTAGATCATCATCGTCATCTAGATCATCTTCATCTTCATCATCGAGTCAGGTCTGGCATTACCTGCTACCGGTAAGTAGACGGTACTAAACCTGCGACTCATCATCATCATCTTCATCTTCATCATCTGCATCAGCATCATCATCTTCGTCGAGATCGTCAATTTTTTCTCCAATGTCACTTCTGACATGGAGTTTTTTTTCTACCTATACTTCTACTTGAACATCATCCATCATCATTTAGAGATCATCATCGTCGTCATCATCCATCATCAGTCATCATCATCGAGTCAGGTCACGGCATTGCCTGCTACCGTAAGTAGAACGGTACTACCTGCGACTGTCATCATCTTCATCTTAATCATCATCATCTTCATCATCATCATCATTATCATCTTCATCATCGAGATCATCATCATCATCATCATCATCATCATCATCATCATCATCATTTAGATCATCATCATCTTCTTCATCATCATCAGCATCATCATTTTCGTCGAGATCATCAATTTTTTCTCCATGGTCTCTTTGACCGATTTTTTTTTCTACCTATAGTTCTACTTGAACATCATGCCATCATCATCATGATCCTCCTCCATCATCATCACATAATCGAGATCATCATCAACATCATTTAGATCATCATCATCAACTCCATCTTCAGCATCATCATCTTCGTCGAGATTCGTCAATTTTTTCTCCATGGTCACTTCTGACATGGATTTTTTTTTCTAGCTATAGTTCTACTTGAACATCATCCATCATCATCATTACATCATCATTTATGATCATCATCATCATCGAGATCATCACCATCATCAGTCATCATCATCATACTCATCATCATCGAGTCAGGTCCGGCATTGCCTGCTACCGTAAGTAGACGGTACTGACCTGCGACTGTCATCATCTTTATCGTCATCATCAGCAGCATTTTCGTCGAGATCGTCCATTTTTTCTCCATGTTCACTTCTGACATGCAGTTTTTTTTCTACCTATAGTTCTACTTGAACATCATCCATCATCATCATGATCCTCCTCCATCATCATCATCATCATCATCATCGAGTCAGGTCAGGCATTGCCTGCTACCGTAAGTAGACGGTACTACCTGCGACTGTCATCATCATCTTCATCTTCATCTTCGACATTCATCATCATCATCGTCGTCGTCATCATCATCAAGTTAGGTCAGGCATTGCCTGCTACCGTAAGTAGACGGTACTACCTGCGACTGTCGTCATCATCATCTTCATCATCATCATCATTATCTTCATCATCATCATCATCATCATCATCATCATCATCATCTTCATCATCATCATCACCATCATCTTCTTCTCTTCTTCTTCTCCATCATCATCATCATCAACATCATCTTCTTCTTCATCATCATCATCATCATCATCTTCATCATCATCTTCGTCGAGATCGTCAATTTTTTCTCCATGGTCACTTCTGACATGGAGTTTTTTTTCTACCTATAGTTCTACTTGAACATCATCCATCATCATCATCATCATTTAGATCATCATCATCATCGAGATCATCTTCATCATCGAGATCATCATCATCATCTTTTCTCCATCATCATCATCGTCGTCATCATCATCATCGAGTCAGGTCAGGCATTGCCTGCTACCGTAAGTAGATGGTACTACCTGCGATTTCATCATCATCATCATCATCATCATCATCATCATCATCATCTTAATCATCATCATCATCATCTTCTTCTTCTTCATCTTCATCATCAGCAGCAGCAGCAGCATCATCTTCGTCGAGATCGTCAAATTTTTCTCCATGGTCACTTCTGACATGGAGTTCTTTTTCTACTATAGTTCTACTTGAAGAACATCCATCATCGTCACATCATCATCATCGAGATCATCATCATCATCATTTAGATCATCATCGAGACCATCTTCATCATCGAGATCATCATCATCATGGTCATCATCGAGTCAGGTCAGGCATTGGCCTGCTACCATAAGTAGAACGGTACTACCTGCGACTGTCATCATCATCATATAGATCATCATCGTTATCGAGATAGCTGTCATCTAGATCGCCAACGTCGTCATCATAGAGATCGTCATCTTCGAGATCGTCAACGTCGTTATCATCGGAGATCTTCATCATCAAGATTGTCATCATGGAATCGTCATCATCGACATAGTTATCATCTAGATCGTCTGAGTCGTCATCATCGAGATCGTCAACATCGTGATCATAGAGATCGTCATCTTCGAGATCGTCTACGTCGTTATCATCGAGATCTTCATCAAGATTGTCATGATGGAATCGTCATCATCGAGATAGTTATCATCTAGATCGTCTACGTCGTCATCTTCGAGATCGTCATCTTCGACATCGTCAACGTCGTCATCATAGAGATCGTCATCTTCGATATCGTCAGCGTCGTTATCATCGAGATCTTCATCATCAAGATTGTCATCATGGAATCGTCATCGAGATTGTTATCATCTAGATCGTCTACGTCGTCATCATCGAGATCGTCAAGGTCGTATCATCGATATCTTCATCAAGATTGTCATCATGGAATCGTTGTCATCTAGATCGGTCTACGTCGTCATCTTCGAGATCGTCAACGTCGTTATCATCGAGATCCTCATCTTCGAGATCGTCAACGTCGTTATTATCGAGATCGTCATGATCTAGATCGTCTACGTCGTCATCATCGAGATCATCATCATCTAGATCGTCTAAGTCGACATCATTCGAGATTGTCATCATCTAGATCGTCTACGTCGTCATCATCGAGATCGTCATCATCTAGATCGTCTACGTCGTCATCGTCCAGATCATCATCATCTAGATCGTCTACGTCATCTTCGAGATCGTCAACGTCGTTATCATCGAGATCGTCATCATCAAGATTGTCATCATGGAATCGTCATCATCGAGATCATCATCTTTCTTTTGTTCTTTCATTTTTGTGTGATGTTTACTTTTATGATTGATGTGTTTGGATTCATGTGTATCTGTGTTTGTGATTGTATTTGTTTATTTGTGTATTTGTGTATGACATTTTTTCCCATTTCCATTTATGCATATTTATTTGTTAATCTTTCTTTTCTTCTTTCAGTTTGCGTGATGTTTACTTGTCTGATTGATGTGTATGTGTATGATTGATATGTATGTGTGTTTGTGGTTTATATTTGTTTATTTGTGTATTTGTGTATGACATTTTCCCATTTCCATTTATGCATATTTATTGTTAATCTTTTTTTTTCTTCTTTCAGTTTGCGTGATGTTTACTTGTATGATTGATGTGTATGTGTATGATTGATGTGTATCTGTGTTTGTGATTATATTTGTTTATTTGTGTATTTGTGTATAACATTTTCCCATTCCATTTATGCATATTTATTTGTTAATCTTTCTTTCTTCTTTCAGTTTGCGTGATGTTTACTTGTATGATCTATGTTTATGTGTATTATTGATGTGTATGTGTGTTTGTGATTATATTATTTTATTTGTGTATGACATTTTCCCCATTTCCATTGATGCATATTTGTTTGTTAATCTTTTGTTCTTTCATTTTTGTGTGATGTTTACTTGTATGATTGATGTGTATGTGTATGATTTATGTGTATGTTGTTTTCTGATTGTATTTGTTTATTTGTGTATTGCATATGACATTTTCCCATTTCCATTTATTCATATTTATTTGTTAATCTTTCTTTTCTTTTTTCAGATTGCGTGAATGCTTACTTGTATGATTGATGTGTATGTGTATCATTCATGTGTATATGTGTTTGTGATTATATTTGTTTATTTGTGTATGACATTTTCCCATTTACATTGATTCATATTTATTTGTTAATCTTTCCTTTTGTTCTTTCATTTTTGTGTGATGTTTACTTGTATGATTGATGTGTATGTGTATGATTGATGTGTATCTGTGTTTGTGATTGTATTTGTTTTTTTGTGTAGTTTATGTATGACATTTTCCATTTACATTTATGCATATTTATTTGATAATCTTACTTTTCTTCTTTCAGTTTGTGTGATGTTTACTCGTATGATTGATGTCTATGTGTATGATTGATGTGTATATGTGTTTGTGATTATATTTGTTTATTTGTGTATGACTTTTTCCCCATTTACATTGATGCATATTTATTTGTTAATCTTTCTTTTTTTCTTTCATTTTTGCGTGATGTTTACTTGTGTGATTGATTTGTATATGTATCATTGATGTATATATGTGTTTGTGATTGTATTTGTTTATTTGTGTATGACATGTTCCCATTTACATTGATGCATATTTTATTTGTTAATCTTTCTTTTCTTCTTTCAGTTTGCTTGATGTTTACGTGTATGTGTGTTTGTGATTATATTTGTGTATGACATTTTTTCCATTTACATTGATGCATATTATTTGTTAATCTTTCTTTTCTTCTTTCAGTTTGCGTGATGTTTACTTGTATTATTGATGTGTATGTGCATGAGTGGTGTGTTTGTGATTGTATTTGTATGACATTTCCCATTTACATTTGTGCATATTTATTTGTTAATCTTTCTTTTCTTCTTTCAGTTTGCGTGATGTTTACTTGTATGATTGATGTGTATGTGTGTTTGTGATTATATTTGTTTATTTGTGTATGACATTTTCCCATTTACATTTATGCATATTTTATTTGTTAATCTTTCTTTTCTTCTTTCAGTTTGCGTTATGTTTACTTGTATGATTGATGTGTATGTGTATGATTGATGTGTATCTGTGTTTGTGATTGTATTTGTTTATTTGTGTATGACATTTTCCCATTTACATTGATACATATTTATTGTTAATCTTTCTTTTCTTCTTTCAGTTTGCGTGATGTTACTTGTATGATTGATGTGTATGTGTGTTTGTGATTATATTTGTTTATTTGTGTATGACATTTTCCCATTTACATTGATGCATATTTATTTGTTTATCTTTTCTTTCTTCTTTCATTTTTGCGTGATGTTTACTTGCATGATTGATGTGTATGTGTATGATTGATGTGTTTGTGATTGTATTTGTTTATTTGTGGTATTTGTGTATGACATTTTTTCCATTTACATTTATGCATATTTATTTGTTAATCTTTCTTTTCTTCTTTCAGTTTGCGTGATGTTTACCTGTATGATTGATGTGTATGTGTATGATTGATGTGTATGTCTTTTTGTGATTATATTTGTTTATTTGTGTATGACTTTTTTCCCATTTACATTTATGCATATTTATTTGTTAATCTTTTGTTTGTTCTTTCAGTTTGCGTGATGTTTACTTGTATGATTGATGTTTATTTGTATGATTTTATGTGTATGTGTGTTTGTGATTGTATTTGTTTATTTGTGTATTTGTGTATGACATTTTCCAATTAACATTTATGCATAATTAATTGTTAATCTTTATTTGTGTGATGATTACTTTTATTATTGATGTGTATGTGTATGATTGATGTGTATCTGTGTTTGTGATTGTATTTGTTTATTTTTGTATGACATTTTCTCATTTACAATTGATGCAGATTTATTTGTTAATCTTTCTTTTCTTCTTTCAGTTTGCGTGATGTTTACTTGTATGATTGATGTGTGTTTGTGATTATATTTGTTTATTTGTGTATGACATTTTCCCATTTACATTGATGCATTTTTATTTGTTAATCTTTCTTTTGTTCTTTCATTTTTGTGTGATGTTTAATTGTATTATTGATGTGTATCTTTGTTTGTGATTGTATTTGTTTATTTGTTTATTTTTGTATGACATTTTCCCATTTACATTTATGCATATTTTTTTGTTAATCTTTCTTTTCTTCTTTCAGTTTGCGTGATGTTTACTTGTATGAGTGATGTGTATGTGTAGGATTGATGTGGATGTGTGTTTGTGAATGAACTTGTCTATTTGTGTATGACATTTTCCCATTTACATTGATGCATATTTATTTGTTAATCTTTCTTTTGTTCTTTCAGTTTGCGTGATGTTTACTTGTATTATTGATGTGTATGTGTATGATTTATGTGTATCTGTGTTTGTGATTGTATTTGTTTATTTGTGTATTTGTGTATGAACATTTTCCCATTTCCATTTATGCATATTTATTTTGTTAATCTTTCTTTTCTTCTTTCAGTTTGTGTGATGCTTACTTCTATGATTGATATGTATGTGTATGATTGATGTGTATATGTGTTTGTGATTATATTTGTTTATTTGTGTATGACATTTTCCCAGTTACATTGATGCATATCATTTGTATATTTATATTTATCTGGCAGGCAGGGGGTGGTGTTCGAGATGGGTAGGGGGATTGCAGTACCCATTAAGGATTTGGCATTTGGGACTGCATGGGGTGTTCACTTGAGGGTAAATGTAGATACAAAAATTGGGGATTTTGGGTAAAATGGGATAAAGGTTTAATTCTGGGTGGAGGGAATGTTTTGGGGGGGGTAGAGTGTGTGTTATAGGTGGGTACTAGGGGATTGCAGTACTCATTAAACATTTATCATTTGGGACTGCCTGGGGGCGTTAATTGTAGGGTTAATGTAGGGACATAAAAATTGGGGATTTGGGGTAAAGGTTACTTCTGTGATGTTTACTTATGATTGATGTGTATGTGTATGATTGATGTGTATGTGTGTTTGTGATTGTATTTGTTTATTTGTGTATGACATTTTCCCATTTACATTGATGCATATTTATTTGTATGTTTATATTTATCTGGCAGGCAGGGGGTGGTGTTTGTAGATGGGAAGGGGGATTGCAGTACCCATTAAACATTTGGCATTTGGGACTGCATGGGGTGTTCACTTGAGGGTAAATGTAGATACAAAAATTGGGGATTTTGGGTAAAATGGGATAAAGGTTAATTCTGGGTGGAGGGAATGTTTTGGGGGGAAGAGGGTGGGGTTATAGGTGGGTACTAGGGGATTGCAGTACCCATTAAACATTTGGCATTTTGGGACTGCCCGGGGTGTTAATTTTAAGGTTAATGTAGGGACATAAAAAATTGGGGATTTTGGGTAAAATGGGATAAAGTTACTCCTGGGTGGAGGGAACATGTTTTTGGGGTGGAGTGTGGTGTTATAGGCGGGTACTAGGGGATTGCAGTACCCATTAAACATTTGGCATTTGGGACTGCCCTGGGGGCGTTAATTGTAGGGTTAATGTAGGGACATAAAAATTGGGGATTTGGGGTAAATTTGGGGTAAAGGTTACTTCTGTATGGAGGTAATGTTCTGGAAGGCAGTGGGGGTGGGGTGCTTTTTTATTTGTATATTTATGTGTATTAGGTACATGGATCTGCTAGATATAGCAATATATTCTGATGTCTGTCCATTTGTTCGTCGATCTGTCTGTCAGTCCATATTATTCCAATGTGGTTTACACACAATACCATTACTCCTACATAACATACCTGAACTAAACTTTGCATGGCTAGTGCTTGGGGTAAGAAAAAAGTCTATTGATATTGGAGTCAAAGAGGTTAAAGGTCAAGGTAAATAACTAATGCTTTCTTATTGGTCTATGTCAGGTCGGGCTACGCCTGTTATCGTTAGTAACAGTAGACGGTACTACCTTTGACTGTTGACCCAGAGTGGACAGCTACACCTGTGAATAGTAGGTCTGTTAGATGTGGCAATATTTTTTTGTCATATTCAAAGTGATGGCTATTCCAAATTGGTTAGGGCTATTTCACCAGAGTTAATAAAAGCTGCAACTATACATTCAAAGAAAACAATACAAGTTAATGGTGCACCAGTTCAAAATTCAAACTAAACAAGAGAGATGTCTCTGCACTTTGGCTATTAAATAGAACATGCCATATGCAATTATTATGGTTTGTTATTGAAGCACAGGTTTTAAATATTAACATTTTGGAATGGATCCAGATCTTTTATCAAGGCAAATTTAACAGGTGTAAAGCATTGGTGACCGGGTCAGTCTGCATGCATATATGCGCATTATAGCAGGCACTGCTGATTGTTTTTTAAACTGTGCGTCATTTAGATGCGGCAAAAAGGTCATTCCATTTACACTTTTCCTACAATGATTAATGGAACTGCCCGGGGTCTTACTTTTACAGAAATTTTGTAGGGACAAAAAAATTGGGGATTTATTATGAGGTCCCTGGAGAATAGGTCATTAAAAGGGTACAGCAGGAAGGGGGTGGGTTCAGTGGGGGTAAGGGTTACTTGTGGGTGTAGGTAACATTCTGGGAGGTAGGGGGTGGGGTGGGATATAGGTAGGGGCCTGCAGTACCCATTAAACATTTATATTTACAGTAAGGAAATCCGGACTTGGGTAGAGACAAGGCACAGCTTACAAGTAAATTAGGAGAACACTGGATGCTAATGTTTTATTTTGTTTGATTCATGATTTTGCGTTTATATTTGCAGACAACTCTAGTGCATGGTTTGGTCTCTTTCTGACCATTTGCACTTAGGTTTGCGAATAGTGACGACTACTTTGCTATCTTAGTTAGGGTTTTAGAGTAGGTGTGTTAGGCTTAGATACCAGTGTGTTAGTGTTAGGTTTAGAATGATTTGATTTATATAGAGCTGTGCCTCATTTGGCATAAAGTTTCCGGTACATATAGGATTAAAATTTATGGATGGGTCCTACTTCCAGGAAAGTTTTATATGGGGGGAGTGGGGCAGGGTTCAGAAGGCACCTCATTTGGAAGGACTAACTGAAAAGGTGTGATTCAACAGGTGATATTGCAATTATTCAGGTCAAGGTCATGTAGGATTTCACATTTATGGACTGGTCCTGCTTCCATGTGCCTGTTGATAACAGCTGCCCACTTGGTCTTCAAATACCTTTATTTGCACATCGATGTGTGCTGTAATTTGATTGACTAGATTCCTGTGTCTGGAAAGATACTGTATGTTGTGCCATGTGATGTGCTGCAATTGAGTGGTATTGTTGATGCAATTTTCTACTAACCAGAGAATATAATTGCAGTTAATTTTCATCCTTTGGCTTTCTCTATGATCCACATCATGATTTCTTTCAGTGCATGTGACTGATTCCGGTATTGTGGTATTAAGTCTTTCAAATATCTATAAACAATGTTTGGCCTTTTTGTTTTTATATATTATTTCATTACATAAAAATCCTGTGCATATTTTGATTCTGCTTTAAATTAAAGATGGCACGAAGTTTCGGACTTAGATAGGTCTCTCTAGATATAACTGGTGTGTTTTTTGGTGAATAATGAAATGTACACACTAGGGTTTCAAGACTCTGGATTGTAGTTACCATCACAATGATATTCATCCCCTGAAATTACTGAAATGGTATGATTCAACAGTCAGTCATGGAATCTATACCTTTTTGATAATGTTATTGCATAGATTAAGGTCAAGGTCATATACCACTGATATTGTAATCATCCATGTTTCGGAATGCAACAATTCATGTCGAGTTGAGGTCTGGATCACATAGAAGGTTATGTTGTAATCATCCATTTTGTCCACATTATTATTTGTTTGTCTTGTGTGCCAGCATGGGTGTGTATATGTACATGTTATCTTTTTGTATTTGTATTTTATGCTAACTTAACTGTTATTTTCTTCTTTCAGTTTCTGTGACGTTTACCTGGCATGATTGATGTGTATGTGTGTTTGTGATTAACATATTTCAGTGTATTTACTGGTACAAACTGATGTGACATAACTTTGTTAACATTTGCATTCAATTTATTTGTATATTTTGTATATAGTAGGTCTGCTAGATATGGCAATATTTGTTTGGCATATTCAAGGTGATTGCTATTCCAAATTATATACATTCTGTTATATCTAATTGAAAGGCTGCACCAGTTGAAAATTCAAATTAAAGAAGAGCGATGACTCTTCGCTTTGGCTCTTAAATAAAACATGCCATATGAAATGATTACGTTTATTATTCAAGCACATTTTAAATGTTAACATTTTGGCATGGTTCTAGATCTTTTCAAAAGGCAAAATTTAACAGGTCTTAGTCTTAGAGTCAGGTGCCTTACTTTGGTTTTTATTTATTTACCAATATGGCATGTGTGTTTCTGTATATGTTTGTCTAATATGGTGCATGATATTTCTTAACATTTGCATTCATGACTGTTTCTGGGGATATTTTGTATATTTACATGTATGCATAGCTACATGTGTCTGCTGGTTATAGTTCTGTTATTAATCTTCCTGATTGATTGATATATTAAGAAGAAGAATGTAAATATTTATTTTAAACAATAACTTGTTGTGTAGCTTGAGAATACATTTGTTGGATTTAGAGCACTGTTGTTGTACTGAATTTATTGTATGTTCATGTTATTTGCATTTCATTTCAACACACATTTATTGTATGTTCATGTTTTTCACATTTCATTTCAATACACATTTATTATTACTTGGGCTTTTGTGTTTGATAATACCATTCCACCGCTGCCAATGCACAGTGAAAGTGATGGTAGTGTAAGAAGTTCTTGTTAAGTTCTTCCCGATTGAGAAGATGGTATTATAAGTAGAACCTGTGGCCTAGCAATTTGTCCCCTGTTATTCTTCTTTGTCCTACCTATGCACCTTCTCTATATCATCCTGTCTTCCTTTTTCTATGATTAAGAGAGTGGTTAGCAGTATAGTAGCAGAGCAGAACTCACTTTGGTCATTTATACTTTTCTCCTAAAGTCTTCTTATCCTGTATTTATTTTCCAAACCTTTTTCCTTAAATTTGCCAATGTTTAGCTCTACTGGTCATAGACCAGAAGAGCTTATGGGATGGTCTGTTGTCTATCGTCCTTCATCCATCTGTCCATTAGCACAAGTTTGTCATTGCTACTCCTCCTAAACTACTTGGAGGATTGCCATGAAACTTTACGTACACATTCATCCAATGGTCTAGTTGGTCCTAAATGATAAATGATACTGATGTAGCCACCATAGCAGCCATCATTAAATTCTTGCTTTCCCTACTCCTCCTGAATGGGTGGTCATATTAACATGGGGGTTTTCACTAAAAGACTTAATGTAATGTCTAATTGGTCCTAAATAAAAATGGGCTCGATCTGATATCCAATTTGGCCACCACAGTGCCCATCTTGAAAATATTATCACTACTTCTCCTGAATGAAATGTAATATTGCCATGGGGTTTTCACCAGAATACTTGTCAAGTTGGTACTAATTGAAAATGGTGCTAATCTGCTGTCCGATATTACTGCCACAGTACCCATCTTTAAAATCTTGTTATTGCTAATTCTCATGAATGAAAAGTAATATTGCCATGGGGTTTTCACCAGATGACTTCTTATTATGCACAGTTGGTCCAAAATGAAAATGGTGTTGATCTGATGTTAAATATGGCCACCACAGTGGCCATTTTGAAAATATTGTTATAACTAGTCCTCAGGAATGTATGGTTGTATCAACATTGGGTTTTTACTAAACCACTTCTATTGATGTCTTGTTGGTCCTAATGGTGCTGTTCAGACATTTAATATGCCTGCCACATTGGCCATCTTGAAAATCTTGTAATCACTATTTCTCCTGAATGAATGGTCATGTCAGCATGGGGTTTTCATTGAGAGACATCTTATGATGTCTGGTTGGTCATAATCGAAAATGGTCTTGATTCAACTTCTAATAGGACTGCAACAATGACTATTTTCAAGATCTTAATATCACTACTTCTCCTAGATTGCTAGTCATATCGACTTTGTACTTGCACCAAAATACTTCTTATGATGTCTACTTGGTACTAAATAGAAATGGTGCTAATCTAATGTCAAATGTGGCCACCATGATCAACAAAATGGGTTTTCCACAAGAAACCTTCTTAACATGCATTGTTGATCCTAAAATGAAAATAATGCCTAGTTGACATCCAATATGTCCTCCTCCACAGTTAATTTGAAAATCTTGTTATCACTGAAGAATATCAAAGATGGTTTCAACACTCTGTAATTATAAGGAAGAAATGGTCTTGTCATGAATTCCAGGAAACTCTTTTCAGCCAGTAGAGCATCATTGTGGAGTGAGCTTCACATTCAGATTAGCACTGGTGAGATGACAAACCACTTGAAACATACACTGTTACATTTCCAACCACACAGTCTCATCATGTGAAACCTATGAACCAATTTTTAACATAGGATTTCCCATCTTGACGCTATAAACCCAGAAGATGGCAGACAAATGTTCAATTCACATCAATGACAAAGTGCCATTCCCATGTTAAATTCCCATTTGGGTCTATATCGCCTCACTATACTACTAGCGACTCCTAACATTAAACCTGTAGACAGTTTTAACATTACATTTCCTATCTTGTCCTAATATATTTTAACATTTCATTTTCCGTCTTGACCCTATATCAACCCATCATGTTAAACCTTGGATGTTTTTAACATTGGATTTCCCATCTTGTCCCCATAGTGACCCACACATGTTAGACCTATCAAAAAATCTGTTTTCCACCATCTACTGCTACCATACTTTGTGAATAGCTTGTATTTGGGGAAAGGCAAAAACTTATTGATTTCAGGCTCAAAAGGTCAAAGATTAAGGTCACATGGACTGAAAGACAGAAAGCCGTTTCCACATGATCAGTTGACTTGACGTATACCAGATATCTTAACCGAACTTTGTAAATGGCTTGTGTTGCAGATAAGAAAGACACCTGTTGATTTGGGGGCTTAAATGGTTGGTCATGGTCATAGTGACTTTAAGAAGAAAAATGGGTTAAGACAATATCTTTACTTCTTTATCACCTACTTTGACAAACTTTCTGGATGGCTTGCATTTTAGACAAGAAACACCTATTCATTTTGGGGTCAAAATGTCAAGGTCAAGGTCACATGAGCTGAAAGAAGGAAAAATACTTTCCTCAAAACTACTAATGTTCTGTGCCACATGCTTTGACTAAACTTTGTAGATGGCTTCCTTGTTGAGACCGTTATTGACTTTGCATTTAAAAGGTCAAAGGTCAGCACCAAATGGACTCCCAGAAGGAAAATGGTTTCCGCAAAATAATTTAAGCCCTATGCCACAAACTGTGATGAAACTTTGTGGATGGCTTGCATTGAGACGAGAAAGGTGTCTATTAATTTTGGCTTCAGTAGGTCAGTTAAGTTATACATGTAATACATTACGACTACTTCTATCCAAACATATTACATGTATGTATAACTTACAGTTAACAGTCATGAATAGTGAGGGGGAGGAAATTTGACGATGGAGTTAGACAATTTAAGCACCTATTTTAAAACAAAATTAAATCTGTGCAAAATTGTCTAACTCATTTGTCAAATTTCCTCCCCCTCACTATTCATGACTGTTAACTGTAGCAACTGACAACACCTTCAAAATCAAATAACTTATGTAGCAACTGACAACACCTTCAAAATCAAATAACTTATGTAGCAACTGACAACACCTTCAAAATCAAATAACTTATGCAGCAACTGATACCACCTTTAAAATCAAATAACTTATGCAGCAACTGATACCACCTTCAAAATCAAATAACTTATGTAACAACTGATATCCCCTTCAACATCAGATAATGTATGTGGCAACAAATACTATCTTCAACATCAGATATGTTATGTGGGAACAGGTGCTGTCTTCAATATGCGAGAGTTTATGTAGCAACTTATCCGATCTTTAACATCAGATAGCCTATGTAGCAAGTGATACAACCTTCAACATCATATAACTTGTGTAGCAACTGATACCACCTCCAACTTATGTATCACTGATACTTTCTTCCACATCAGATAACTTATGTAGCAACTGATATCACTCTCAATATTAGAGAGCTTATGTTAGTAACTGATACCACCTTTAACATATAATAGTTTATATGGCAACTGATACGAACTTTAGCATCAGATAACTTATGTAGCAACTGATATCACTCTCAATATCTCATTATCAGACAGCTTATGTTAGCAACTGATACGACCTTTAACATCAAATAGCTTATATGGCAACTAATACCCCCTTTAGCATCAGATAACTTAATGTAGCAACTGATACCACCTTCAATATCAGATAGCATATGTAGCAACTAATACCACCTTCAATATCAGATAGCATATGTAGCAACCAATACCACCTTCAACATCAGATAACTTATGTATCAACTGATACGACCTTCAACATCAGATGTTATGTAGCAACATATACCACATTCACCATCAGATAGCTTATGTAGCAACTGATACAACCTTTAACATCAGACAACTTATGTTAGCAACTTATAGCACCTTCAGAATCAGATAATTTAGAAAAAGATACTACCTTCAACATCAAATACTGATATTGAATGTGGTATCAGTTGCTACTTAAGCTATCAGATATTGAAGCTGGTATCAGTTGCTACATAAGTTATCTGATGTTAAAGCTGGTATCATTGCCATATAAGCTATTTGATGTTAAAGGTAGTATCAGTTGCTAACATAAGCTCTCTGATATTGAGAGTGATATCAGTTGCTACATAAGTTATCTGAAAGTGAAGAAAGTATCAGTTGATACATAACGTATCTAATATTGAAAGTGGTATCAACTGCTACATGAGTTATATGATGTTGAAGGCTGAAGGGATATCAGTTGCTAACATAAGCTATCTGATGTTGAAGAAAACAGGCATATCTGATGTTGAAGGTCAAATAATTTGCTACATAAACTCTTGCATATTGAAGATAGTATCAGTTGCTACATAACGTATCTGATGTTGAAGGTGGTATCAGTTGCTATTGATACTGTACATAACATATCTGATGTTGAAAGTGGTATCAGTTGTTATCATAAGTTACCTGATATTGAAGGTGGTATCAGTTGCTACATACGCATACATCTTACATTAAAGGTAGGATAATTTTCTACATAAACTCTTGCATATTGAAGATAGTATCAGTCACTACATAACATATCTGATGTTGAATGTGGTATCAGTTGCTACATAACATCTGATGTTGAATGTGGTATCAGTTGGTACATAACATATCTGATGTTGAATGTGGTATCAGTTGCTACATAACATATCTGATGTTGAAGATGGTATCAGTTGCTACATAAGTTTTCTGATGTTGAATGTGGTATCAGTTGTTATCATAAGTTATCTGATGTTGATGGTGGTATCAGTTGCTACGTAAGCTATCCCATGTTGAAGGTGGTATCAGTTGCTACATAAGTTATCTGATGTTTAAGGTGGTATCAGTTGCTACATAAGTTATCTGATTTTGAAGGTGGTATAAATTGCTACATAAGTTATCTGATGTTGAAGGTGGTATCAGTTGCTACATAAGTTATCTGATGTTGAAGGTGGTATCAGATACCATATAGACTACTTGATGTTGAAGGTCATATCAAGAGGGACTAAGGAAAGTCAGAGGGATAAGTCCAAGATGTCTGAAATATATTTTTGTGGATTTATGTGGTCTTTTCTGTATGAAAAGTATTTGGATCAACGGTCGCATAGGAAATAGCAAACCAAGGTGTTTACAAAGATGTCCTGGTGAAATCGGAATACAATACTGAACACAAGTATGATAATTGCTTTGAGTAGGTGTACCAGTTATGTAACTTTAAGGCCAATATCTATATGGAGCAAATAGTAAATGGATTTATGTGATAATCAAATGATGACAGTCTTGGCATAAAAAGTGAGGTGATCCTAATTTATTCACTATTTACTCATTTACCGTGATCTATTATACAAGTAAATGAAAGATGCCATTTTCTGGATGTTAATTATATCAGTAACTTATGCCTTAAGTTTTGTATGAAACTATGATGTGATATGACATGTGTACTGGCGAAGATATAAAACAGGTTCGAAGCACCATAGCAATAATGTAACGTGACAATTACTCCTCTTACATTTTGTTCTTGAAACCAGTCGTTTCTGATGAGTATTTATGTATCCTCAAAAAAAAAATTTCACAGGAGAGACACTAAATCATATAATTAAACCAATCTGGAAAAGTGGAAAAGCCTTACCTTACACGAATATATATGTAAGCCCCAAGGTGTTAGTTATCGAAATGCATCATGTTGATCGCAGTGACAGATGCCATCCTTACAATGGGCAAAATGGGGATTGTAGTGCAAAGCACTGAAATTATTCTTATAGTTCAGTAATTATAAAAAATAATAAGAGCGTTTTGTGGAACACTATGTTTCACCTTTTTTTTTGGAGTTTTAGGATTGCACAAAACCTTTAACATTCTGTTGATGCCGATCGTGATGACATCCACATGGCTATATCTAGCACTTTTCTTCAATACTACTACTACTACTTATTATTATTATTATTATAGCAGCACCATGTTAAACATTTTTATACATTTTAGTTTCGAACAAGATTGTAACACATTTTGTTTCAAAGTATATGTATTGGAAGTAGTTCATAAATGGTCTTACGCATATTTGCTAACATATATAGACTGAAAAATATTAAATGGTATTACGAGTATTTACTTCCATATTTAGACAGAAAAATATTAAATTGTATTTTCTGGGAACATATAGACAAGACCTACCATTTTTCTGAATGAATAGAAAAGACAGTATTTGTCTCCAACTTCAAGCTGAAGAATCTTTCTAAATACATGCCTGATATCGATATTTGAAAACCTTCAACTTAGATTAAAAGGAAAGTAATCTTAACTTCTTTTTTATTCATCTCTTTATCTTTCTATATCCCTTTTTCTCTGCATCACATACAAACTGAACTATTCTATACTTTTTTGTGAACTTGCTAACTAATACAGTCCTGCGGGAGAATACCGACATCAATACGAGAGGTTTGAATCTTGTGAAATAACACAAAGAAATAAGTTTTATGATCGCAGCAACAAGATCGACAACCACAACGTAGACTGCAACGGAAAATAAAGGAAAAAGAAGTAATAACACCACCACACAATAATAGTGAGCAAAATATCTTTTGTTACTGACAAAGCCAAGGAGAATGAGTGTAATTGTGACTTGTATTTTACTGTGATTTACTCCAAACCTACTTACCTTTTCTAGCCCATTGCTCTCATTTATCATGGCTGACTTACATGTGTATCTGTTTTAGCCATTGAGACAGTTGTGATTAGAGATATTGCACAATCTTACGACGTTATATATATATATATATATATACACACACACACACACACATATATATATATATATATATATATATATATATATATATATATATATATATATATATACACACACATATATATATATATAAAGTATATGGATTGTCGGGGTCTGTGTTATATAATCTGACTTACTGGGACGTCTCCTTTATACTTAGAATTTTATTAAAAACGCTGTCTTATCCTATGGTATTCACAAATGCAAAAGTATATATGGGTCCATATTTTATATATAGTATTTAATTCTTTCATATCTCAACAAAAATTATTTGAACCGACAATTATATATATATATATATATATATATATATATATATATATATATATATATATATATATATATATATATATATACACACACACACACACATTTTGTTTAAACAAAATTAAGCATGAATTTTTCTCTTAAAGCTGACACAAAGGTTATTAATACTGATTACATTCACAAAATATAACAGAGTCTCTTGACCTTCATTACATACAGTAGTGATGTCTCAGAGATTTTAATGTTAAAAAAATCTACTATTAATATAGAACATTCTATGGAGAATTTTGTATATAAAATTATGAAGTCCTGTAGGGAAGTAAAAATATTGATTCCCAATTCGCATGTGAATAATTTATTTGGAATTTTACATTGAAGTCTTTTTTTGTTTTCCTCAGATGTATGGTTTATAAAATGATTTTGCAATTTTGTACTGCTTTCTGAGAAGATTTTTATTTTCATGTAGCAGAGATCCTAACTTTCTAATAGTGTTTTTCCAAGTTCTTGACAATGCATCAAGCACTCCATAGAATTTTACAAAAGTAATATAGATATTAATAGTTTGCATGAAATCTTTACATGTAAGGAAAAAACCCCAGACTTTTCACACCATTTCTTACAAAAAGTAAAATTTTGTTACCATTTATCTTAATATATGTATTTTACCTGAGTGACAATGTGGCAATAATACAATTTGTTCAGGGTTGCAGTGGGGTAATCATCCATTCTGACCATGCAAAACACACATTTTAAAAAAATGTTGTTTTTTTTGGGGGGGGGGGTTAACAAGCGTAGCGGCTAACGTCAAAGCAAAAATTTCACTCCTCGGCTGGTGCTTGATGATAGATTCAAGAAGAAAGTCACGAAGAAAGTAACCTTTTTCATAAAAATCACTTCGTTTATGGCATGAACTGCCACTGAAAGAGAGCAACCTTCAATGCCTGTAGACGAATTCGGCTCATGTAAAAATTATCATACTCTGAAATAATCAGTCATTTTTCTAAGTCTACAGATAAAGGTATTTGTTACCTGCTTTCAATAATTTCTTTAAAGAAGGTTTTGTAAACTGTGTAGAGATTAAAGGGAAACTATGACAAATTAATAACTAGTACAAGAAGTTTTGTTATGAAATATCATTTATTGACAAAACACACTGAAGTTCCCGCTTATGCCCAGGGGCAGGGTTGACGCGCTACTTTTTTATCTAACGCTGTTTCATTCACGTCTTTCTAGCGCTTGCATTACAGAATGTTATGCCAGCTGAAGTGGCTTCATTAAACAGAAACCCTTGGTGTTTTCATAACAATATTCCCATGACATACTTGTATTCTGATTTAAGTAATTTAACTTCTACTCTAGGTGCTACTGGGGGTGCGGGGGTGATAGGATTTAGCTTTAACAAAATTACACTTGTTGTGATTTTTAGAAAATAAAATATTAATAATTTTATATGTGACTCAGGACCATTGCAGCTTGTTACATTTAAATGCTTGTTCCCTTATCGGGAAAATAACAATACTATGTATAGTTTGATTTATATACCGTGAGAAACCAGTTAAACGCGATAATATCAACACTTAACGGCTATGTGTTTCTGAGACTCTCTCTGTCTATATTCGCTTTTCACAAACTAACATCTTCTTAGTTTTAAAGAGTTTGATTTTGCGATAACAAGAAACATTTTTATTCAACAGTGTTTATTTTGAAACATAGAAGCGCGACACTGACCAGTAGCTGCTAGGAATTGTTCTAATTTAAGTCATTTAAGACTTCTACTCACTTGCTTATTACGCAACGGAGTGGGGAGGGGGGTTGTAGGCTGGGAGAGAAAAAGAGATGGAGGGGATGGGATATAGCTTGAAACAACTACACTTGTTCTGATATTTAGATAGTTTAGACGTGCATCAAGGCCAGTACCCCCCCCCCCCCCTTAAATTCAAGTTAAATGGTAGATCTCTAAATGGGAAAATAAAAATAATTATATTTAGTTTTTCATATAACGCTAGAGACCAGTTTTACACGATAATATGAGAACTTAACATCAAATGCGTTTCTCAGTCCAAATTTATTTTTCACAAACTAACATCTTTTTAGTTTTAAGGTGTGTGGTTTTGTGATATTTTCATTCAACAGTTATTGTACTGTGCATTTTGAAACATCGAAGCGCGACATTGAACATTAGCTGATGACATGTAGAAACTGTCATGACGGACTGTTGTTGACTCGAGGCAGGAAGCTACAGTAACAGGCATAGCGGCTGGTTTCAAAGTAAGAATGATACTCCTCAGCCAGTTCCTGGTGATGCAATATAGATTCGTGAAAAAAGTGTGGACAGGAAATAACTTTTTTTCTCATTGAACTCACTTGTTTGTGACATGAATGGACACTGATAGAACGCAACATTCAATACAGTGTACACAATTCCGAGCATTTATAAAATTGCCGTACTGTCTCATAAACAATGTTATTTTCCAAGTTTAAAGGTAACAGTACAGAAGAACCTTTCCGTAGTATAGCTCGTGTATCTTTTTTTATTTTAAAATACTTTGGCAAGAATTATGACATACATGTCATAATGTGCCAGTGTTCATGATCGTACATGTTCGATATAAATATTACGGCGTTCGTTTGTAATCTCTTTTTCGAGTTCTATATGTTTTACTGCTTTCAATGATTTCTTCAAGGTGGGTCTTGGAAATTATATGGAAATTAAAGGGAAACTGACAAATTAATAACCAGTACACAACACACTTTTATGAAATATTATTTATTGAGAAAGAACCTCGAAGTTACCGCTTGATGCAGAACGATGTCAATTTCCGCATCTGTATATGCTAACAGGTACATATACATGTATTAAATCAGTAGGGATGTTGTAGCTAAGCAATTATTTCTGATGTACGCTTTGTCATGGACAGCGGTGGAAAGATATCCAAGAAATATATAAACCTCATATTTTTCTACGTTACGCGTGTTCGTCTGTATGTATCCTCAGCCAGGCTAATGATAAATACACAGGAAATGTTACCACTGTACAGGTAAAGGTATGAAATTGATACCTGCCATGTTCGGGTTTACGGTGTCGGATTTTCTCCCATATGTTTGTTTAGTGTGTCGATTCGCGGAGCGAATACAATATAATCAGCTATAGGTGCCATAAAACCCACTATGACTCACGACGACTGCAATAAAATCCGTCACGCACTTCCACTAGACTGAGTGGATTTTCACTAAATTAGTGTGAAAATCCACCAGACTGAGTGGACTTAAACTACTCATAGTGGGGACTTAATCCCCTGCCCATTTCTCCACGCCCACTCAATTGCGTTGTGAATCATAAAAACACGATGCGTGTACTATATATATGTAAGCAATAGCTTTTTAAATACAATTTTGATTTTGCTTCCTTAAGAATACAGTCACGTGATAACTCCTTGTTTTTGTATAACTCATTGACTATTCTTTTTATTTGCATAATTGCGGGCTTTAACAATGAAAGGTATTAGATCAATCCAGAAAGAAAAAGAAAAAAAAATAAAAAAATAAAAAATTTTACAGAACTCTGTAGTAAAACTATGTAAACCAGGTGACTTTCCATTCTTCTTGTTTTCTCAGTGCATATAGATATTCTTGCAATGCAGTGGCACAGCAATCACCTTAGCAAAACACGCAACAAAGGGGGTCAGGGTTGGGAGTGGGGGTGGGGGTGCCTAGGTCCAGTGGGGGTCCAAAATTCAAATCAAACAGCTTTTTGTATTGGGAGAGGTCCCATAATTAAATTGGGGGGGGGGAGAGACTTTCTTGCTACGTTTTTACTGTCTGGATTTCCTGATGCTGACAACTTGATGTGATCTAGCAATCAAGATCGCATTACTAAGATAATAATATATATTGATTACCATTATTTAGGAACAAAAAAGCTTTATCCTGATAATAGTCATTATATATATATATATATACATATACTCTGTATATGCCTCTATAATCTTTAATTTCAAAACATGAGTAGAACATGAAGATACAGATGACACAAAAACATTTATTTCTGTCGACCACAGTAAAGGTAAAGACTATTTATATTTAATATCAATATGCATATGCGAAAAAAACATATTTTTACTTCACTTACACCCAACATTTCCTTTACACTCTCTCTTTCTTCTCCCTTTTTATCTTGAGAAAGAGATCACTTTTCCCATTCATCTGACCCTAGTTTGAGCCCTACATCAGCATCATTCGTAAAATATTGAAAGGTCTTAATTTATGCCAGGATGCTTTCCATACAAGTTGGTCAAATTCTGTTTAGCAGTTGTCTGACATAAAGCTGCTGAAATGGTTTTCTTTTTCAAGTAACGGTGGTCATAATTGATGGCAGATTAGCATTAATATGCATAACTCTGAAAGCGTTCAAAATCGAATGTTCTCTGCCAAATTTGGTAAAATTATGTTGAGAGCTTTTTTAGAAGAAGTTTTCAAAAGTATTTCTATCTTTGTAATAGCAGCCATATTTGACGGCGGATTGGCATCATTTGTCCCAACGTAAATGTCCTTCACGCCAGGATGCTGGTTGAATTTTGTTGAGTAGTTTTTGAGAATAAATCGTTCAAAGGATTCTCCATTGTTAGTAACAGTGTCCGTATTTGAGGGCAAATTGTCATCATTTGTACAAATTTTAAAGACGTGTAGGTGATGATGCTTTTTGACAAAGTTGGGCAAATTTTGCTCAGCATATCTGAGAAGAAGTCATTTAAAAATGTTTCTATTTTTAGCAATGGTAGCCATATTTGATGGCGGATCAGCATCATAAAAATAAAGCCCTTAATGCTAGGATGCTACCTGCCAGGTTAGGTTAGAATTAGTCCAGTGGTTTTATGTTTGTTTTTGTTTAAGTTTCAAGAAGTTGAAAAAAGCAAATCTTGACAGACAGACCGATGGACATAGAGCCATACCATACAATGATTTGGTCTAATGGACAGGTAAACTAAAAGGGAAAATTGCTTTGGTGACGTGAAAATCTAATATGATGGTCTACATAGAAGTATGCATGAAAAACATACCGTATATACTCGCTTATAATCTGATACCAACTGCAAACTGCATAGACCCAGATCTGCCGTAATATAATGCACCGGCAAATCTGGGTCTATGCAGTTTGTTAGGACTAATCAGTAGAACAAACAACACAGACCCTGATCTGCCAGCGCATTATGAGACGGCAGATCAGGGTCTATGTTGTTTGTATTTGGACCCAAATTATGAGTATATACGGTACCTACACATTTCATTTGACTAGATTAAGCTACTTGTGATGGACAGATGGTCAGGATCAAATCAAGATGCTCCCTTCTGCAATTAATGGGACCATATAAATTTATATGATAAACTAAAGACAAAAATAGACCAATTTGTGATGGACAGATGGTCAGGATCAAGATGCTCCCTTCTGCAATTAATGGGACCATATAAATTTACATGAGAAACTAAAGACAAAGCTAGACCAATTTGTGAGAGACAGACAAAAGAAAGGAAAGACAAATGGATGCAATGATAGTAGAAGGAAAAGATTAATATGCTTATTACATATTCATTGTGGAGCGAGAAGGGAAAGGCCATGAGAATAATTGGACAACAATCCAAGCTCCCAATCTTTCGATACAAATCTTGTACAGCACAAGATACTGGAGGAATATTTAGCAATCTTACATAAATATACCCCCACCTCTCCGGCATCCCACACCTATGCAATCTTACATAAATATACCCCCACCTCTCCGGCATCCAACACCTATGCAATCTTACATAAATATACCCCCACCTCTCCGGTATCCCACACCTATGCCATGATGGATACGAGTCTATACAGCAGTAAGAGAGAGAACATAACGCTTCTAAAAATGGTGTGAGTACAATGATGAGTCAACATGCATATCTTCTGATGATGACCATAATATGTATTAAATTTCATAGAAATCCACTGAAAACTGAGATAATATGCTTTCATAAACTGCTGTCATATATTACATTCAGCTTCTATGTTGAAAAACTAATAGGCAATAACTATTACCAAAATCGCATGAGCCCAAAGATTTGGCAATATAAACATCTTCAGATGATGATCATAATATGTACCAAGTTTCACAGCGATCTATTAAAAAGCTGCAAGACAAGTTGCATTCGCAAGATTCTGTCTCACGTTGCACGCATCTGCAGTACAAAAAGGACAATAACTCTAACAAAAATTGTAAAAGTACATTGATTTGTCAATATGCACATCTTCAGATAATGACCATAATATGCACAAAATGTCATGACGATCCAATAAAATTGACACTAGTTGCAGTAACAAGATTATGCTATATACTGCAGCGGGTCAAAAAAGGCCATAACTCTTAACATAAATCGTGGGCAGTGATTTGTCGATATGTACATCTTCATATAATAACCATATTATGTACTCAGTTTGACAGCGATCCATCAAAAACTCTTATTCAAGCTGTATTCACAAGATTCTATTATAATCCACATTCATCTGCAAGACAAAAAGGCAAATAACTTGTGGGAGCCAAATGATATGTGTATATTCAGATGATGACCATTACATTTACCAAGTTTTATTGCAATCCAATCAAACTGTGAGACTATATGCATTTACGCTATCTTGAATTCAGCTGAAAGTGATATAAGGCAAGAACTCTTATAAAAATTGCGTTAGCAAAGTCATTTGCCAATAAGCACATCTTCTGGTGATGACAATAATATTTACCAAGTTGTATGACAATCTATCAAAAATGGGGAACTAGTTGCGCTAATAATATTGCGTGCCATTTATAACAAGAGTACCATGAACAACACATTATATATAAATTGTTGTACCGAAACCATTTTTCTTCTTTCTCTCACTGTGCCCTTGACCTCTGACCTGTTGACCCCAAATTGATAGGCTTCTTCCATACCATAAGTGCAAGCCATCCACAAAATTTGGTCAACGTCTGTGATGCAGAAACTAATGTTATTGTGTGGAGACCGTTTTACTTCTTTCAGTCAAAATGACCATGACCTTTGACCTTTTGACCCCAAAATAAATAGGTTTCTTTCTTACCCCAAGTGCAAGTCATCCACGAAGTTTAGTTGAGGTACGTAATGTAAAACTAACGTTATTGTGCAGAAACCATGTTGACGTGTTCCATCACATTGAGCTTGCCCTGTGCCCTTTTGACTTCAATAGTCGTTTTTTTTCTGTCCCTATGTGCAAGCCATCCACAAAGTAACCATAAATGATGAAGAGCTCAAGTTATCTTGTGGAAACTATTTGGGTTTTTTTCAGTCACAGTGACCTTGACCTTTGATTTTTTTTAAATAGCCTCAAATCGATTCTTACCCAAGTGTAAGCCATCCACAGAGTTTGGTAACTATAGATGGTGGACAACTAGAGTTATTGTGCAGAGGTATAAAAAGTAAATCTTCTATTTTATTCATGTTTGTGGGAAGAAAAAAAAAATCAAAAACAGAGTGTATATGGGGTTCAAGAGCAATGATTGCTTGCAGTAGCATAGCAAAACCCTCTGCCCCGCGCCCCCCCCCCCCCAATTTAATTATTGGACCCCCTCCCAATAAAAATAGATTGTTTGATGTGAAATTTGGGACCCCACTGAGCATGCCCACCACCACCACCGTGCAGTTGCGGCGGTTGCATGGATGATTGCTATGCCACTGATTGCTGATCGTTTGATAATGACATTTTAGCTTTTAGTAACAAGAATGTTTTGAGAGCTTATCCTATTTGTAACAGAGGTAGACAAAATTAATATTTAATGACCCTTTTACATGAAATTGCCATTATATATAGAAGCTTACCCGTCATTTACCGTATGTACAGTTGACATTTGAGTTTGGCACAGCACATTTCAGTGCTTTACAAACCCTTTATATTGGGCTTAAACGATCTTAATACTCAAGTGTATAACAATACTGTGTTTATATTACTATATTGTTTTTTTTAATTTATTTATTATAGTTTCATAATTTTTATAAGTGTTTTCAGAATATAGAATAAAAGTTCACTTTACTGTTACTGTGCAGCATCCATTCTTACATACGAAATTGAAAGCGCAAGACAGGAAGCTACATAAATGACCTTAAAAGCCATAATTTCTGCTTAAGGGGGTGGGAGACGTGTATCCTTCTATTAGCTCTCGGTAGCCTCAGACTCCGAGAGCTGTTTTTTTCCTAGGAAGATGTTTTTTGTGTTATAATTGTCCAAAATGAATATATTACCATTGTTCTTACGCCCAAACACTTATTTAAAAAAGGAAATTAGTGCAAACGATTATCTAGAGTATTTATTGATTGATTTATTGATTTTTTATGTTTGGGCGTGGGAGTGGGAGTTTGTGTATATGGTAGGCACCAGATGGCAAGGACTGGCAGTAGGTCTGTGTGGTCATGGACCTGGGGGCAGCATGAATATTAATGAGTTGCACTGATTTATTAGACTCTCTGGGTGAGAATTGGACTTGTTTTTTTATTGTCTTTTTTAATTTGTTTATTGGACCCATGATATTCGCATCCATCGTCCTGTTTTCTCTAAATCTATGACTCACCCGCTTTTTGCAAAGGTTCATCTGTGTGTGCTGGAGCAGGAGCAAATTTGTTGACATGTACATCTTCAGATGATGACCAAGTTTCACAGTACAGTAATCAATCAAAAACTGAGATTATTTGTATTCACAAAATATTCAGCAATATGAATAAAAATGGCAATAACTCTAACAAAAATTGCAGGAGCAAAGTTTTTTGTTGATATGCGCATGTTCAGGTGATGACTGGAACATTTACCAAATGTCATAACAATCAACTGAAAAATGTAAGACAGTTGTGTTCAGAAGATTTTGTTATAACCCAAATTTAGCTGCAAGTAAAAATTCAACAAGAACTCTTAGACAAATTTCAGGAGCAAAGCAATTTGTCTATATGCTCATCATCGAATGATGCCCATAATATCTGCAAAGTTTCATGGCAATTCACAGAAAACTGGGACTAGCTGCACTAACAAGATCATGTGCTGGATGGATGGATGGATGGAAGGACAGATGGATGGACATGAGGGTTCCAAAAGGTGCTTAAGGTACACCAATTTTCTGTAGTTGCTTGGTTTTTTCCTGCTGCAGCCTCTTCATATTCATTAATTTTGTTTGGACTTTGTGGTAAGGTGCTTTGATGTGGGTTTTCAGCATGCATCATCATAGACCAAATAAGACTAACACTGCATCCCAATGCAGTGTACTAGACAACAATCTTGCAAGTGTTGGGGATGTTTTGCAGTGCTTCTAGTGTCATCTGCACTCAAAATTGAAATGTTTTATTTAAGTGGGGCACAGTTTTCTGAAGTTTTAAGGCCTTCTTGCTTATATATCTTGAGACCTTTATCTCTCTGATTCATTTTAGATTCATTATTAATTAGTATCTTCAGGGTGACCACAGCTGCAGATGTTTCCAGAAATTGCAATTTTTTTCTGTGACCTCAGTTTTGTATTTGTGGCATAATCTAACAGCAATTGTACTGATATTATTTAGTTACATATATTTATGACATTTTCTAAGATTTAATGACTTTTCTTTGCACACTGCATAAGTGAATACTAAATTCTAAATGCTGAAACCAGTTTTAATGATTTCTTTCACAGTGTTGATAAATTACATGGATGCAAGAACATTATTTATATTCCATTATCATTTATTAAATTTGTGCAGACCAACAAAACTCTTGGTCTCAGTATTGTTTAGTTTCAATAATTGTTATCAATTCTTTGAAACAACTTTATAAAAAAAATATATGTTTTTGTTCAGTCTTAGGAAATAAATGGATACTCGATCACTTGTTCAAAAAAAAAGGCACATGTCACACAATCAAATATGCCTTAATGCCAGGAGTCAAATACATGTAAGGATGAATTAGATGAAAAAAAGAACTACATGCTATCATCATAAAAAGTTATATATGCAGATAACTTGTACATGAATGTGTCATACATGTGACAGAACTAGGATTTCAAACCAGTAGATTTGCAAATTTTGATCAGTAGATTGGCCTCTAAACCAGTAGATTTTTTATCGGCATACAATTTTACGTTTCAGGGGGATGGAAAACAAAACAAGTGCTTTCTTGTGCCATCAAATGTATTCTCTTCATACTATAATAAAATAGCAAGTTTGAACATGAATCAGATTCAGATTCTGATGGAAAATGTTACAATAATAATTACTTATTATGAGTCAATATACAGTCAAATAATAAAAAGAGGAAAAGTTGTTTATCTGATAGTTCAGTGCAAACAGATTTCTATTCTATAAAATCCAATAGCATTTTTAGTTTCCTTCACAAGATCACTATATAGTGACCACTGATGACGTTCATTGTGATTATTAAGCTTCACACTTAACAGGCTTTCAATAGTTCTCTGGTCCAAATTTCCCCTTGAATCTCTTTGTATTTTGCGAAGAAGGGAGAATGTCCTCTCTGTATTAGCATTAGAATGTTGAAATGACAGGACAACCATGCTCAGTCTGCAAAGAAGTTCTAACTTCAGTTTTCCTGTTGCTGGGTTTGTAAGGTTGCTGACTATTCTTCAATACCCATCCAAGCTATGTTCACCCCGAGGAGGAAGTTCCTCACTTGGACTTAAGATGTATTCCTGAGCCTCATCCTCAAGGGCTTCTTTCTCTTCATGGCTCAGATCCAAAAATCTGTTGGCACGTTTTACCACTGTAAATAAGAAAGAAAAAAAAAATTGATTTAGACTTGAAATAAAAATGAAAAAAATACATGATGTATTTACAGTATGCTTTTATGAATAATTTATCCAAATTTTAAAATTAATTATCTTGTAATATATTTTATCTAGGGCTTGAACTAAATTTATGTGCATGAAAACTTCAAATAGTTTATAAAATACAAAAGATGCATACATTTGAAACACACATGCAAACTCTGGACCTTTGCTGCTCACCTGCACACACTTAAACTCTGATATCCAAGCATTGTTGAACTTGTAATATTTCTTAGCCGGTGTTTCTTAGCATTGGGATAAAGCACACATTTAGAATTGAACAAAAAATATAAGAGCTGTCCTCTTAAAACATATGGAACAATACAATACCAATTAAACAGGACAAAAATCAGAATACTTACTCTAGTGTGTCTGCCGAAATCCACCCAAATCCACACCAAATCCACCCAAATCCAGATGTTTAGTAAAAATTTTCGGCATATATAGTTGTCACAACGCGAAATATACCAGTTTGTCACGATCATTGCCATATGGTGAATTTCGGGTAATTGTCGGCCTTTAATTTAAAATTTCTTTATCAGTCCTTTATCAGTCCTGTTTACTAGGTGTTTGTTATGCATTTTCATGCTGTAATTATTCATTTAAAATAAGTGAAACGTTTATTAATCTTTAATGGCGTGAAGATTACAGTCTAAAGATATACGTGTACTGTGGCTTCGAGCCGTCGTAATACGTAATTATGTGCCCAAGTGGCGCCTTGTCATAACCAACTAGCGAGTTGGCCTTTCTGCATGTGCTGGCGTGTGTGTGACAAACCTCATTGTACGCCTGGGGTGGCCCTCATATCCTACAGTTTGGTCTGTCCGCACTTCCAGCTGCTACCCGAGACAAGATTAGAGCTGCCATTGCAACACCCCGTGGCACCATCTCGAGTTGGTTACCGGATAAAGCCTCAATTTTTACTTCTGAAATTACAGCTATACCCGTATCTTTGATTTAAATTGGAACCTCCCCAAAACGTATTTAGTCATCTTTTCGGATTCTCTTTCCACATTGAAAGCCTTGCAAAACCTAAAATTTGCCAACCCGTTAATATCCCAAAATCTTACAGAAACATGATTTATTCATTCAGTCTGGAAAAAAACATTCGGTCGCCAGTCACATTGGTATTAAGGGCCGATAAAGCCGCCACAGTTTCCCTGAACTCTCCCGTTTCCGAATGGAAGATTCCATATACTGACTTCAAATATTATATAAATCGGCATCTTCTTCATACTTGGCAAATATGTGGAATGAAAACTCCACAAACATCAAACCCATCATTGGAGAGTGGGATCCCTCGTATAGAAAAAAATCGCAGAGATGAGGTGGTATTGATCCGATCGCGTCTCGAACACACATTCCTGACTCATGCATACCTTTCAAACGGTGAACCTCGACCAGAGTGCGTGCCTTGCCAGTATCCGCTGATCAGTAGAACACATTATTGTCCAATTTATCGACTTCCAGCATGTTTGACAGAAGTTTTTTGATGTGAACTCGATGAAGAATTTTATGATGATGCACCACCAGAGAAAATATTGTACTTTTTGAGGGAATGAGGATTATGTTCAAAATTTTGACCATTTTTTTTTAATTGTTTATTTTTTAAAAGGATTTTACACTTTTATCTTTAACTTTTATTTGCTCTATCTTTTACAGGTTTTCACATCTTTACCTTTTATCTTTTATCTTCTAGTAATTCATGTTTGCGTTTGTTTGGAAGGCTTTGTATTTCTAGAGTTATTTATTTTTTTACAAGTCTTTATATTTAAGTTTTTTGAACTTGACTTCTCGGCACCTTGTAGCCAGTGTTTTACTAACGTGCCTTTAAACCAGGGTCGGTTTAACCGCTAGGCAAAGTAGGCGGTCGCCTAAGACGACAACATTTGTTTTTGAGGGGGAGGGGGGGGGGGGCAAAAAAATGAATAAATAAAAAAAGAAAATGAAATGGCGTTAAATAAAAGATAATAAGCGTCTAAAAATAGAAAGTGAAAAACAAAATGAAAGAATAAATGTACAATATTAATTTTCGAAAGTTAATTGGGGGGGGGGGGGGGCGCAAGGCTGAAGGTTCGCTTAGGGCGCCAAATACCCTTGCGCCGGCTCCGCTTTAAACCCTAAGACTACTATTACTGCTACTACTACTTGACGGCTCACATGTTGGCATTGGGTTGGACCCTTGGGTGAGGGAAGCCAGAGAATCATCAGGAAACAACTGACTTTTGATAGACAAACAGATTGAAATTTCAACCCAAAACGACAGACGAGACGTGCGTAGCGAGCACGTTATCGCATGTTCAGGCACCTGTGTGTGCAAATCAGGATTGTTTCCGTGTTTACAGATTACAGTTAAGCGGTAGGCGTAGATTCCGATTTCTCTGCGTGTATTTTGATCGACTGTATTCGGAAACAAGTACAAAAGTTACGGAATCAAGGATTCAAAACTGAGTGACAAAAGGAGGTTAGACCCTAACCCATAGCAGATTGATTGATTGGTTCGTGTTTGAAGGTACGTCAATGAATAAACTTTTAGTACGAAAGCAAAGGGAGTAAAGTGCATTGTTCACACCTCGTCAAACGGCACGAGCAGCCGACACAGACTGGTAGAAACAAATTTCGAACGCTCGACCCACTCATTGTGAGTCTGGCACGCTCACCACTCTGCCACCGATTTCAGTAGAAAAAGAAGGATAATAATAATAATAATAATAATAATAATAATAATAATAATATTTTGCTGCTGCTGATTGTGATGTGTATTAGTAGTAGTAATTGTCGCGGTAGCTGTGTTGGTTTTTTGGTAGTAGTTAAAATAGAAACCGATAAAAGAAGCAAGAGAGCGCTGGAAAAAAGAAAAACATTAATCGGGCAAGAAAGGACAACATAAAACTGAGCTCCTATATTAAGAATGGAGGAATTGACCGATACTCTCTCCCGTGAACAATGCTTCCGTTTCTTTCTATTCGTGGTATAAAAGTAACTTAGAATTTTAACGGTACAAGTTCACATAAGAAAATATTCCCGAAAGCAACACTAGTGCAATAGAAAGATATTGCCAGCTTTGTTTAGGAAACAATGCAATGACAACCTTTACCAGACTTTAATTTTCACTTTAGCCTATTTTCCTGGTTCAAAAGTTAAACTAAAACTCTTTTGAGTGCAAATTATAGCTAATTTCAGTTCGATACTTGTGTTCTTATAGGTGAAGTCATCTCAGAAAACCTGATATACCGGTAACATGGCGTGTTTTAATGAAAATATCTGGTACCTTAATATAGAATTGATTTTAATTTGGGTGTTAGATAACCAGTTTATTTATCATGCATATAGACCAACGTTCAACAATGTTGACAGAGAAGTTTTAATAGTTTACATATCCAGCCTTTCATTATGGAAAATATTGATCAATATGTAAATATACGATAATAATAATACCATCGGTACTTGTTTATAAGTCGACCCAACTGCAAGCTTTACAGACTCAGATCTGCCATCGTATAATGCGCTTGGAGATCTGGGTCTATGCAGTTTGTCAGAGTAATCAATAGTACAAACAACATAGACCCTGATCTGCCGGCGCATTATGCGACGGCATATCAGAGTCTTTGTTGTTTGCAGTTTGACTCTACTTAGAAGCGAGTATATACGGTAATAGAATATGTTGAATATAATATTCATAAAGCATGTCTTATCATCTGGCACTTTTACATGTATTGAACTAAAAATTCAGTTTGTGAACGGACATATTAAAACTGTCACATGTACTTGGTTACAAGGTCATGTAAATAAAAATGTAAATATGCTAGAACGAAAGAAGTACGAGAATTAATAATTTTCTTTATGGTAGATATATATCCAAACTTTATTTTATATGGTATTGCCACATGGAACGAAAAACAAAGCTTTGTAATGACTGCTATCAACCATTAAAGCACTCGATGTTTACACTAGAAATTTAACTCTTTCGTATAAACATATGTTTTTTCTGTCTATACTTTACAATTTGTCGTAAAAAAAAAGAACTTTGGTACCACCTTCCAATAAATCGCCCTGACTTTAAGTGTTACAGTGTTCTGAAATGAACCGCGCGCGCTCAGAATCAGTGGGCTGTAACCTGGAGTTCTGCCCAGATAGTCTGGGTTGGATACTGTGTCGTGTCTCTGGGCAAGTCACTTTACTCTCATGCCTCTTTCATGTGCTAATGTACCGTTAATCACTCACTCACTGGCTCAATCAATCAACCTAGATAAAGTGAAAAAGATGACAAAATGAGTGATAAAAGTGATGCTAAACTTGAATAAGAAACATCTAATCGATATTTTCAGTGGAGTATCAAACTTCCAGTTGTACTGGGAGATCGGGGAGCAGTCAGTTCTGTACCATTCCTCTTTTTCTGATAATAATAATAATAATAATAATAATAATAATAATAATAATAATAATAATAATAATAATAATAATAATGATAAAATAATAATAATAATAATAATAATAATAATAATAATAATACTAATAACGACTTCAATAAATATCTGATCATGGTTTATGAATTATATACACGCTTGGTATGTAAGTAAGTAGTTAGGTTTTTGTCTAATTTTCTTGATATATTTACCAATTTCTGATTATGGTTTCTTTTCATTTTCCCCCAAAATTCTGATCAAAATACAAAATTTTATATAATTTTTCAAAAGAAATCAATTCAAATTGTATTAGTTGGTTTTCATTCATTCAGTGATTATTAGCCAGCATATAGGGCAGGAGTACATTGCACTTCAAACGTGAAAAAAAATCATCACGTGATCAGCTTAAAAATGTCTGCATACTGATGTGTTGATTCCAAGGAAAATTATTGGTGGGATATTCTTTTTCTTCTTCGCCGTCTTTATAGTATAATAACTTTTTTATCTTATGTCGTTAGATATTATATGCGAAGAATGGCATTTTCATCCAAATGCAAAGAATTGTCTTGTTCCTGATTTTGACTCGTATGTCGATCTTATATTGACCTAATAACACAAAAATAAGATTGAATTGTAACTTTAACATTTGACCTATGCGACAAGTTTTGAGACATTCTGTCAGTCACAAGATTTTCAAGAGCATAAAATGCACGAAATATACATGTATTCCAATGTAAAGTTTACGATACATGATAGTAAACATTTAGTATATTATCCCTTTGAGAAAACTTTGTGTACAGAATAGTCCGCATTAATTAAATTCGCGAAAATTAAGTAACTCTAGAATACTGTGATGTTCAGTATGTTGTAACAGATAGTAATGATTCAAAAGTAAATACAAAATAGCTGAATCTTTTTTTTTCCCTAATGCGCCCTATGATTTTCGGTGTTTTCCCGAACATGTTTTCCTGACAAGTTACATTGTTAACATTTGTGAAAACATTGCACCACCATTTGATATATATTTTTCGCCTATTTGGTGTGGTCTTACCCATATATAAAACTATTATATATGTCAACCACCGCCCATTTAATGTATTGCTGGCTACGCTACCGAAAACCACCAACTTTATTAGGCGAGCATCAATCCTTACATGGATAAACGGGATTCGAACCCGAGATATGTGAGATTAATGATGCGCCTGTAGCATACCTGCCATAACACGACATGTCACGCGAAAATTACGATTTTTGACTCCTAAACTCCTCGACACGGTCGTGTTCTGAAAAACACGATTTTCAGTAATCTGACCCCCCCCCTCCATTTGTTTTAAAGAGAGAGAGAGAGAGAGAGAGAGAGAGAGAGAGAGAGAGAGAGAGAGATGTATATTTCTTGACCACCACGATATATGCCCGTAACCTGAGTATGTATAAACAGTAAACAGTCCTGCTCAGAGCTCATGTAAACAGTCGTCGACAGACAATGTCACTTGAGCTGAAGACTGCATCTAACTAAGACTACATTGCACTGTCCATTGGATTTTAAAGACAGAAACTTGGCGCATTTAATTTAACGTCTGTGAGGTTGTGACTATGTGTACATATGTGTGTGTATGTGTGTGGTGATGATATTTGATAATGCTAAGTCCACCATTTTTGTTTGCAAGTGTATTAAATGCTTCAAAGAAAACAGATGATAATTTCTTTTATTCAAATTTGAATTTCTAGTCATTTGCTATGGGCTGATATGAAAAGATAGCTTATGCTCATTTGGATGACGTCGTTTTTTGGGGTCACGCGCACTGCCCCCCCCCCCCCCTCAAAGCACACTTTTTGAGTCTCAGAAAAAATCCAGCACTGTCTTGGATTATGGCAACGATAAGGGCACTTGTTTATCGAAACCACTTTAAGAATTCCTCGAGGAAAATGCCAATATACTTGACGAATTGTCAGAATCGAGATAACCACATCAACTTATTATCATAACTTTGTTTTGTAAAAGCGAAGCTTAACTTTTGAAAAATTTACTTTTTAATAAAAGGACATTCGTTCGGATGAACATTTCACTCGACTTAATTGAAAAGTTAAGTATTTTCAAATTTAATTTATACATGTTACATAATGTAAACCAATATAGGTGTCTAACCATTGGGACACCAGGCCTCAAAGCTGGTCGGCGTAGAACAGGAAGAAGAATTTCAGTTATCTCCCTTTCGCCATTTCCGGCACGACAATTTTTAAACTCGGCCGTTAATTTCAATAACTTAATTCAAATTCCTCTGAAATCGTCAACCTTTGTGTCAACTATTCAAGAGATACCACTGCGCATCGCATTATTCAATGCCCAATCAGTAGGACCACCGGACAAGCGAACAGAAATAGTTAATTTTATCAACGATCAGAATATCGACATCTTTTTCCTGACAGAAACATGGCTAAAAACATCAGGCGATGAGCCCAAGTACGCGGATCTAACACCCCCCGGTTACTCCATCAAGTCGTTCCCCCTCCATTCACACGGAGGTGCAATTGCTGTCATCGCAAAGAACTCCATGATCAACCGTCTTAATCACACTAAAACCTTCAATTTCTACCACACATCGTTTGAACTAGTCCAAACCACACTCACACTGGAACAAAGGTCAGTCCATTTTTTCTGCCTCTACCGACCTCCTCCTAGTAGAAAAAAACAAGCTGACTGAATCTCTCTTTTTGGAGCAGTTTCCGAATCTCTTGGAGTAAGGAAATTCGATAGGTGGCAAACTGATTATTCTTGGAGATTTCAACTTTCACTTTTATTGTCCTGGAAACCCATACACATCAAAACTCCTAGATTCTATTCACGTTTTCAACCTCAAACAGTCAGTTAGCCAACCCACCCATAAACATGGTCACATTTTAGAATGGATTCTTCATAGACCTGATGATAATATTCTACAGTCTTCATTGGTATCCCACGAACTTGCATCAGATCACTTCTGCATTATATGCCATCTTGACGTATCAGTCCATTAGCCTCCACCTTTATTTGCTACTAAGAGAAACCTCCGTATGATAAATAGAACCCAACTAATGCATGACATCCAAGCAATCCTAACAACTTTGTTTCCTCCTACAGCAGAACAACTTGATAACTGCCTGCCTTCATTGCTTGACAAACATGCCCCAGCAACCAAGTGCAGAGTATCAATTCAAAAGTGTTCTCCGTGGTATAGCAGTGTTAGGGACCAGCTTCGCACTGCTAAAAGAGACCGCCGGTAAGGCTGAGAGGCTCTGGCTTTCCACCAGACTCACTATTCATATGCAAATTTATGAAGCCTCCAAGAAGAATGTTACAAACATAGTCCATGCAGCGAAATCAGCCCACTACTGTACTAAGATCACTGAAAGTTCCAGCTGCAAAGAGCTCTTCGAGATTACTAACAAGCTAATGTCAAAGAACAAATGTACACCACTTCCAACTACCTTCTCTCCAGTCGACCTTCCGGACCAGTTTGCAAATTTCTTCCGTGACAAAGTAAAAACCATTAGAGATAAGCTTGACAACACAATTTCAACTGACTCATCGTCGCCATACAGTTGCGATACAGAATTTCAGCGGCAACCGTTAGCAGCATTTGAACCGGTCTCTATAGATTTAGTACGTACAATCGTGATGAAGAGTGCCCCAAAGTCATGTGAACTTGATCCGATTCCGACATCACTGTTGCTTGTGTGCTTAGATCCAATATTGCCTTCACTAACTGATGTTATTAATACTTCTCTCTCATCGGGTGAATTCCCATCATTTTTCAAAACTGGCATTGTAAAGCCTCTGCTGAAGAAACGAACACTTGACCATAACGATTTAAAGAACTACCGCCCAGTTTCTAACCTCCCATTCATGTCAAAAATCGTAGAAAAAGTTGTTCTATCCCAACTTGTATCTCATCTGAATTCAAACAGTCTTTTTAGAAATGTACAGTCTGCATATCGCCCTCGCCACAGTACCGAAACTACCCTTCTGAAAGTAGTTAACGACCTTCTCTCTGCTTTGGATAGTGGAAAGATTACAGTTCTCATCCTCCTTGACTTGTCTGCAGCATTTGACACAATAGACCATGATGTATTACTTCACCGTCTCCAGCATGTATTTGGCATTCACGATACAGCCTTACTATGGTTCAAGTCCTAACTGGTCAACAGGACACAAATTGTGTCCGCAAATGGAAAACACTCTAGCCCAGTTGATCTATGTTTTGGTGTTCCACAGGGTTCTGTTCTTGGACCTGTTCTCTTCATTCTATACACTCAGCCGCTCTCAAGTGTCATAGATAGTCATCCAGTGTCTCGCCAATTGTACGCTGATGACACCCAAATATACAAATCGAGCCACCCAACTGAAGTTGATGCTACCATCCAAGGTGTAGAGAGGTGCATTTCCGATGTGAAATCATGGATCACATGTAACAAGCTGCAGATGAATGATGATAAAACTGAAGCCATTCTGATTACAACACAAAGACTTTCTCATTCACAGCCTTTACCTCAAACAATAAATATCAGGAACACCAACATTAAATTCACACAGTCAGTACGAAACCTAGGTGTTACTCTAGACAGTACTCTCTCATTGCACCAACATTTCATGAACATATGCAAGGCTGCATATCTTGAGCTGAGACGCATCAGCTCCATTCGCAATTATCTTTCAGTTGATGCCACTAAAACACTTGTGTGTGCCTTAGTGCTTTCAAGACTGGACTATTGTAACTCAATTATATCTGGTTCGTCTCAGTATCCACTCTAGAAACTTAAAAAAAATTCAAAACACAGCTGCTCGGATCATTCTTAGAGTACCACGAACAGAGCACACCTCCTCCCCCCCTGCTCTGTACCCTACACTGGCTACCCATTAGATCCAGAATCAAACACAAAATTTGTTCTCTGTGCTACGTTTCATTGACTGGCTCCAGTCCAACATACCTATCTCACCTCACCCATGTGTACACACCAGCAAGATACTTACGCTCCTCTTCCGACACTCGTGTTCTCATTATTCCCACTATCAAAATGAAGTCATACGGACAACGTTCTTTTGCATACCAGGGCCCAGGAACGTGGAACGAATTGCCCACTGAACTTAGACACAAAGACACAGTGATCTCATTCAAGAGCGCTCTTAAAACTCATCTATTTCGACTGCAAGAATAGACCTAAAGACTTAATAATGTTTCCTTACCTTAACTATTTTCAGCATGTTTTTGTTTTCTAATTTCAAGGTGTTTGTTTTTCGTAATCATATCATTATATATGTTTTTAGGTGTTATCTAATGTTGTAAAGCGCTTAGAGCTTCTAAAGATTAGGCGCTATACAAAATCCTCATTATTATTATTATTATTATTATTAAGTCAAACAAGCTTAGCACAACAGGTGAAATTATGTAATGGTTCACACGCTGCACGGGACAAGATTGGCTTGCGGTCTATTGAAATTAAAAAAATAAACAACACTTGACTCTTGGTAGATAGGCGGAGTTTGGAGATTCATCAAATGTCCGTATATATATATATATATATATATATATATATATATATATATATATATATATATATATATATATATATATATATATAATACATACAGACAATAACAACTACGGTGCTAAACTTTCAAAGTTCTTGGGTTCTAATTTGTTAGCTATGGCAAAGTTTGTGACAAGGGGAGTGTGGAAGACATTGGCCCAGCAAGGTTCTAATTCCAATATTGTGATATTGTGCACATTTCTTTAATAATAAGAAAATCTCTCTCATACCCAAATTTAAAAATGTCGACATGACTAAGCATTCTTGTGTATTGACCCAGTGACCCACATAGTCAGCAGTTCAGCTTACAGAGCAAATATTTGCAAATTAGAAAGCGGACTCTCTAATTCTTTTCTAGCAAATTCGACTGTGTGCAAGTTCTTTGCTCAACTTCCATCTATATTTAACAAACGTATAACTGATAGAACGAGTATTAAACAAACCTTTTGAGCTTTCGGGTCCTAATAGCACCTTTCCCAAAGGGATGTACAAAACAAAAAATAAACTCGTAAAAAAAGAAATAAAATTACAAAACTCTACATGATGTTTGTGTTCCCAATATATATATATTTATAAACGAGAATAAAAAGATTAAATAAATTGTCTTGCAAATATGCATGTTGCCTTCTAGATATGCAATCATCGACTTTTCCTTTTTTCTTTTCTAAACACATGTAAGAAATACAAACATCATATAGAGCTGTGTATTTTCATTTTCTTTTCTTTTTGTGCTCATTGTTTGTTTTGTCTTTTGCCCTTTGTCTGTTGTGTATGTCTTGAAAAAGGGTCCATTAGGCTTGTTTAACACTAGCTCTACTAGCTCTACGCTGTCTGTTGTCCGTTTGTTTATGCATCTACACATTCTCACACAAACGAACATTATCTTTATCCACTCCAATTCATTTGGAAAGATTGTTATTTGCCATATGAGTTGTTTATATATATATATATATATATATATATATATATATATATATATATATATATATATATATATATATATATATATTTCGACTCTAGGTCTTAAAACATATGTAACAGCAAGAAAGTGAAACTAACATAGTAAATAATATCAACAAGCAATTTATTTCCCTACAATATATATATTTACAATATTGTGAATCAGATTACAAATAATCCTAAATGGCATAATCACAAGTAAAAAAAAAATATAGAATGTTCAGAATGAGTTTCAATAGTCTTGAATATAGTTATAGTTATAGTTATGTATATTTAATCTATAATGTGTGTTTACATTTTGTTTATGATGGTAAGTTGCACTTTAGATTCTGGTCACTTTTAAACAGAATGTTTACAAGCATTTGAGTTCAAAACCAGTCATGTTTACAATTACACTGGGGTTTTTCTTCATTCGATTGCTTCACATCCTGTCATAATATAGGTCAAGTGAAAATGTGTATAAATAGGGATTTGGTAAACAAATAATTCATTCCTGTTTTAGATCAGTCTGTGGGAATCCATTTGATATCAGATTCTGCATATTGTGCCGTTGAAATCATATATAATTCGAGAGGAATTATTTATTTGAGATATTCGTTGGAATTACTAAAGTGCTCATTTACTTCTAAATTATTAAATTACTTTGGACTTTTGTGAACTCATTCAAAGACATTCTGAATTGCATCATTGTGTTATATCAGGACATTCAAGACACATCAAAGTATGCATGAAATGTGATACAATTAGCAATGCACCATTCATTAAAATGGAGATCTAACAAAACAGGTGTTTGCAGGTAAGGTAATATATGAAACACGCACATCCATCGCATCTCAATGTAAATTTTAAATTTGAAGAATTATCTGTGTTCTATTAAAAACTGATCAAATTTAGGAAAAAAGTATTTCTTATTTTTAAATATTTTCTTTCACTTCTTATTTTCATCCATTAAGATTTACGCAACAATATCAATAAATGTTACACAAGGAAAGAGATGGCAATGCCAATGACAGTGACAATTAGGTAAGAGGTGACAGGGAATCTTGAGGGCATATCCTCGGAATTTGTCCAGGATGTGTGCATGAACTAGAGCTCGTTAATCAAACAAGTACATAGGATTAAAAGCGTTAGAAATTTGTCGGTTGCCATTGAAACAGACCCAAATGTTTCATCACTTAAACTTATACATGTCTTTTTCTTCCATCGAAATATAAAATACTTACCTTTTTACTGCATTTATATGATACATACTTTTGACTTAACATAAATCTATTTCATATTTGAAAAAAACCCCACCAAAAACTGTTGACAGATGGAACAAAACGAAAATACAAATAAAGTTGATAAATATGAAATGGTTTCTGACAAATCAAGATTAATCTAACAAAATATTGGAATTTTGGCAATTTTGTCAAATATAAGGGTTTTTCATAATTTTCATTATGTTATGTAAAGTTATGCACCCCTATTATTCATTGCTTTAAATAAGTGAAAATAAAGGTAACATTTGGAACAAAAAAGTTTATGGGGTATGGAAACAAATCATTTTCTTTTAATTTGGTGCAAGTCTAGAAATGTTAAAACCTAAATAAATATGCTTATGGCATGTATTGTTTAAATAATTTTTTAAACATTGGAATACCCCAAAAAAATATTTATAAAAGTGTTGCTATGTATATTGGATCTATTGTGTGCTTAACTTTGTCTATTATCGTGCTTACTAGTATTTGTACTTACTTGGATGTTTACCAGTATTTGAGTTCAAGGCCAGTCTTATTTGCAAGTAGACTGCTTTTTTTCCATTAGGATGCTCACGTCATTTTATGATGTTGGCCATTAGAAGATGTGTATATAATAGAGACTTGATACGCATGTTTAAGATCAGTATGTGGGAAACCAATTGTGATCACATTTTACATTGTGGCGTTGAAATCAGATATAATTCGAGAGGAATTATGTATATATATATATATATATATATATATATATATATATATATATATATATTCATTGGAATTACTAAAGTGCTCATTAACTTTTGAATTAATTCTTTACTTTGGACTTTTGTGAACTCGTTCCAAATACATTCTGGATTATATCATTGTGTTATATCAGGACATTCAAGACTATTGGAACTCTTTCGAATATATTATATTATTGGGCTTGTGATTAGGACATTTAGGATTATTTCGAATTTGATTCATAATATTGCAAGTATCTTTTGAATATCACTTTGTATTGTAGGGAAATAAATTGCTTGTTAATATTACTTACTTTGTTGGTTTCGCTTTCTTTCTGTTACATATTTTTAAGACCTAGAGTCGTAACAGTGTAATTGGACCTTTGTCTAATATCTTCCTTCTACCCATCAAAGCTGGTAAATTCTTAGTTCCATGATGATGGTTTCTAAGAGAACCAAATAAAAAATATGTTGAAATATACCAAGCATCAAAAGCCGGTTTTCCATGTTAATTACTTGATTTAAAATGATACAAAAAATATTGTGATACACATACTTGTTACACGAATGAACATATTAACAAGATATTTAAGTTTTGGTTGCCATGGAAAATAAAAATTCACAAATTGCATTTTAGTATCGCTAACATTTCAGTGTTTACAACCTGGACACCCATTGGCAACATCGAGGTCATTCCTACGATCATACATCAAATGTATGCCATTAGCTTCCGTTCTGACCACCTCAGGTATTTACGAAACAAGGATTTGCCAAGAAGTTGCGCATGTATCAAACTCACTAGGACCACCTCGGCTGTTTCTGAGAAACAAAAATCATAAATTTTTTTCCGAATTTCTTTGCAAAAAGGAAACCGCAATCTATTCGGACCACCTCGTCTATTTCTACGATTGGATTGGGTTTTGCACTACAGTTTCGTACTTTGCTTTGACCGTATTTGAAGAAGATCCTAATTGGAAAGTTTTGGCAAATTGATTCTGTAAAAGTACAGTTGGCTTTAAGGATCAGACTTATGAAACGGCCTACTCAAGATCTATAACAATACTGAGTACAGAAATTTTTACCATAGAACAAGACCTATGAAAATAATGAACAGCTTTAACGTTTATTTGACATTCGTTTTCGCATACCACTTCCGAGATCCCATGAGACGTGTACTGCCCATGCACCAACTGAATGTGCTGTTCCATGCCACAACGTGCAGACGCGGTCTTGCCGCTGAGAGTGAAATAAGATTTTTCTAATTTGGAAAGATCTTCTAATATAATTTACTGTCTGTATATTTTAAAAATATCTTTAATATTGCGGTTATAGGCGATATCACCGCACAAATTTGCATTGTAAAATAATTCCGTTCGGGTGACCAGACCCATGTGGTTGAATGTCTTGTTCCGAGAATATGATATGTATACAGAGGCAGAATTTCTATTGCGGTACAAATTCCAAGAACTACACTCTAGTTTTTAACTATATGTGGTATCGATCTAAGATTGGCTGAATCTTCAACAGTTGTCAGTGTTTGGGTTTGAGTGTTTTCAAGATGACGGAAGCGACCAAGTAGCAGTCGGCTGCAGGTCTGGATAATCCAGAAAAGAAAAAATCTAGCCACCTTCATCAAGTAAGGGTAAAAACCCGCATCGAACACGTCAGATATATTTTATAAAAGTCCTTTTAGAATTTGACGAGAACAAATGCTAGTGATACTAACGCAACTAGTCGTGGCGGTAGCACAAAAGAGGGTATAAATGAGCAACACTTTATGATTTTATGGCGTTCTGATATGTAATTCAGAGTAGCTATGGGACCAAGATAAAAGATTGAATGACAGAGTTTGCTAAGTTTGGATTGAGAGAGATGCCTGTTGGCAAAATTAGTTATATGACGATCAAGTGTTAGCTTATGACGGTGAAAGTTGTCAAGGTGATGAGCATTTGTGAAAAGGCCAAGATAGATGAAAAAGAAAAGCATTTGGATGATAATGCAGATCAGGATGAGCCAATGCCCCCCCCCCTTCCCCCGCTGTAAAGAAGGCCAAGATAGATGAAAAAGAAAAGCCAGACTCAATTTTTGTACATTATTCATAAAAATTAAAAAACAAGAGAAAGTCGATGTTGAGGTATCACCACCTGCCCACTCACATTGGTTGTATTTTCTAGGTCAGTGGGGTTTATGCCTGTTAGTGCACAACCCCAGCTTTCAAGACTGCGTTGACGCATGGTCATTACGCATTTCATGTGATCCATCCAGTGGTACATGACTCCACATAATCCCATTCAGATATCACATTATCCAAGCTAAGACTCGTTTAAGTGAGGAGACTTTACATACCAAATTTGGACAGGAAATATTTAACGTTGCACATAGACACGTATCAGCCACTAAGGGTAAACTCAAATATAGATTTGCCGAAATGGTTTTAAGGGAAAAAGTTGTTATCAATATAAAAATAAAGACAATGTCTGTTATTTTTTCTATGCTGTGAAATCTATTTTTATATCCCGCCTTCTACCGCCCCCCCCCCCCCCCCAATCCACAGAGACCATCAACATATAATTTAGATATATACAGTCATTGGATTAATATATGCCAGTAAAAATAGATAGCGTAAATAAAATATGAATAAATTTAATATATCTGTAAATGTGCATACAATATTGGAAGGGAGAGACAGCGATATGGAAAAAAATTTAAATAGTTGGAGTATATGGGACTGAAAAAAGTCAGACATGTTTGACACGTTGATCATATTTGCTTTAAGCGATACTGCGCAATTTTAATGCTGTGGCACTACTACAAAGAAGGAAGGTACCAATACGTTGGAGACAAAGATTTATCAAATTTGGTGTCATCGCAGATAAATAGGCATTATAGACGGAAATATATCTAAAAAAAAAACAAACGAAAAAACGGCTTGACTTTTTCCAATACACCAGAATTATTATTAGAACACAAACGACTCTGCTACAGTGTAGACACATCGATAGATTTAATACCTGAAGAAGGCTCCGTTGTCAAATCCAGAAACTATCAGCATGAATTAAATGTTCCGCTTATTGTTTATTGTGATTTTGAAAGTATCATCGTACCACAGAAACAAAATTGTAATAGTGGTATGTAACAATCAGAGATATCCTTGACAATCCAAACAGCTAAACGCATTCCATCAGGGTTTTGCATGTACTTTCAAGTCAATTCATACATGTTACAAACCAAATGTGTAGAGAAGTACTGATTGCATTTAGGTGTTTTACAACTGGTTGGGTAGGACCTCAAAACTAGTATGCGACGAATTACGATTGAGTAAAGCAAACCCAACGTGTTGCATAAAAGTGAGAGAACAATATTTACAAATAAAGTTTGAGATCACAATCGCTAAACAGGCAAGTACAAAGAAACAGTTCATAACAAATGCAAGTTGAATTTCAGATACCCAAAATATCCCACTATTCATTCATAATGTGTCCGTTATAACAGTTAACACGCTTGTAAACAAAATTGATCCGTTTGAAGAGGTACAAATCATACCTGATAACGACGAGAAATATATTTAATTCGAAAAGGATTTCATAGTTGATAGGTTCATGAATGATGGTAAGGAAGTAACTTTCAAAAAAACGATTATGTGCGTAGATAGCTTTAGACTCATTGGACAATGTAATTAACAACTAGTTAAAATTGTAAGTGACGAAAAACTTACAGAGACACTGAAAGAATTTAGAGACATGACGTTGTTGCGAATCAACAAAGTTTGCACGGAGATGCAATGGAATCCAACTATTTGAGGAAGGGCATTTACCAATACAAGTATATCAACCGCTTTGAACGATTTAACGAAACAGCTACACCCCCACTCCACCCCCTAAAGTTTTGCTCTTCAATGAATGATTCAAACAATAGCCATTACCAGAATGTGAATGATGTCATGAAACATTTCAGCTTTCAAACAATTAGGTGACTTTCACGATTGCAGTGTGATGAAGGACACTAATATTGCGTGACATTTTTGAAAAGTTCAGGAATGTGTGCAAACAAAATTACAAGCAAGCTCCTGCGCACTGCTTTAGTTCACTAGAACTAGCTCATGATGCAAGTTTGAAGATACCAGGTGTAGAACTTGAACTTTGAACAGACTATGACGTGTTCCTGATGATTGCATCTAGAATTAGAGGTGGAATTAGAATGATACGGTAGAGGTAAACCAAAGCAAATCAATATAACGACTCGCACATAGATTGAAAGATAAAAAAATGGCACCGAGTACGAAAGATCAAGGTCGAGGTAATTTATTATGTACCTAGATTCTACAAATATATATGAGTGGACCATGGACCAATACATGCTGAAGAAACACTTTAGATTCTCAAATGATGAATAAATTAGATAAATAGAAGAAAATACGTTTGAAATACTTAATAATAGCGATACTAGTTGAATATTAGAAGTAGATTTGGAGATTTAAAAACATCTCCATGATCATCTTAAAGACGATCTCCTTGCGCCAGAAAAATTAGTTGTAGACAAAAATGATTTATCTCCGTTGCGAAAGAAGACGATTGATGATGAAAAGATCGCAAAACTGACAGTACTGAAATTGCTATGCACACTGAAAACAAACAGAAGGATGTTATTCATTATAGAACCGTAAAACTGTATGTGAAATTTGGTTTAAAACTAAAGAAAAACACACACAGACTTGTCCTCTTTTTTTTAATCAGAAACCTTTTTTAAAAACATACATGGAGTTAACTACCAGTTTGAGACAAAAAGATGAAAAGGTCTTATTGACGAACAAAATTCAGTGTTTAGGAAGCAAATGGAAAAAAAAGAACAACATTAACAATATATATAGATGAAAATAAATTTTTCAAATGCGAAAAAAGAACATAGCATTTGCCAGGAGAAAAAATATTGACGATGACTTAGTGTTTGCCAGTCTGAAAAACAAGAATATCAAATTAATCAAATTATAGTGTTAGAGCTATCCAAATGGTTTATGTATGAATTCTACTACAACAATTTGAGCAACATAGGCGGTGATAGAAAAAGAAGACTCATGACGGAAGGATTTTTATGTGTTCATGTTCAAACAGAAACTGTTTTAACTGACATGAAAGAGAACATTAAATTTTAAGAAACTAATGATCATCCATAAATGAAAAGTGAAAGTTCATGAGATTTTCAAGGATGACGTAAATGGTGTTCCAATTAAAGAGTTATATGGGTTAAGGTTGAACTTATTCATTCAGGACTGATACTATTAAAGGAAAGTGTGCAAAGGAATAAAAAAAAAACAGTGTGTAGTAAAAAAGAATTTAAGATTTGAGATGTACCAAGTGGCTTATTTAATCACAATGAAAATTACCAAGAGATCAATTTACTCAGACCATACAATTACGAATTGTATAGCATTGAAATGTATGACGGCAAGTAGTGTTTGGTTCACAACATATGTACATTATATATACATTATATAACGGAAACGTGAACATTTTACAGAACTTTTCCCTGCTCTGCACCTACGGCACACGTTGCTTACAGCGTAATTGAAGGTGAGATAATTCTTCAAAACATCACGACCATATAGTCAATGGGAAACTGTAAACGAATTGAAAGTTTATTTATTTTGTACCGATTCAAAGTATCTACACTTCACTTCAAATACAGTTTTCGTTTTTATAGATGTTGCCATGGAAGACGACCAAATAAAAGGGTGCATTTGCTCTCAGATCTTTGATTAATGAGTTGTACTTTAAACGATCACCCATACTGATATTTGAAAATGTCTACCACTAAAAGTTAGTTTAGTTACGCATTTTGCTTCTTTTTATGTTGTCAAGATTCCTACATTCATCATTTAGAAACAAAGTATTCATTCCTTGGTACTATGAACCAAGAACTTATCCAATTTATTCTCAGGACATATTACTATCACATTTTCATCTTTGAGTAACCGTTTACTTGTGTAAGTTTTGTTAAACGTTAGACAGATGATACTTTAAAACATAATTAATCTGAGCTTATTGTTTTGGAATATTTTACCTGACGATCGGACAAGAAATAATTATACATTTTATGAGCATCTACATTTTCTTTTCTATTGATTTGAAACTGAATACCTTGTTGCACATTAGCTAATTTGTTATCGCGTGTACTTGTCAAATCAAGCCAGATGCAATGGTTGTCAGTGTAAAAATTGTTAGCACTTACGTTACTAATTTCTGTGTGCTTTTGTTTTTCATCGAAGAAATACTTAGAGGCTTCTATAAACTATTGTATCAATTGAAAACTCAGGTAGGAATATACCATACTTTGCAGACCTTATTATAATCATTGAGATTATTACTAATGCTTAGTTGTAAAAAGTTTCAAGATCACTTTTTCCATTCTTTTTGCACAGTATCAAATCACCTTTCAAAATCATCCTGGGATTATTAAGTGTGCTGTTCCTAAAAGTTGTACTGGCTGCTATTGGGATGATTCTCTCCATAATGATGCAGTAATAGATGAAAGCGATTCCATTTCTATATTTTTCATTACCCGACTGTGCAATGAATTCGTAGTTTTCTTGATCATCAGAAGTCTGGTAGAAATCATTCAGTTTTGGTTGTCGCAGATTGTCAAGTTTTATCTATCCATCAGGATCGTTTAAATCATGTATACCATATGCACCACGAGTCGATGTTCTGCATCGGGGGTGGACCTCTCTCATAGAGACGCATACATAGAAAAAGCTTTATCTATGTTGTTTTAAGTCTGTGACACCAAACCATGTTTTCGTAAATTTGTATTTAAATAGTAAAGTGTCTTTCAATTCTTTTTATTGAATTCTCTTTGATTAATTTATCGTGTCTAGTTATATCTGCATCAGATCCATCTGGAGCAAATAACTTATGCAGAAAGTTGCTTTATGTAAATGTCATGAGTGTTAGCTATTGCTTCTCCAATCATAACTGCTCATGTGGCCATAGCTATTTTGTTGTATTTATGAGTAAGAAATTTTGATACTTCTGCCAATTTATATTGTTATTCCTTGCACAATTTTGTCTTTTATTTCATTTTTTAGTTCAAATGTTAAAACATTTTCCTTTTTTTTAGATAGTATTATAATGGCATATGTTTACTTTTTTCATCAAACTCCTTTTTGTAATTATCGAATTCCTCTTTTATAGTCCTAATTATATCAAACAACACAATATTATTTATACTAGGACCTCCGAAAGATATTTTTGTCCAATCATTCTATTTATTATCAACGCAATTTACTTAACGTGGAAAATATAACTTACAGACATACCGTGAAATGATATCACTTGTTCATCTTCATCTCTTATGCTGATATTCAATCTGTTAATTGTACTCATTTGTAATTGCCTATAATTGCCATTAACATTATATGAAACAACATATGTTATTGATTTGATCAGGGAAATATATAAATAGTTAGGTTTCAAAAAGTCACACAGTGTATCCGATACAGTTGATGCCTGTACAGATCTCCGGCTATTGAATCCTAACAATTTTTGAGTTGAAGTTAGTTTCGTGTTATTGTTACTAGAAGATTTGTTGACATTTTTAGTTGTGTTTTAAACATTCAACATCAATACTTTCTTTGTTGTCACCATTTGAATATTCTCTCTTTGATTTTCTACACATACATTTCAAGGTTGTTAAACCCATCAATTAGTAAAACAGCCCTTGTTTCATCCTTGTAATTTATGTATAAAACATTGATTTTGAATTCATTGGAAACATTGTAGTACCTAAAACAAAATATATTCTCTGAAATGAAATTGATAGTTTACCATTTAGTTGTCTATTGAATAGGTAAAATATATTTTGTTTTCAGAGAGACCATCGATTGTTCCATTGTAATATAACTCACCATTTGTAAAGGAGAAATTAGCCCACACAAACCTAAACATTCTATATATTTACGTTTTTCCTATCAACTTGTATCATGCTATACACGTGTGCCCAGCACATCATTTCTTGCAAGTTTCTCCAAAATCTCTTTCTGTTTCAATTTATTTTCTTTCTCTAAAATAAGTTTTTTTAATTGATCTGTCTTTTGTTTCTGCTTTCATTTCTTTTCTGATTGTGCTTTTTCTAAAATCTCTTTGTATCTATGGGTTTTATTTCTCATTGTATATGTTGATCTCATTGATGATCACAATAAACTCTTCACGGTAGATTTTCATTGCCATCGATCGCTTTGCTTGTCATGTCATCGATACTGTACAACTTGGTGATTGCAGATGTTACTATTTCATCATGTTTTTAAACTTTGATGTAAATCAATTTTCCTTAATAGCGTTTGTAACAATACACACAAGCATTGTACTAACACCAGTAAAAACTAAAGGAACAACTATGCCTGTAATTATTCATTCAGAATCAGCTGCAGAGCCACTTATATTGGTTGAACCTGTTTTCACACCTTCTATTTCAATGTTAATGCTTCATGAAGAAACTACTGGATTCTTAAACAACTTCCTTAAGAGCAAACTGTTTGAAAATGTGTGAGCAGCTTTAAGTAATACATGATAAACATAGTTAATCATATTTTTTGTTTCATCCACAGTTATATGTATGGTAAAAGCTGTTCTATTTATTACTTTCTCTGGATCTTTGCTAACTTTAGATTCATCTTTCTGTCTTCGCCATCATCCATTTATTTGACACAGAAATTTGGAAAGTTAAGTTAACTTAATTTTAAGATCTTAAAAATGTTGCAAGATAACTTATGATGTAACTTACAGGTAGTGAAAAATAACTTAAAAATGTAACTGCTTGAATAAAAGGATGGATTTGAAGACATGTACAGTGTGTGGAGAAGTTAAAAACAAATTAACTGAGCTTTGTAAAACTAGTGGTTACTGCAACGCTTACAAAAGTGCAAACTGCAAAAAACAATATAAAAAAATGGCACAATGAAAACAGAGAGCACTGGAATGAGTATCACAAAAATATACACGAAACAAAGATATCATAATGAAGAAATCATCAGATTAATTAGCATTACAAAAGATAGAAACCAGATACAATTTTAACGGTACTCGATGTTCCATCAATTTATTTCGTGTCAAAATGGCTAAATTTGCCAAAACCTGAAGGTGTTAGTGAAGATGATTTAGACATAGATCGTATCATACCATGTGCCTCTTTAGACCTTCAAATCCAGATAAACAAAGAAATATTTCAATTGCACAAAATACTAGGTACATGATAACCAATAAAAAGCTACTCCTAAAATTAAAGTTGTTATAATATTGGCGGTTAAAGGCACACATGTACCAACAATAAATGAAACAGTATATATCAAACATTATTTCAGTATTTTCAGATTCATTATTTTATGTTGGCTCTTTGAAATCTGTTATTATAATTATTAGCAATAGCTGACACCTTAGGGACAAACGGCCCTCCATGTTAAACAGTGTCAAAAATTTACGGGGACAACTGGTAAATTAACATTAGGTTGCCATTTTGAAATGCATGTTTGTAACAGTGCAACAGTATGCGTCGGTTTGCTCTCTAACTGAAATGCCGTATTACGTCATACGTTTCACACGAGGAGTTTGTCTATTTGCTCAATTTAGGTGGGAAATGTGAGTTTGTCTGCCCTCTAACTGAAATGTCTAGTGTAGTGACCAATACCCCAAACTTACTATCCAACATGACCATCACCCAGTCATCTCCTATCCAACACCCCACATTATACCATCAACATGCCGGGTGTAATGATCTGCTGCCTAGTGACTATATACATATATCCGAGATTGATATATAAAGCATTACCTATACCTCAGATCATGCTGGATGGGTCAGTATATTTGTATATATAGTGCTGATGTTATAAATAGATCAAGAGAACCAACTCATAATAACACTAAAATGGACACGACTAAAAGTTGTACTAAAATTCCGGAATTTACCAGAGAATATAAAAAATCCGGAACATCATATTAAAATGGTAGAGACGATAAGTAGCACTAAAATACTGAAACTTATACGGACTTAGGGGGAAACTAATATAAATCGGGAATACTAAATCAAAATGGCCGAAGCACTAAAGTTCTGAAACTGTCACGGACTTTAGCAGAGACTAGAAAAAATACGGAACATTAGATTAAAATGGTCGAGGCTAAGAGTAACACTAAAAAAAATGTGAAACTCATATGGACTCTAGCGGAGACTAACATTGTCCGGAAAAATTGTGAAATATGATTGAGACTAAAATTAATGCTAAAATTTCGAAACTACTACGGAATTTAGCGGGAATTAAAAATTGTGAAAAGACTTTTTACACATTTTTAAAAAAAAAAAATTAAAGTGAACAATTACAAACTTACATCTTTTTACAAATAAAAAACAAACAAATTATACCAAATTTAGTGAAGGCTAAAGACTGTCGGGACAAATTTTAAAATGACAAAAATGTTTTACAAATTGTAAAAGTAAAATGAAAAATGATAATACTTTTTTTTTATACAAATCATGAACAAGATATGTATACAAAATTAAATATTTCACGCCGCTTTGAGCGATGAACACCACACACTTACTAACCAACGAAAAGGGTTGCTCTGTCTATTGCAAACTTGGTAAACTGTTTCCCTTATTTTGTTCCTACTCTGCCTACTCCAAGTGAATCGTTTTTTTAATTTAAAATAAATATAAAACGGCTTAATAACTATTGACAACTATTGTTGCAAGCTATCTAAAAAGGCAGCATCAGCAATGCCTCGAATGATTGGTAGTGTGATAAGGTGGTTGCTTAGGAGTGCTAGACAAACTTTCTTTCTTTCCTGAAAAGTTATTTTACTTGTTTTGGCATTATTGGGTTTTTATTTGCATTTCTGATCAGGTACAAACAAAGCATCTAGCAGAGTCAGATGTCGATCGTAACCTACTTAAAAAGGTAAACTACAATAGCTTCTGCAACCATTAATATTTAAATAAATGATTATTTAGTGTTCGATTTTTGTTTTTCTTTTTTACTCAAATTGTCAGGTGTCATCATGCCAAACGCAATGTACACTGCAGGTGTAATTTAACCATCAGAGTATCCAATCATGCTCTAAACGTGTGTCAAAGGCACAAATATGTCAGAGACAACCCGAGACGTAGGCACAATAGCACTGCAGATGTGACAGTAGAAATATCATTATCATAGTTGTTCTCCAAATAATTTTTTACCCGCTTTGTCTTCTTTTGTGTCCTCCACAATTTCTTGTCCCGTCACATACTGTTTATCAGACTTTGGAACACCACTCTTTGCTACCTTGGTACTTATGGTAGGGTCTAACTCAAATTTAAATGTCACATGATTTCTGTAAATTGTTGATGGACAATACGATACCTCCCATTTTCATGACCATATCACTTAGTAAAAAAAAAAAAAAAAAGGCAACAACCAACAGTCTAGTTCAGTTACACTTTTGAAACCGTTATGTATTGTTGAAATTTGATCACGTCCTCATCTAAGTTGTAAATATTACTGTACCTTACAAATTAACATTTTAAAAGTGTCCAATAATGTTAAAACAGACTGTGATAGATGCTATTGTGCACCTAAAATATGTAATAAGACCTTATACTTTGATTCAGTCTATTTCCGCACCTGCGAGCCAGTTGCTATCTTGCAGAAAGTCTAGCCAATAGGTTCAGTTTTGTCTGTCATAGAATTCATTTCATCTGCTGATAATGTTGTCCAGTATTCAACAGCACCTGCTCTGTAGTTTATATTAAAGTTTGTAAGCAGCCAACACAAATGAAGCTGCAGGTTCCTCAAAACTTGGTGTACAGTTGTTTGTTCTTCTGGCCCATTATTGAACAAGTATTTGGTTTCCTTTGAGGTATCTCCAGTCATGCTGTGGTGGAATTTTAAACCTACTGTACATCAAATTAAATTGTTTCATATCAATGCTATTGTTATTTGATTTGAATGCATCACCAAGGGATAAAAGTATTTTACATTCAGACAGTAGTTTTTGCTTCTGGAAATAGACATGAAGTTTGTATACCTATTTGAATATTTATATTTCATTTTTATGTATCAAATGCATTAACGAAATCTTGCAACCAGCTCTTACCATCCACACTGCCAAATTTAGTTGATTTTGCCAAAATCTCATGTTACATTGTGATCTGTATCTTTTCATAGATTTGTCAAAGTTTAAAGTATAGCTATAAAAAATGTTTAATGGCTTGTACATGAAAAATTGAGTTACAGTGTAATAAATTTTTATTTAAGTAAATTTTTGCCAAATCAGGGTTAACGACAAAGCATTAAACCAAGTTATAGGACATGGGTAAAGTGCCGTACTTATTGTCTTAAACCCTAAGTCTATCGTCAGAAATGTGTTATTCCCGAGTGTGATCATACTGGAAGGAGTATATTTATATTTGATAAAGTGTTAACTTTTGCTACCTAAACTTTTTTATGAAATTGGCTTTTCTTGTGCAAATACATTGAGCCACTATATATCGTTGATCCACAATCACATGTAATTCTCTGTTGATTTTTCTCTCTAATCTTTTTATTTCCTCCATTGCAACACCAGCTTAACCTCTTTTCTCTTACACACTCTTTACATCTCAGATATTTGGTATTCAGTTTTTTCAGTTTTTCTTTTTCACATTTGTAATATTTTAAAACTGTTTATTATGCTTCGAATCATGCATTCTGCAAGATTGTACCACTTATTTGTGAAGTTTAATTTCATTTACTATTAAGTGTCAAATGGAAGTTATGTGAAAACTGAATTTTCAAAATCTATACATTTTGAAAGGTGGAAAGAAAACTTCACAAACAAGCTATTGAACATCAAACCCATTATTAGAGAGTGATATCCCTCTTACAGAACAAATCACAGAGATGAGATGGTCCTGTGCTGCTAGCATATAGGCCACACATACCTGACTCGTGTATACTTCCTGAAAGGTGAACCGTAACCAGAGTGTATACCTTGCTAGTGTCCACTGCTAGTGGAACACATTCTTGTTGAATTTATTAACTTCCACTATGTATGACTGAATTTTTTTTTATATGAACTCAATTAAGAGGGTTTTTTGATGATGTACCACCTGAGAAAATCTTGGATTTTTTTTTTATGAAATGTGGTTAATATAAAAAAAAATTGACCTATATTTAAGGAATTCTATATTTTTGCACCTTTATCTTTTATTTTACATACCTTTTAAGAATGTTATGATCTTTGCCTTTAGTCTTGGGTCTTGTAGGACTACATGTTTATGTTTATTTCGAAGGGTTTATCTTCCAACATTCTTCTGCAATTTGTACCTGTACATATTTAAAACTTACCATTTCATTGTCACTATATTGCTTGAAGTGTGCTGATGTGCTGTTCAAGCATATACATACATACATACATACATACATACATTCATACATACATACCCGTTAAAATCTCTGCACAGACTTGCAAAAAATATGTTACTATTAACTTGTAGCATTTAATGCAATGCAGCATTACCAATTCTCTTCTATATGCTTTCCTTCTTATGCCTAGAATTTTCTCATTTAATTAGGGTCTCCAAAATAAGGTTCAACAAAATTTGTTCTACTGAACTGACTGCACAGTTTTTGCACTCATTTCCCAAACCTGCCATACCATTTTTTGGGGTACACATACTCCTGGTGATTATTACTGCAAAATAACAACAAACAATTTGTTTTCAATAATTAAGACAAGCTCACATATGTTATTGGTGTTTTGGTTTTGTTTACTACAGAACTGATATATGTGAAACAGCTGTAGTTCTTTTGAAAGTATTACATGTATGCCATAAAAATGGAGTCAAATGTTAAATTTACTCGAAACACGTCAAATGTTAAATTTACTCAAAACAAGTATAAAATAAAATGCACAATATTTGTGCAGCAACTGTGGTCACATTAACAGTTCCAAATATTGCATCATTTAAAGTATGAGTGCCCATTGCTGTGGGGTCAAGAGGGTTGACAGTATGTCAGGTTAAATATCACCTGTTTTCTACATATTTTGATAAAATTTGTTGTATATTTGCCATGAAGTTTGTTTATTTTTTTATCTTTCAAATATTGCATAAATGGACAGTTAACTTTTCTTTCAAACCAACATTACCCTAAGACTATTGATCCAGTGTTGGTCCATACTGTCTGGGACACAGCCCATGGGTCACAATTAGGAATCTTTGGAGATTTCCACCTTACCATCATAAATGTATATACAATCATAAATATATATACTTTCTCAACATGAAAAAGCAGTCATTAATGCAACAAGCATTGCTTCCTAGATCTCTACCCTTGGGGACTGGCTCCTGGGTCATAACGTGAAAACTATTCACATCAAAGGGAATTAACATATGCAATCAGCATTGGTTCCTGGATCTAACCCTCTCATGGGGTCTAGCCTCTAGGTCATAACTTGTAAACCATCAGATCACAATCCTATAACCTTATATAAACACTCATCGCAAATAAAGGCCAAGTCACTTACTTTGCCAGCATTTGTCGCCAGGTCTCTCCCTACCCCGTGGAGACTGTCTCCTGGTTCATATGTTGAAAAGTATCCAGAACCACACTCTATATGTAAACCTATTTGGCACAAGAAGAAGAACTCACTTTGTAGTACCCAACAGAAAAGTGGATTAGTTTGAAGCCCCAAAAAGCGTGAGTGTGTTTTGTGGGACACTAGTTTAGTTTGCTAATTTCTTTTGTAGCTATCCAACAAATACAAATTCAGTTTTTCTACTATTCACAACCAATCATCATCTATGGCCATGAATGTACTGTAGGTTTTGAAAGCAATTACATTTGTACTTGGTTTTTTCAAATACAAAGCCATTGAAAAAAAAAAAGAAATCACATGATGCCACAAGCCTGCCCAACTTGACAATCTATCCAGCAACTGGCCCAATTATCAACGAACATCCAGTCATACAAGCTCAGAACCGGAACAGTACATGTATTAAGACAGGTATAGAGAATTAGGTATATAAGATTCACTTCATTTATGTGTCTGTCGTCCTTGTCTGGCTCTAACTAATTTCAGTACACCTATTTAAACCAAATGTGCACAGTTTGCGCATCTCAAGATGCAGGTAGGCGTGTCATACATCCAAAGTGGGTCCCTGTGATCTACATTCTATGCTTTAGAAAAAACAGCTTTAAAGTTGTCTCAGTATTTCAGTTTCTGAAGTGCAGTATAGATGCTTCTTTGGATAAAGGTGTATCACATACTTCAAGTTAGGCTCCTTTCAGGATGAGTTCAACATTGCTTAGCAATTGTGTACAGATTTTTGTTGCAAAGCTTTTTTCAACACACTATATGAAATCAAACTTGCAAACTGAATGTCTTTTGGGATGAAGATATGTGGCACACCTAAACTGGGTCACCATGACCTACTTTCCAGGTTCATTCAGAATTACTAATAGTTGTTTATGGAATTTAATTATAATACCTTTGTCATCATCTATCTTCAAATCTGCAGTGTGTGAGCATCTTTGTTTGATGGTGCTGAACACCAAAACTGGGTTGCTGTGACCTACTTATGGCATTATTTAAGACTGTTTACCAGAACTCATGCCACAGAGGTGGGGGGTATCTTGTAAGGTCCATCTTACCAATAACTCAAGTTTACTGTAGTAAAAGTTAAAGTTTCTTGTTTTCTGTTTTAAAAAAATCAGATTTTATCATGTTTTATCACATAAGAAACCAATTCAAATGTATAGTTTCCATGAAAGGAAAATAAAAACCATAATAAATACAAAAAGATGTGAATTTTTGAAAAACATTTGAACATGTGCATTAAATATTGAGAAACTTTCCATTCTGTAACAAGTAGAAACTTTAAATCCACCTCTATTGTTCTCAACTTATTTTGCTTTTTAGCTACAAGTCTGTGGTATTTATTGTATATGATGGGAGAATAATATTGTGGACATTATGTTTAGATTTTGCATAATTAAAAAAAAAAGTTTCATTAGGAGACCCATTTGACAATTTAGACTCATGATATTTGTATTTAATCAAATAACAAATTTGGTAACATTTGATCCAAAGACAGCAAAATTTAGAGATAGAAAAGAAAGTTAATAATGAGTTAACAGCTATACTTAAACCCATTTTATGCAGTCACCTCTGGGAAGTATGAAAACTGGCCTTTGGAGGCAAGTGGTTGCTTAACAGATTCATTATTACAGTAATTTACTTTATGCTACACTGAACAAGTGGCTATTTAATACAAGTGATTGTTTAATACAGTTGATTTTTAAGAAAGGTATGTATACAGAATAACACTATAAATGGCCCTCCTATCACAAATTGTCACAACACTAATCACACACTGTATATATTCACTTGTAAGTTTAGTCCAACGTCACATAATGCACTGGCAGATCTGGGTCTATGCAATTTGTTAGGAGTAATCATTAGTACAAACAACACAGACCCTGACCTGCCAGTGCATTATGCGATAGCAGATAAGAATCTATGTTGTTTGGAGTTGGACTTGACTTATAAGCGAGTATAGACAGTACTCAACTAAAATGATCTAAAGTATGAAGTTAGTATGACAGCAGCACTACATCAATCTTTTGGTTTAAAACTAATTATTCAGTTTTCTCTTGCAGAGGATACAGATGACCACAATAAAGAATTAAAGCAAATTTATGACAATACACTAAAATGTTGTTTTTTCTGTACAAGCAGATGAAAACATTGTTAATCATTCAATAAACAAATGATTTTACAGAAACTATATAAAATTTGTCTGCATGCAATAAACACTGACAACATCAAGTGTCATTTACCAAACTTTCACTTTTCTCTTCAACAATTATTTGAAATCCTGGATTAGTGATGAAACATTTATTGGAGCAAAAGTAGAATAGTCTGAATAAATTTTGTAGCTCTTTTCGATGCTTCCTGATATCTTTTAATATATCAGTGAAAAACCAAACAGAAAGTAAAAGACAGAGACTTTTAGGGCTACAAAATATCTAAAGGACAGAATTCCAGGATATTTATAAGGCAATCTGATTAAAATTGAGATCTCTGACATGACCTGTAAGTACCTGAGGGATCACATACTTATTATAAGTAGATCTCAATTTGAATCAGATTGTTGATAAGGAGCACTACAATCCAACTTAAATATTAAGATGTTGTGTCACATTTATTTGATAAAAGATTGGCTGGAATGTCCGATGAAAGAAACACTTTAGAATGTTTTATGGAGCTACAAGATATAGATGATACAGCTATGCAGCTAGCCTGCAGTGGCGTAACTACCACCCCCGCAATGCAGGGGGGGGGGGGCGTGCAAGGAGGGGGCCCAAAATCCCGCTTCACATTAATTTGATAGGGGCCAACAATTTGAAGTTATGCTACTGCTAGCCTGTAATTGATTTTTTGCCATCATTATTTTTCTTAGATCAAAAAGTATTACCTCCGATGTAGCTTCCTCTCCATTTGAAAGATCTCTCCCTTTAAACAAGTGATTAAATGTGTTTATAATCTGAATTAAAAGTATGGTATCTTGTGCAGCACTATTATATTTAGATATAATTCATAATGGCAATACAGTAAAACATCAATTATATGGACACCAATCCTCAGAACATTTCAATTATGTGGATCAACACTGTGTCCCCTGGATACACTCTTCTGTATAACTTTTTCAGTTATCTGGACAACCAATTATACAGATAAAATCCATGTCTCCCGACGACACTTGATGATTGATGCTTTACTGTAACAAAAACATTATGTGCATTTGATTTCTGTCTCTGTGCGTGTGTAAGTATTTCTGTAGGTAATTTCTTACAACTTACTACTAGAAAATGTATGTTACAAGGATTATTCTACAACTATAGCAATAAAAAACACAACCTAGGGCCAAAAGCACCTACTCTAACAACCAAACTTGCTGCATGTTAAAAAGTGAATTATTAGGTTCATGTTCATAAACAAATGAACTGCAGTATAGTTACTGTATGTACTGAACATATCTAAATTATCTTACAATGTTGGCAATGAAAATACAATAATTGGTTGCAGTGTAACTAGTACAGCATTTTGCAAATGCTATCAAGTACCATTTACATTTTTAAACAATTCAAAGAGTAATAGACTCCCATATCTATGTATCTTGCACACTAAGAGAAATCCAGAAATATGTGTGCACTTTATAACAATGGTATTGCAATGAAGCTTTAAGTTTGATTACATAATTTTTAGGCATTTTTGTGCATTGTGGAATCCTTTTAGTTTTGTAGCCATTTTCCTGTAATAAACTTGTAGGTATTGAGTCTGAATTGAAGCCTTATAGTGAATACATTTCAATCTTTATAATTGCTCAGGTCTTATAAATCTGTACACAATATAAATTTTCATTACGAGTTTGTTTTTGGTGCAAAATATATTTCCCTAATCTTGCCAAAGAAAATAGGCATACTGGATATGCATGTAATAAGTACTGTGTATATTCAAATGCAAACCGATTATGTGTTTATGTTGAAATTCAAGCTTGTCTAAGTGTGCCATTTTTCTCCACAATGCATATAATAGACAAGTCCTCAGCTTAAAGGTCAAGGTCATTAATAGGGTAAAGGTCGTAAGATGTGCATATGATGTGCTGTTTGCAGTTCTCTTGTTTATCATGTGACTGATAAAATCTTACATCTGTGCTCACATGAAATTAAATTGGTGACACTTGGAGTAATTTCAATGTTCTGTTTGCCAAAACTCTCAAAAGACAGAAATTGTAATTCACTTTATTTCATAAATTTCATTTGAAGACAGCCCTGATGTAAAGATCCTTTATTATATGTCTCTGTTATGTATGACATCCTCTTCATATGCGATAATTTTAACAGTATAAAAAGATTCCTGCCATATTACATTACCAAAATTGCCAGACGAAATGCAGGGTAAGGACACGAATGGAGAAAATATAACAATCATGCATATAAAGTAACATTTGTATCTTGTAAACTTAATGTATGTGATACCTTCCTGCCAATTAAAAATCCAGATTAACATTTATCAAGAAATTTTAAAGAATGTTCAACAATTAAATGAAATCATTAGAAGCTATAACTATTAATAAATAAATGAAGTTTTTACACAAATGAGCACAAAAGATGTTCACAAAAAATCTGAGAAAATGAAGTATATCACAGATCTGAATTCTAACACAGAAAAGATACATTTACAATCAATAAAGAGGGCACTAATGTTAAAAAATTTAAATATATATGTGAGACCATTTGAAGTTGATATAAATGCAAGCAATTAAAAAAAATACATGTTCCATGTAGAACTGTTCCAAACGATGTATCTCAGATCAAACATGTCATTTAATTTTTGATTTGCTTACAAGAATATTTTCGCTAAGGACTATTAATTGGTACAGCTCTCCCCTGTTATAACACACTTTGCTATAACACAATTCCAGATATAACGTAGTAATGCTATGGACTCCAAAACCAAAATTTTGTAAATTATATATATATATATATATATATATATATATTTTTAAATATAATTTTCAACATCTTACAGCTGAAAACTTTACATCAAAACAACTGTACTGAATTGGACATCACCAGAACGTGTTTTTACAGTCACTCTTTGACTCTAATTAGCCATTATTGTATTCAGGCAATGTTAGATATTGTAGTCCTAACAGGCTATTGCACATCCACATCTCTAATAAGCCACTATTTTAATTGGTCCATGTCAACTATTGTCAAATTTGGATTTAGCACTAAAGCACACCAGCAGATCAGCGACTTAATCTCTGTAAACACAGCTCGCTGATCATACAAAAGACCAGCTTATTGCTGATCATTGTTTATTGACACCTGGACAGCAATAGATCACAGAAAGGATTAACAGTGGCATGTCTTTTTGTACTTGCCACCGCTTTCTGTGATCTGTCATTTTCTCTCTTGTGATTGGATAATGCATTCTGGGCTGCACCGCAGCAGATCACAGAAAGGATTAACGGTGGCATGTCTTTTTGTACTTGCCACCGCTTTCTGTGATCTGCTGCAGTGCAGCCCAGAATGCATTATCCAATCACCAGAGAGAAAATGACAGTCACTGATAGATGCTCATTTGCATAATGCAGCTACAAATAAGGTCCATTAAAACAATTGTCACTTTCTTATGAAATCATTCAGATTTAAAAGTGAGTTCAGTATTATCAGTATTTACATGTAAATTAAGACAGAATACTGTTCACTTATAAAATTTGGATAAATAGTGAATTGAGACATTTAATCTTTCAATGGATATGTTCAGAAAAAGGAAAGCTTATTCTGTGAAGGGTAAGTTGGATGTTATAAAGAAACTTCAATCTGGTGAAATGCAAAGTAAAGTTTCAAAGAAGTTAGATGTGCCCAAGTCAACTCTGCGTGGTTGGAAGATGAGGACAAAATTAACAATATGCTGACTGGTTTAGATGCAGAAGCTGGACTAAAATGCAAAAAAGCTAGATTAGCAAAGGACACAAACCTGGATAGTGCTCTGTACACTCCAGTTTTTCTGAAGCGCCAAAAGATAAAACAGAGATCGTGATCAACAGGAAGTAGGATCTACTATTGACAGTGAGGAGGAGGACCTGCCAGAAGCATCCCCTGCTGTTTCGAAAGCCATATTTGCATTTGAGAAAGGACTGATGTGGCTAGAAAGCCAAGACATTGAGCCCTTGATGATTATGCAACTGACAAATATTATAGACTTTGCAAGAAAACAAGAATGATCAGGTCTCAAACAACATAAAATCATGAAATACTTCATGTCGAGAATACACATCATGGGACTGAACAGTACTTATTCTATTTGGATTAGTACTTTTTGTGAACAAATGTGTTTGTTTGAGACATCATTGGATTTTAAACAGATTACATACATGTATGTACCTTGTTATTTCTATTATTCTGTGTTTTAGAATTGCTAAAAGTGTGCTGCACATGGTGTGACATCATTCAGTTGCTAATCATCATATGTAGCTGGTGTTTTGAACTGATGAGACTTTTAATTGACAAAAATGACTTGACATTACTAAGTACACTTTTTACAGATAGATCTTCATTTATTCAATTGCAAAATGTGTGTAGAAGTGGTAAATATGTGATTGTGAGATCTTAATTAGAAAAGAATCAAGCTTTTAATGTCGGGATGAATGGCCTCAAGTGCAACCTGAATTTAATCATTATTTTTTTGTGTGCAAGTGATATTTTTTCGTTAATTTAAATCACTTTATGCTTGCATAGTTTCCATATTCCCAGACAGTGTTTGGGGGGTTGGGGGGGTTGGTTGAGACTCAAAACGTATTTTTTTAGATCTCAAGGGGGGTCAGTGCACATGACCCACAAAAGCGACATCATCCAAATGAGAATAAGCTATCATTTCAAATCAGCCAGGAGCAAATGACTGGAAATTCAAATCTGAATAAAAGAAAATAACATCTGTTTTCTCTGAAGCATTTAATATACTTACAAACAACAACCAAAAAAAAAATGACAGATTTATCATTGTCAAATAACATCACCACAAACATGGTCACAACCTCACAGACATTAAATACAAAAATACACCAAGTTACTGTCTTTAAAATCCATTGGACAGTGGAATGTAGTTTTAATTACATGTAGTCTATGCTGCTTTCAGTAGTTCAGTAGTTGGTTTGATGATAATGCAAGTGTCATTTGTGTTCACAAATATGCCTACACTTTTCCTTCGCGAATGTGCATCCACGTCTATGTTGACACAAGCAATGGCCAAAGTCGCTAAAAGTGATAAAACCTGTAAGATGGCAATGAATATCCATTTCAAAACATTGAATCTGGCAATGAAAATATTCAAGGTTTGTGGTAGTCGGTTGAGTTCTTAAAGTCTTTGACCGCTGCTATTGTAACGTATTTTCGATGTTAAAGTCACACCTACGGCAGTGAAGATTTAAATTATTCTCAGGCTGAATTAATGAAAAAAGGTACTAATTTATGCAAATACACAATTTGTCATTTGATTAATGATTTAATACTTTTAAATAATTAAAAATCCATGGTGCAGTTCATTTCAGATTAACCAGATATTCAAACATGTTAATGTTTTCATGAGTTACTTGATCACATGATAAAACTTTTATTGCGTTCATGTAAATGTCTAAGGAAAATATGATAAAGTTAAGGTGGCAAAACTGTCAAAGCAAAAAAGATTATCTCACTTTTTTTTTTAGCACTTCTTGTGCATTGTGTACTACAATTTTCCTTTGTCCCTTTAAAATGGTGTCCCCCAAATCTGGAGGGTGAGGGACACAGTGTCCCCCGACCTTTGGATCCTAGGTGCAACACTGCATTAGAGACTGAATGGTGCTGTTATTCAACCTACCGAAATAATCATGTTTTGAATTTTATATATGGAGTAAAAATCTGACTTCAAAATAACATTGCCGCTGATCACAAACTTTCATAAAGATGGCTTCAACATTCTCATTCAATGCAGTCAGTGATGTGTAATAACATTTGTTTTTCAACATGCATCTCTTTGATGTACTTAACTTCGCACAAATTGGGTTGTTCCACTTAGTGTACTTTACCGATGCAAATTAGCCTAATGGGCTCTCCCTCAGCAGTGCTCAAAGGATTTCACACGACACATCACCCTCGCTATTGTGAGCCAATTCAGTAAATCTCTGAAAGGTGTTAGTTTATCTCTGACCGCCTTACCTTTTGTCTCTAAAACAGCTGTATAAACTGCCCAGAGGATAGTTTTACATGAGCTCTGAGCACGACTGTTCACTGTTTATACATACCACAGATTACGGGCATATATCGATGTGGTCAAGAAATGTACCAAAAATTTTGTTCTGTATTTTTTTGTGGGAAATTTTGTGTGTGTGCTAAGATTGCTGAAAATCATGTTTTTCGAAACACGGCCATGTCGGGGGGTTTGGGAGTCCAAATCATGTTTTTCATGTAACATGTCATGTTATGGCATGTATGAGCTTGATGACAATGCAGCTGTATATAGAAATTATAATTGGCGAATGTATTTATTAAAATGAGGGGTTTACATTTTTGTTTTATTGTTACTCATATGATCTGATATATCAAATGTATGGGTTGAAAGAAAACAACCTGAAGCTCGGTATTATATCTTATTTTCCTTTTTAAAACATTATTATTGGACAAAACTAAATGTACAAATACCATGCAGTGAAAAAAACATACCTAATTTACATAAACTAACAGTACTACTATACATTTGACTGGCGTTTTGTTTATCCCTTCCCCCTTTGACTGCTGTGTTATAACTGGGGAGAGCTGTAGTTATTAATACCACTGGATTGAAATGAAGACTAGGTTAATAGATTTTTGAACTTTTCAGCAACTTTTTAATCTCCAATGAAATTTGTTATGACTTTTCCTGCTTCAAATGTTTCATGTGCTACTGTGCAAGTTTCTCCAGTTGAAAGATCCTTCAATGAATGTGTCAGTGTGTGTTGTCCTATGTTACTCAGGCTGGAGCGCAGGGTATAGATATTCTCATATGATCCTTCATTGTTCTATGTGAAAGAAAAAATAAATACAGTCAAGTAGTTCTAAAAATGGGCAACTTAAATATGGGATCCATTTCTAGGAAAGGTTAAATATAACCACATGCAAAGATTCTTTACCACTCTATATTGGGTTTTAAAAACACTAAATAGGTTGTATAGGCTGAAGATTACATAAAACCAATGAAATAGATAACAAGCTGCCTCCAGATCTTTCATTATGTTACAAAATTTGTGTGTTTGTACATGTGTGTAAATTTGTGTGCCTGTGTTTGTGTATGTGTCAAAGTGCATTAAACTCTGATAACACTCATATCCTGATCTCATTCATGTAACATTTCTAGTTCTTTAAATCTTTCCCAGTAGTATTGTAAAATTGTGCTTTTCTTGCTCTATACTTCTGATCAATTCTAAATAAATGGACATTTTCTCTAGTGTATAATTAATACTATCAACATAATGACCAAAAATAATTATCAGAAACCTAAATGTTACTAATATTGTCTTTCAAATATAATCAAGTCTAATATTAACCAAACAGTTGTACTTTCCTATCTTAGTATCTTGTAAATTATTATCCAAGATTTGATTTTATTGTTCTCTAAATTTGAAGAGACTATACTAGTAACTCTTAACCTTTCAAAGCCTACTGTTTCCGTAGCATCTAATCAGCAATCACAGGATACTATTTATACCCATCTTAGGGACTTTTTTCCCAAAATATTGTCTTTTAATGAATTATTACAGAAAGACAGATCTTATTGGGAGATAATCTAGCATCTCATATAAACAGCAAGTAAAGAAATGGATCAAGTAAGCCTTTAAAGTACAGTGAAACTTGCCTTAGCAGCTACCTTCATCTAAAGGATACATGCTCATCAAAGACAGTACCAAAACATCCATTTTCTTAATTTCAAGTTAATTTTTAACTGTAACAATGACAATCTTTTGTGGAAACTTGAGTGTTCTTTATAGACAGGTTTCACTGTAGTGAGGAGTTAAGGTCATACCTTTGATGTGCTTGTCCCTTTCACAACTGGAATTTTACTTGTTCTTCTATTTTCTTTTCTTTGCTGAGGAATACCTGCAATGTAATCTCTTTTTTCCACAATGTGAGGTTTATCTGGGACTGCTTTAAGGAAAAAAAAATGCAAGAAGAGTTTCCTAAACAGGATGGTCAGCTATTATATTCAACCTTAGAACAGAACAAGTTGGTATAATTTGACCATGGTTATCATTATATTTTAACATATATAATCAAGTGATTATGTCGGTATGCCAGAGAGACTTATTTAATTCATGATCTCTTAATGCATGTGTAAGCTTTTGCTGTAAATATTTAATTAAAGGATTATTAAGCAAAACTTATGCAATGCAATGCACCACTATCCAGTGCTTGACATACTAAAAGTGCAGTGCAGGGTCTTACAAGAAACTCTCTAGACCTCCAAACAGATGTAACTTTGTTAATATTAATTTTAATATCATCATAAAACAACATAATGCACTGAGTTACACTTGCTATAGATGCAAGAGAACAATCACCAATATACACCACTCCTTCAATAACTCACGACTGGATAACTCGCAAACCCAGTTATAATGCGGGGTCGGGTGTGGATCCCACTTTATTTTACTAGAAAATACCCTAAAAATTGGCTCCTATTTGTTGAACATGAAGAAAATCGCGATCAAAATTGGTAAATGAAACCTTGATATGTTGCTCATTTTATCTCTGAAAACGGTGGGGAGTACCTGGACATTTTAATCAAGATCATGAGATTCTCAACTTTTAATAAGAGGTCATATATTTTGTTAAATTTTCTTTCCAAACAACAATCTCAGTACACAGTAAATAACAATATTGGACAAAATTTTTATCGATGAAAATGTCACTAATGCCTACTGGTGGCAACACTTTAATAAATAAATACCAATTAAATTAAATAAGTTTTGTCAAGTGAAATTCATGTTTTAGTTCCATCTTTTAATTCGGTTTCAGTGGAATCATCATAAATACAATATGCCCTCTTGTATTCAAATGTGAAAAATGTAAATCTACCATCACAGCTATGTCCACTAACGCTTCTGTGAGAACCTAATTAAGTGCCGACCGTGTTTTGATCTCCGACTTGTGGAAGTATTTGTTGTATTGTTACACTCAATTAAAAGCAAACCCGCTTTGCATTATCTCATTAATGACATCTTTTGTATCAAATCAAATAAAGGGGGTGGAATAACAGAAAAGTTAAAAGGCATGCAAATCCTACCTGCATAAGAGCTAGTGGTCACAATTGTGTGTCAGGTAAACTCATTTCAATTGATCAATTGAACACTGTTATAAATATTATTATGTAAGTAATATAATTATACTACCTTCAATTAGCCTACTCATTCACAAATGTGATCAAAGATAGAAAGGCAACCAAGCGAAATGAGTACTTGGCGAATAAAAAGCTTTGTTTCACAGGTACGGTTCATTATGGAGAAGCGAGTTTCAGAGTTTGTAGTGAACTTAAAATTCCTGAATTGGCACTCAGAAATTTCCTCAAGAATGAGAAGAAGTTTCACTATTACTTGCAATGAAATCATGACATATATATATATATCTTGCAAAAAGTTGACAATGAACAGTGCAAAACTAGTTTTAACTGGCCTAAGGGATTTCACTGAGTCTTTGTTGAAGGCAATTACAAAACAGAGACAAACAAGACAAACAATAAAAACAAAAGAAAGCGCTGAATTTACAAAAGTTTACATGACTATGTTTAATGGAAGTATTGTTTGAAAATTTTAGATGTCACACCTAATTGGTTTGAACTCTGATGATAAAATGGTCCCCCATCCAAGCATACTTTAGTTGTGATGGATGGGGGGCATTATTGGAGTAAGCTGGAGGCTGAGCATGTATAAATTAGCATTTTCACCCTAACGCTTGCTTGAGAGGCGCTCTTTAAAGATCAATAAAACCACGTGACACCTGCAATATAAAAGCCGTTGTGTTCATAGACCACGTCATATTTTAAAACCAGTTTTTGTTGTCTCTAAGAAATAAGAATCGGGTGGGAAACATTGTCAGTGGGAGGGTTTATACATGCTCAGCCTCCGGCTTACTCCAATAATGCCCCCCAACCATCACAACTAAAGTATGCTTGGATGGGGGACCATTATTTTTCGTAAGCCTTTGGCCTCACATGTATAAATTAGCATGTTTAAAGGACAACAAATACTCACTAAAATCAACTACTGTCACTTCATATGTAAAACCACTTGTACAAAATTTCTTATTCAATTTATATACAGTAAATAATTTATTTATGTATTATCATTATTATTATTATTATTATTAAAATAAAATTCTTGGATAATGTCCAATCTGCCATTTTAAGAATTCCGCAAAGGGAACATCGTCCCCTATATGTAGCAGATGTCAATAATGACTGATATGAATGGTCTTTACATATTGGATATCAATTCCCAACATTCGTAGCACGGCTTTCAACTACATATTAACATGGTACTTGCATCCACTTGAAAGTGTAGAAAAAAAGGTCAACTAATCACATTTTCTAAGACTCTGAGTTCTATTGAGATAATGTAAAAGTGTGTAAGACCAAGTCTTTCCTCTAAAAAATAATTAGGGGTTTTCAAACCGTAGCTCTTCCCCAGTCTGCAACTTTCAAGTAAAGTTGGAAACTAAACTGAATACCAATGCTTTTTGGACTAATAAAAGCTCTCTTCCCTCTGCAGGTCGGAGCTTCGTTGCATGTATTAGCTCTAGAATTGTCACAGTTATCCAAGTAGGATTGTACAATCAAAGGAACCATAACTGATTAAATGAGCCATTTGTAGTTTCACTAGGTCAAAGTATGTACTTACACATGCATGGTTTAATCTTCAAGATAAGCATACGACTACTGACAGGATCAACCAGATAGCTTACCTGTTATACCGACGGTAAGCAACCGACGGGGGATTGATATATGCATATTATGAATATTCATATAAATCAATGTTTGTGCCCTTGCTGTTCCAGAGAATATTAAAATGTCCAGTTTTCAAATACAGCACGTTAAACTCTACATTTTGTACAACAAATTAAAACTTTAACACATGACCAACATCTCAAGTAAAAGCATACTTTGCTTGATGTATATTCATAATAACAATACCTCTCATGAACCTTGAACTAAGAGCAAATTTGAACACCAGTTCTGACCTAATTATTTTAAAGTTTGTATCCACATGGACTTTAAAAACCTGTATTATTTACCAATCATTACAAGATAACTATGTCATAACTGTTTCCTCAGACACATTTTAAGGACTGCTCCACCCCCAAACAGAACACCAAAATGATTCAGTTACACCATGCAAGGTAATACTGCATTTTTGTGTCTTTCCCTCTTGAGATGCAGTCGAGATCGACAGCTTTTGCAATAAGTCTTATACTTTGGAAGTCTGTCCCAATTCAACCACCTATTAGCTGCAGATTTTTCTTCCGAGCGCAAGTCTCTCCGAAATACAGGAGATAAGCAGGATGTTGTGTCATGGCAAAAATCAACACTACAAGCCACAATGAAAGGAGACCCAGATTTAGATGGCCAATATGGGATTATCACAAGAGCTTTAACAGCTTTGTCACTCATGACCTTATTCATAATTTTCCTTACAAAGTGGAAATGAGGAATTTGTATGACCCAAACTCATGCCAGCTACGGGAAAAAGCGTCTCAAAATAAATGCTCCAGGTTCTGGATTTTATAAAGCAAATTTATCAGTTTGAAAATTTAGAAGCAAAATTTCTCTATTCAACATCCACTCTGTAGATTTTAAAATATTCCCAGAGTAAAAATCAGTACAAGTATCATCTACTCATTGTAAACAGATGGTTGAAAAGTATACATCTCTTTCAAGGAATTGACCATTACCAATAAGATTTAGGAAGATCATTCATTTCCCTGGACCATGTGACATAATTAATTTAGTAGAATGCATATGTATTGCCATGTTAGAGTACCAATATGTTTATTCTGAACCAGACAACAGAGATTGCAAGTTATGAAATATGGCAAGAATTCTATAAAATTAATGTATAATTTGATTCTTCAACTGGCCAATGGCCACAAATAGATTGATTCAAATCTGCTTAAAGAACTTGCCACTCATCTTTGGATGCATCTGTGTAAATAGCAAAATCAACAGTTATGGGTCTAAGCTTTTTATTATTGCATTTTGTATTTTCAGGTCAACATTTTGGCTCTGCCTTATTGTATTAGACAGGTTTATGTCTTCATCGAAATTCTGGTACTATTTAAGACCAAGAACTTTATCTCCTCCCTATAAAGCTTGTTCAAATGGTATCATCCAATAAACCAACAAAAGATGCTCTCTGGTATAAAGAAATGTCTTGATGGACATCTGATTGGCAATGTATATCCTTTTTTTTTTTTTTCTCCCAGAACTGTTTTTATCAATAAGGACACGATTTGAATTGAACTGAATCAATTATAAATCCACAGAGTTAATTCTCCGAGACAGAATGAAGTGCACCCTCATAAAACACAGATAAAACCTTTTCCAGGATCAAATTTTCTCAGCCTAACTTGGGGAATATTGATGTTGATGATGTCATCAAGGTAACAGGAACAACAAATACCCCGTTATATGAACTATAAATATGGTGGTTTCACATTTGGTAATGACTCTCTGTGCACTAGAAACCCCAAGGTTAAACAACCCAATTTATAACGTATTAGTGTATCATATTCAACCTAAACTTGTACATTTATATAAACATTTTTGAACAAGTTCATGTATTGGAACACTGAAGTATGCATCTCTTAGGTCAATGGATATGATAAAATCATTTTCGTGTATTTATTTCATGACCAACTGAAATAAGCATCTTGTTTAAAATCTTCACAAGTCACAAAGTCATCCAAAGTCTTTTGATTTATGCCCGGTCTGAATTTACCATTAGGTTTTGGTATTGTGAACAGATCTGAAATAACCTCTTCCTTATTATGTTATGAAGGTACATTAGTTCCTTTCCACAACATTTGATCCACTTTAATTTATACTGGAATCTTTTGTTCATCAGAATTTGGGATGCATTGTGGTATTCTGTTTTGGTTTCTAATTTTGTAAAATTCAGTCTTGTAAATCTTGTAAAATCAAATTAGCTGATATTGGCCACTACAATGCCTCAAAGACATGTACATATTTACCCATGTATGAACTTACCTGTCAATTTTTTTTTTTTTTCTCTCTCTGGCAATGAGGTGCATTCGTGTGGCCAAATTGTTTGGAATTATTTTACGAGTAAAATCTTTTAAACCCTCTGCACCTTTCGTGCCTGTTGGGGCCAATGCCAGTAAAATTATTTGCATTATCATACCACCGGAAACTAAGTCCGGTACCACATTCTGTATTTATTTACTGTGAGGTTACAGCTTTTGTGTTTTTAGAAGTTAGTCAAGTTTGACTATGGGCAAAATTACAGCTCTAACAAACTGTTGAATGTCACAAAGTTATTGTCAGCATGATTTTTGTTTAATACCCTCCAGACCTATGGGTTAATATTGGGGTTCCATTTCATTGCCACACTGGCCATGTTATATTTGTCCTGTTTGTCTGTATATTCACTGTAAGGTTGCAGTGTTGATCAGCAGAGTCAAAGACTCTATTTTTTTTATTTTTTTTTTCAGTCAGCACTTTTAGCACGTTATATTGACTGTATCATAACCAGCAAATGGGGAGTTGAGTGCTTGTAAAGTATGAACAAATCCATTACACCAGTTATGATCAATATCACGTGTAGAACAAATTTCCCTTATGATCAATATCACGTGTAGAACAAATTCCCCAGTACAATTTTGTATCCAAACAGTTTCATTTAGAATTCCATGTCACAAGTATCACTCTCTACAACAGCATGTGCTATAAATTTTTGGGCAAATACTCAATAATGCATGCAAAGGTGCTATATTTCCAGGGCTCATTTATTCAATTTAATAAAGTTCAGTCGTTCCGACATTTTTCCGGTTGCTAAGCTTAAGCCAACCTTTTTATCGACAGGCCCTTTTCAGTGCATTAATTGTTTGTCAACAACCGACGTGACTTTGGGTGCGTGCTTTGTTATTTCTCATGGAGGATACATCCATTTTAGCAACAGTACCAGCAATATTCAATACTGAACCTCGCAAAGTCTGACATCTACGAGTCAGACGGGTTAAGTGACGTATAGCGCGTCCTTGTCAGCAGCCATAACTTTTTTCCCCAAGTCTACTGTACAACTGTACCAAGGCATGGTATAAATTGACCTGAACAGCGTTTGAAGGTCAGCTGCTTTAGTAAAAGTATCAATAATATAATACGCAGCAAGTTTATAATTTATTTATTTTTGAAACAAAACTCGACAAAATACCAACCACGCGGTTGAAAAACTCGGTATGTACTTAGCATACTTACCGCCTCTCGTAAGCGCAAAGTGAAATATGATGTGGTCTATAAACACAACGGCTTTTATATTGCAGGTGTCACGTGGTTTTTTTTATCTTTAAAGAGTGCCTCTCAAGCAAGCGTTAGGGTGAAAATGCTAATTTATACATGTGAGGCCAAAGGTTTACGAAAAATAATGGCTATTTAGCTACATTAAAATAAGTTGAGTTTGAAATTGTTGTTGTTGTTGCTAAGTGATAAAGAAATTATCTTTATGTATATGTTGATTATCCCTGCAAAACTGTTGACTAATGGTACATAAAGTTTGAAAATAATAAAAATTTTATCTTTATATATATGTTAATCATCTCTGTGAAATGGTTACTCTTTCACATAATATTTTATTTATAACGTCAAAATGTATTATAAAAATGTGTATCTCAATTTTTTGTTACAAAACAACACAGTGAGAAATTCTGATTGGATTCACAGTTTTAAGGTTAAACTTTATATGCTTTTTTATTTAAAAATCCAAGTGACATGGATAGTGAACACAATTGTAAAATCTGATGAGTGGGCTTTGTGAGCTATAAAATGACAAGAATTTAGACAATTTAATATCAGTCATTTTTATTAATACAATTTAAATGGGAAAAAGGTTATTTGAATGAGAAGCAATAATTTTCTAATTATAACTGAGGAACAGACTCTTTAAAAATCTAGTGCATTATGGGCCAGAATGTAATGAATGATTATCTTGAAAATGAAAATGTTGACCCCTGGGAGTATGACAGGGTATAAACGACACAAAATGATAAAGAAAAACATTCTATTATATGATATCAAATTAGAGGTACTATAATGAGTTGATAACAAGAGAACTATGAATGTAACATTATAGCTCCCCACCCCCACCCACTGTGTTTAATAGTCCTCTATGAAGGGACTAATAGAGGATAATTGAGATTATTGACCAATAGGTCTCAATAACCTCAACATTTAGTCAAGGTATGCATTATTTTCTTATTAGATCTCAGAACTTTAGACCCCCTGAATCTCTAGGTTTTCTTATTACCCTAAGTGCAAGCCATCCACAAAGCTTGCTCAAGGACCTTACTCTAGAACAAAAGTTTTTCTTCAAAACCAATTTTTCTTTGAGCCACAATAACTCTGACCTTTGGTCTTTTGACAACAAAAGTGCAAGCCCTCCATAAACTTTAGTCTGGGTACATGGTCTAGAACTAAAGTTATTAGGCAAAAACCATTTTTCTTCTTTCAGTCACAGTGACTGTGATCTTTGACCTTTTGACCCCAAAATCAAAAGGCTTTTTTTTCTGACTCAATGTGTAAGTCATCCACAAACTTTGGTGAAGGTACATGGCTGATCACTGAATTTTATTTTTGCAGAAAGCATTTTGCTTCTTTTGGTCACAGTGACATTTACATTCGACCCTTTGACCCCAAAATCAATCCTCTTCTTCCTTACCCCAGGTACAAGTCATTCACAAAACGTGTTAACTGTAGATGGTGGATAAGTGGAGTTATTGTTCATAAAGAAAATTGGTAACAGATGGAAGGATGGATAACATCATGACATAATATGCTCTGCCCTTTTGACTAGTGTATAAAAACCAGATACATTTTTTTTTTAAAATCGTTGTTCTTAAAATCTGCTACAGAATCTATTATTATTGTCCACACCCCTAGAAGCCAGATTTTACTGGGTAAAAGTCATAGGCTTTGAGTAACCTTAGAGTGACACCCAGTATGACCACCATTAGAAGCATAGTTCATGCATCAGTTATTAAGCTGAAGCCTCACATGAAAAGCATGCAATTGACTGATCAAATTCATATACTAATTCAAATGTACAATACACAGTTAACCTGTTATGGGTAACTAATCACAATATACAATGTATATTGATTAATATGGAAAGTTTACACCTGAATAAATAAATTTATTCCTGCATGGACAGAAAGGGCCTTTTTTTTCAGGCTAGGATGCATGTAACATAAAAAATCTGTGTGGTCATGAGCTAAACACAAGTACTTAATCCATGTTAGTAAAGTGTAAAATGTAGGTGACTCTGACCTTCTTTGGTTGGAAGGGTGTAGTACTAACTGAGATGCATCCAATTCAAGTTTTATGATTCTAACATAAACATCACCAATAAATGAACTTAAATTGCAAAATTTGAACCAAGTCACAGAAATATTGAAATAAAGGCCACAGAGACCTCTTTTTGCAATAAGGGTGTAGTACTTATCAAGATGCATTCCCTCACTGAGTATCATGATTCTAGGTAGGACAGTATGCATATATCATGCCAAAAACTCGTGTGATCATGAGTGAAACACAAAAACTGAACCAAAGTCAGTAAAGATGAAATATAAGTCATGATGAGCTTCTTTTGTTGTAAGGGTGTGGTACTAAGAGAGATTCGTATCATCATTAATTTCACAATTAAAGCATGAACAGCTTCTGAGCAATGAGCATCAAACATAAAATTTACTCCAACTCAGTGAAGCATAAAAATCAGCCATGATGAATTATGCACTGACAGAGCAATGCTCATCAAAATGCATCCCCTCACCAAGTTTCATAATTCTAAATTGGATAGTATGTATATAGCATACCAAAAAAAAAACTGTGGTCATTAGCAAAATGCAAACACTTAACCTAAGCCAGTAAAATGTGAAATGTAGATCATGACTTTATTTTTTTGTATGGGTGTGGTACTAATGGAGATGTAGACAATCATCTAGTTTAATAAGTGTAACATGAACATTTAAAGAGCAGAATTTACCCAAAGTCAATGAAGCATACAATATGGTTGACAGTCATCTATTTTTGTGAAGGTGTGATACTCATCATGATGCATTCCCTCACAAGAATTCATGATTCCAGGAGTAGAAGTTGTTGAGAAATAAATTTATAACATAAAAATGAACCCTAGTCAGTGAAGACAGTCACATACTTTTGTGATGAATGTAGTATTCATCAAGATGCATCTCCTCACCCAGTTTCATGATTCTAGGTATAACAGTATGCATACTGGGTGCAAAAAACCTGAGCCAGTAAAATGTGAAATGTAGATTACAGAGACCCTCTTTTGTTACAAGGGCGTGTAAGGGTGTGGTACTAACCGAGATGCATACAATCATCTAGTTTGATGATTCTAGCATTAACAGAGCTTGAAAAAAAACCTTAAAACACAAAATATAATTAAAGTCAGCAAAGTGTGAAATATGGGTCACAGTGACCTACTTTTGTAATTAGGACATGGTACTCATCAAAATACCAAATTTCATTATTTCAGGTAAAACAGTTGGTGTACAGAGTGCAAAAAAACATGATTTTGATGTAAAAAGTTAATATTGAATGTACAAAATAATGTACATGTACAAAGTCAGACCCCTTAGCCCCCAATCCAAGGGGTAGGCGCTATGAGACCTACTCCAAACTGTTGTCTAGGACCTATGAAGAAAGAATGGTTGAGATTCAGTAAGTAACACATATTTATATGCTTTTATATGTATGGATACCAACAGGATCTACAATTGTTCCCTCTACCTCATAGAGGTGAGATATAAAGTGTATTAGGCCTAATGTGGAGCAAGATAAAAGATCTGTAAGTGAAACTATGGAGTACACTGGGGCCGTTGTGATGATTTATGCTAAAACTGTCACAAAGAAAATGTAGAAAATGACGATGTGGTGGCATAGTAAACAAATACAAATGGCATTTTTTCACGAAATAGGTAAATGTGGTTCTTAAGTCAATTAAGATTGCATTAAATCATTGTGACAATACAGTAATGGAAGTAACAAACTTTACAAATATACCCTTACTTCTTTCATTTTGATTAGAATTTCCTAAGTATCACTTCAGCCAAAATTTCTGGAGAAAACAGAAAGTCACTTGTGATGCAACAGGAATCTTTGCCAATACACCTTTCCTCAAACTTATGATGTCATTACTGAATATGAAGTCATACTGCTGAAGACATAAAATCACCTAGCAGTGCTTATATGTATANATATATATATATATATATATATATATATATATATGTATATATATATATATATATATATATATATATATATATATATATATATATATATATATATATTGCTTCTTGTACATAAAAAAATAAAATCCTTCAGTTTATCATGAATTTGTTTTTAAATGGGACAATAAACCTGAGACAATTCAAGAACACAATTATCTTGAAGTAACAATATACCAATGATGTTTGTAAATACCTTTACGAAGTTTTTCCTTTGAAGCCTTTCTTGATCTTGGCTGGTTCTCCTTTGATGATAATATCTCAAAGGATTCACTCAGCTGCATGTGAGCTTCCTTACCCATGTTCGCATGGATTTCATCATCAAAATAAAACTCTTCCACATCATGTGAACCAATCTGCTCAATCTTTTCCCTCTTTCCTTTCACTTTAAATTTTTGTATAGATTTATTCTTTTCTACTGCACTTTGATAAGCAGAATCTAAAAAAGAATAACACAGAAACATATATACAGTAGTTCCTAGTTAAAATGAACTAGTAGTACCTATTCCATGCTATGAGGAAAATGATTTAACAATTAGGCAACTAAATAGACATGTATACAAACAACAGTTCTGTGGAACATGGTATCTCATCTGTGTACCATGCTATAATAGAAAACTTGTATGTGTACAGTGAAACCTCTTACAACTTAAAATTCATGGGGACCAAATTAAATTTTTGATTTAGAAGGGTTTTTAATTTACTGAGGTTCTCTTTTTTTCCACCTTAGAATGAGATATAATCAGGTGTCCTCCCAGATACAAGTAAACTGTTATGCTTTGTCCAAACATCAATTACCTGGAGCTGATTTTAAAAAAGATATCTGTAATAATTCATATTTCACTGCATCTATTTTGGATTTATTTACTCGGAAAGACTTTAGACTATTTAAATATTGTTGGCTAGACACTTGCTCTAATCAACTTTCGGTTTTATGGGATTTACATTAGTGTGAATCAGACATTTGGGACCAACAATTTCTTCCATTCTTCTGAGTAGAGTGGTTTCAGTTTACGGAGTTAAAGTTTATTTAACTCAAAGAAGGAAAAATTCAGATCCAGAAATATGATTCAGTTTAAAGAAGATTCTTGTTTACTTTAGTTTTGGTCTTAAGAGGTTTGACTGTAATTGTTGACATGCTGTCTCTACCACTTACAAAGCACAACAACTGATGGACCAAGCTGCTTAGGCAAATTCTTAACATCAGATCACAAGATGTTCCCTTAAAAACTGTGTAAGTTACTGAAAAGAAGCTCTGAGAGGCAAAGAATCTCTCCATGATGGCTAGGACATATTAAATAGAGAAAAGAATGTCTCCACAATTTTAAACAAGAATTCCTCAAGGGACTGATGCTCTACTGGCCAAAATGAATTTCCAGGAATTCATCACCAGATCATTTCTTCCTTTAAACTGCAGAGTGCTCAAACCGTGTCAGATATTCTTCAGTGATAACAAGATTTTAAAATTAGCTGCTCTGGTAGATATATTGGATGTCAGACTGGCACCATTTTCATTTAGGACCAAATAGACATCATTAGAAGTCTTTTGGTGAAAACCCCATGTCAACATGACCATCCATTCAGAGAAAGTAGCGACAAGATTTTCAAGATGGCCACCATATTGGGTGTATGACTGGCACCATTTTTATTTAGGACCAAGTAGGTATCATAAGAAGTCTTTTGGTGGAAACCCCTATGTTGATATGGCCATTCATTTGGGAAGAGTAGAGATAACAATATTTTCAAGATGGCCACCATGGTGGCAATATTGAAGGTCAGTTTGCATCATTTTAATTTAGAACCATCTAGACACCATAAGAACTCTTCTGGTGAAAACCCCATGTCAAAATGACTATCCATTTAAGAGGAGCAGCGATATAAAATTTTTCAAGATAGCAACCATGGTGGCCATATTGGATATCAGATCAGCACCATTTTAATTTAGGACCAACATGATGTCATAAGAAGTCTTCTGGTGAAAACCTCATGTTGACATGACTTTCTGTTTTGGAGGAGTAATGAAAACAATATTTTCAAGATGGCTGCCATGGTGGCCATATTGGATATCAGACTGGCACCATTTCCATTTAGGACCAACTATACATCATAAGAAGTCTTTGGGTGAAAGCACTATGTCAATATGACCAGCCATCTATGAGAAGTTGCGATAACAAGATTTTCAAGATGGCCATTGTGGTGGCCATATTAGAGGTTAGATTGGCACCATTTTCATTTAGAACAAATTAGACATCACAAGACATCTTTCAGTGAAAACCCCAAGTTGATATGACCATTTATTCAGGAGAAGTAATGAGAACAAGATTTTCAAGATAGTCACTGTGGTCTGAGTGGCATTATTTTTATTTAGGGCCAACATGACATCATAAGAAGTCTTTTAGTAAAAACTCCATGTTGATGCTACCATAAATTCATTAGTAGTGATAGCAAGATTTTCAAAATGGCCATTGTGGTGGCCATATTGGATGTGCAAGAAGCAACATTTCCTTTACGACCAAGCAGACATTATAATAAGTCTTCTGGTTAAAACCCTATGTAAATATGACTTTTTATTCAGGAGTAACAATAACAAGATTTTCAAGATGGCTGCTGTAATTTTATTTAGGACCAACTAGACATCATAAGAAGTCTTCTGGTGAAAACCCCATGTCAATATAGCTTTGTTCAGGAGGAGTAGTGATAACAAGATTTTCAAGATGGCTGCTGTGTAGCCATACTGGATGTCAGAAGTCTTTTAGTGAAAATCCCATATTGATTTGACCATCCATTGAGGAGGAGTAGTGATAACAAGATTTTGAAGATGGCCACTGTGGCAGCCATAATGGATGTCCAACTGGCACCATTTTCATTTAGGACCAACTAGACCACGGAATGAATGGGTGTGTAAAGTTACATGGGAATCCTCCAAGTAGTTTAGGAGGAATAGTGATAACAAATTTGTGCTAATGGACAGGAGACAGATGATGGACAATGGATGGACGACTGACTAACATACCATCCCATAAGCTCTCCTGCCTATGACCAGTAGAGCTAAAAAGTAGGGACAATGGGGCTGATTTGAAGAAAACAAGGGAAAAGTAGGATGCTGTCTGTCAAAGTTGGTCAAATTCTGTTAAGAGTTTTGTTTGATAAAGTTGCTCATATTTTTTTCTTCCAACTTTAGTAACAGTGTCCATATTTGATGACAGATTGGCATCATTTTTATACATTGGAAAGTCCTTTAAGCAGGATACTGTCAAATTTTGTCAAATTCTATTAAGTAGTTTTGTGAAAAGATGTTATTAAATGTTTTTCTATTTTTTGAAACAGCAGCCATATTTGACTTAAAAGCCCTTCATGCCAGTCTGAACAGCGATTTCTGCTCATCCATATGATCTATCAGTTTGGGGTGAAGGGAACTCATTGGTATACAATAAATGATCAATTTTAAAAATAATTACTGTTTATATGCACACTAATTTCCTGTCCACCTCTCCAAATTTACTACACTACAATTTTGCTACATGGTTTACAGAGAACCGTCTCACCATTCCACTTAGCTTTTCTTACTTAACCTCTTCCATCCCTATTCATTCTCCTTCTCTCTAATTATATATACTATTCCAAATTATACCATAAGACATACCAACACCCTTACATACAGAATATGATTGGCTAACCACTACCATTTAAAAGGCAGGCCCTGTAGACCAACCCAGTAACTAAATGCTGACCCAGCATTTTAGCAGAATATGACCCTGTTCCCAAAATTGTCACTTATTTACTGACTCTCATAATCTCCATCTTTTTAACTGTCCCTGATGTTTGATATGTTTTCCAATTTCCTTCTCCACTCTTGTTGCTGATGTGAAACCTGATAAAGGTAACTGTTGATTCTGTTATTTCAATTCATCCTGCTCTATCTAACCTTACACTGCATCTTCAACTTTTTCTCACCCTAAAATCCCTTTGGGCATACCAGGATGCTTATTGTTGAATCTGGTCAAATTTTGTTGAATGTTTTTTGAGAGGAAGTTGTCTAAAGATTTTTCTCTTTTCAGTAATAGTGGTAAAATGTGATGGCAAATTGGCATCATTTGTACAAAACTGTAGGCCTCCATGACCGAATGATTTATCAAATTTGGTCAAATTCTGCTGCGCAGTTTTGAAAAGTCACTGAAAGGCTTTCTATTTTTTTTTAGTAACAATGACCATATTTGATGGTGGATTGGCATCATTTGTTTAAAACTGAAAGTCCTCTATGGCAGGATGCTTTCTGTCAAACATGGTCAAATTCTTCTGAGTGGTTTTTGAGAAAAAGTTATTTAAGATTTATATATTTTTAGTAAAAAGTTAAAAAAGATTTATATATTTTTAGTAACAATGGCCATATCTGACAGATCAGCATCATTTGTACAAACTTGAAATGCGTTACGACCAAGATGCTTTCTTTCAAATTTGGTCAAATTCTGTTGAGCGGTCTTTTAGAAGAAGTTGTCTGAAGATTTTTCCGTTTTTTAGCAATGGTGACTATATTTGATAGCAGATCAGCATCATTTGCATAAAGTACTAGGTTCACTATACCATACAATCTAGTAAAAAATAAAATTTTCATAGATAATTTTATCTCTGTCATATAATGTTAAAATACCGATAAGAGTATAAACGGGTACCTCTATCCCATTATACGCATGTGCCAAAGTCATGACATCATGTGATGAAACTATAGTCAAATGTTGACAAATGCAATTTTAGTAAGAAATATACTCTTTTTGAACAATATTTAACATACAGCACAAGTACTGACCACTGTGATATTTCGTCTGATTGAAGCTGAGGCTAATAATGACATAATGTGAAAAAGCTATGTTGGTTTGTAAATGCACTCTATAGTAAATGAAATGATTGTTCTTCAATGAGCTTCTGAAGATTATCTTAAGATCACATGAAATATGGAGTTTTCTAAAAATAAATTGAAAAAGAATAATCAAAAAGGAATATCTAATCATTATAAGGTTTGGAAATATTAATAAATTCATTTTGTATACTTGTCATTAATATGCTTCTCCGCTAGTGATTTTTGAGGTTCAATCAAACTACAGTGTATTGAGGATAACTTTCTTTGATTTAAAAAAAAAATAAAAAAATATCCAATCTGTTAAATAAATGCATACATAAATAAATAAAATTTCCAGTTTTATTTCTGTTCTCTGCTGGAATGCATATTTTACCATAGAAATCAGTCAGACACATTTTTTTCTTCAGCTCCTGTAGTCTAGTAAGAAAAGAGACTAAATGATATGTGCTTGTGGGAAGATCTTTATGAGAAATATATGTGCCACATCTGACCTTATATGTCCCCAGGGTGCTTTGAAAATTATGGTTCGGGGTAAATACTTGCGAAAAATTGTTCTTCTTTGATAAGTCTCCCTCCCACCTTAGCTGCTCTGACAACTGACTGTTTACAATCATCTGAAAAGTTTCATCAAGAATAGATTCTAGCTTATCTTTTTTAAATTTTTCATGTGCAATTGTAGATACATGTAATAGTTTGAGGATCATATTCTTTATCATTAAAAAAAAAATGCTGCTTTCAAACACTGCTTATATCCACTGGATTGCAGCTCTATAAATGAAAGTGTGCACAAAAATGCAAAAAATACAAAATCTCCCAAAACTACAATACTGTATATGGAATTGACTGCAAGAATCCAAATGCAAGAATGCATCATGAGCTGTGGTCAGGAGTACAATGAATGGATAGTTGTAAATTATACATACCGGACCTTCATTAAATATCCAATTTTCTCTAGATGACAGTGCTTAGAGGTGTTCACAGATGCTTAATTCTTAAGCTAGTTACCGGTATATTAATCCAAGAAAAGATAATAGACGAACATGATAGTCACAGTTCCATTTAAGATGCTCAGTTGGTTTAAAATTTCAAGTAGTAATAAGCTTACATTTGGGAAAACAGAAAAGTGAGAATGAAAAACTCATGAACATTATTGCATAAAATGTTTTCTCTGTTTGATTTTGTGGCCAAATTCCTAATTACTATATATTCAATAGACTTTGTTATAATGTTCCTTTGTTTTAATTGGTTATAGCATTTGATTTGTATTGTCTGTCAGAAAAAATTAGCTCAATTAATTATGTGCCAAAACCAGAAAAACAAGGGTGGTCATTTAAATAACAAGATGTGATAATCACACCTCATTCATAATCAGTAATTTAGAATCGTGGGTTGCTGGTTCAATGCAGTTAAAGCATGAAAAGAAATGTTTTTGTTGTGTACTTTTTTGACCAAATAATTCTGAAATATCTTTTTACTATTGTTCTAAACTTTTATGTTGAAAAATTGAGTACAGCTCAGAGTGTCACTCCTGAAAATCTTTGAGTATTTGCATATAACTGAAAAACATATCAACAAAAACCTCAGATTTATAAACAAAACAGACAACTACTGACAATTTCTTTCCATTCAAATAAATAAAGGCCTAATTTACAAGTCATTAAGTTACTGAACAGAGACATTTTCACATAAAAGTTGTTGACACTTTTAGTGGATGGTAAAACTTACTGGTTTATCTTTTCAAAATAACATATATTTATACAAATGTATGCTATTTGAAAATTTAATTACCATTACATATGAACTCAAATGAATTTTTCTGATAGTAATTGTACCAGTATAAATTGTTTACTACATGTATGTTCAACATCATCGACATGGACAAGTACATAATGATTTTGAAAAATAAACTATGAAATTTGATATAACATTTCTTGGTTATAACGTTATAAAAGTCCCAGTCCCCTGTGAAATGTTATAAACAGTCTTTACTGTACATTGTGGGAACGGTGTTTACAGTACACACAACTCAAAGGGTGTCACAAATCTTTGAACAGGAGCGACCTGTCAATCATTGGGCTGACACTTTCTATATTCACCCTATGTCTGTTATTTCTGAGGAAGCTGCACTAGCTGCAATATACAAGCAGTACTAGAGCTCGCTGCTTCATTTACCCAATCACCACCTGCAAGTTTGGGGATGTAGAATAGGCCAGATGCAACCTCCTGCATGTCATAAGGTGTGACTAATGGAGGCAAGGAGCCACAGTGGCTCAGTGGTGTGTCCTTGGGCATGGCACTTTACTCCAATTGCATTGGCACTAAATAATCTACTTGTGTTGCTATGCTGTAAAACACCAAACATCTTCATTTACCATAAATCTAAGCTTATGTATTTTTCAGGAAAAACTCAGAGGTGAAAAATTGAAGAAATCATAAATCATAAATCATAAATATATTCTCCGAGTTATTATGCCAATTAAAAAAAGGGGGAGGGGGACGCTTGTCAAGGGAGGGTACTTTTTAGGTTGAATATGGTAAGCACTCCTTACAAACTGTATTTTAAATAGGAAAATTCCTGCAGAGAATTTAAAGACACTGAGTACTGTACAGGAGAGAGAGAGAGAGAGAGAGAGAGAGAGAGAGAGAGAGAGAGAGAGAGAGAGAGAGAGAGAGAGAGAGAGAGAGAGAGAGAAGAATGCATTTTGACATTGGGATTTGGGTCATAACTGGGATGGATTGGTGGTGGAGGGGAGTGGGAACCTCAGCATGTGTATAAATTATGACAAGAGGAAAGTTGTCAGGAACCATGTTTATGCATATGTACATGTACCAACATATAAAAGAAGCTATGTCAGGCATGACTTACATCATCAGATTCAACAAACATTTAGCTATCTATTGTTGCCATTCAATAACTTTTGGATCTTGTCTACAAAATTTAATTCTTGCTTCTTAATGAAGGATTTAAGCTGCAACATGTAAGTTATATCAAGCCCACTCCTAAGCTCTGACCAAAGCTTATCTGATTGGTCAGTCACTAAAAGCATTTTGGCATTTTTTAATCCAAAAAGAGCTAATGAATGACTGGAAAAATTAACAATTTTGATGAACTATATATATACATGTCATATATATATATATATATATATATATATATATATATATATATATATATATATATATATATATATATATATATATATATATACATACATTATTCCTAGGTAATTTTTAGTAGCCAAATCACACACACACAACTGAAGATACTTAGTAATATTGGCCTAAATTTTCAACTAATACCAACAGCCAAAAATTACAGCAATAATGAAGATAAAGAAGAATAGTGTCTGATAAGAAGAATGTTTCTCAATAACAAGCAAATTCAGACTGGAGAAAATGGTTGACTCACTCGTGCCCTGGCCTTAAAATAAATGTGAATAAACAAAACAAATTTGTCTGGTCTTTTTTATTTTTTAGAAGGTAGACATTGCAATGATAATGTCAATAGCAGTAGCAGTAACAGCAGAGTCAGCACAGTGTTAAAGTTTTCTGAAGCCCATAACTCCAAAAAAGATGAGACAGAATTCAGCGGAATCCTTGTTTTATAGCAATTGTACGGAGCCCCTTAAGTGACATGGATGCAAATATTTTTTATTTCATTATAACGAAATATATTTTGATTAATCTAAATAATATTTCGTTATTTCAAAACATTATTTTGTTTAATCGAAATGCTATTTTGTTATTTTGAAATACTATTTCGTTTAAACAAAATACTATTTAATTATTTCAAAATACTATTTCGTTTCAACAAAATACTATTTCGTTTAAACGAAATATTAACAAAATAGTATTTTGAAATAATGAAATATTATTTCAAAATAATGAAATAATATATCAAAATAATGAAATAATATTTAATTTTTTTCAAAATAATATTTCGTATTTTGATTCACTTTTGTTGAAGATGCTGAGTAGATACATGTCGATATTGCTATCTAGACTATATGTAAGTTTCATATTTATTTTCATTCCTATTTTTCCAATATTTAATCGCAAGTGTGGACTTTTCATATCTATTACTGCAATAATAAATAAACTGTTCAAGATTATGTGAAGAAAAAAAATAAAACTCACTCGCACCCCAGCCCAGGTGGGATGTTTGTGTGTGTCATAGCAAAATTCTAAACCTTTTGAATATGTACAGACCACTCTGTACTAACTAAAGGTTTCCAGTCCATATCTTCAGTGGTCCTGGACAAGATATTCTACATTACTAAGTGACAGAGAGATGGATGGCTGTACAGATGAACAGGATTACATAATCCCCAGTGGCACTTATTTTTAAAAAGTACAGGAATAATAAAACTGCAAAAAGTTGAAATGGCTAAAACTTCATTCTTTAACACTTAATACAGGCATATTGTATGTCATATTCTCATTAGTCCTACTTTTCTAATTCAGATAGATGAAAATGTGATTTCTATGATGACTGTAGAACAACTACAGACATATTTGCCAAGATATGGAGACTGCTTAGCAACAATAGAGTAATGCAAAACAACAAAGAGCTCTTGAAGACACTAAAACCTCTCCTAATGACAGAAAGAGATCCCTTAGAGATAGAATGGGAAAGCAGAGGAGCACTACAGAAGATCAGTACCACAAGCTGGTAACAAAAATGCAAAATCCTCTGGAAAATGGAAATTGGCTGGCTACACACTTAAGTTGTGAGTGGTATGAAGCAGGTTAGGTCAGCATATGGTGCCAGAACAAAAACTGTTTAAGTCTACCGAGATGCAACAGTCTCTGACATATTATCCACAGGAAAATATCGTTTCTTTCCCAGTGGAATATCAAAGAAAGGAAAAGTAGATGACTTTGATTTCTATCTTGCTGATCAAACTCATGAAAAATCGTCTAATGAACTGACTTTGAAGGATATATATGAATCCACAAAACTGAAGACTCTTAGGCTTTATGTTGTAACAACAGTACACATGAATAGCTCTAATGGTAACAATAGCGAAGAAAGAGGAATTAATACAGGACCAGAAATCTCTGCCCAGTGTATACATCTAAGCCATTCCAATTTGAGTCAAGAGTCCCCTCAGGTTCAAGCGGAAGGCAAATATAATTGCAATAGCATCTGTGTCCAACAATGAGCTACAGATACTTGATTGTAACCAAGCAGAAAAAATGATTAGTTTTAAAGGCTCAAACACTGCTTCTGATAACACATTTCATGCAGATTACTTAGAAGTAAACAGTATTCATTCTTTTAGCTCCAATGATAATTTACCCTCATCCAATCCTGATTGTGAAGTAAGTGAGTTTCCACTTGATCCAAATGAGTTTCTGATGACAACAGTACATTCACAAGAGCAGTTTCAGCCAGTCAGTGATCTGTCACAAGCACCACCATCAAAAACAAAAGTGTTAAGACCATCATGCTGCACCGCTCCAATTTACAGGAGGAAATGTTGCAATATTTCAAAGCATCTGATATCTTGAAGACAACATTAAAGTTCAAGTTTGTAAATGAATGTGATCATGATGCAGATGGAGTATCAAGGGATGCTTATGCATCATTTTGGGAATCATTTTTCTTAAGAAATGCAGATGGGTATGTTTATCACAAACATGTTTTATCTCAGGACTATGGCAAAGAAGAATGGGAAGCTGTAAGCAGAATTTTGATCAAGGGATACAAGGAAAATAAATACTATCCTATAAGTTTGGCTCCGGCTTTTATCGTTGCAGTAGTACATGGTGAAAATTTTGTCACTCCACAATTGTTGACAAACTCATTCCTTCTATATATTTCACAGTCAGAGAAGGATGTTATTGAGGCTCTCCTCACAGGAACACAGTATGACCAAGATGAGCTACTTTGTCTGCTTGACTACTTTCATTGTCACAGAATCCCAGAACACAGAGAGATGACATCAACAATAATACAAATTGCATACAAAGTATTAATCCAAGAATCTAAATATGTCATAGATGCTACGAGTGGTGTTGGTGAACGTGTTTGGCAAATTGATTTTCCAGATACTGAATCAATCATAGCCCTGTATAAGAGACTAGACCCAACCATCCCAAAACTAATAGATCTGTTCCATGCTTCACAGAAAACAAAGGAGGAAAATGCTTCTTTTGGATTTTTTCATAGATTTATTCGAGGCAGAAATAAAGGGCAGTTGAGAAAATTACTCAGGTTTCTGACGTAATTTGTGTAGATAAGATTGATGTTCAGTTTATTGAACATCATGGAAAAGGAAGACTTCACAGTGTCCACACTTGTGGACCCATGTTAGAACTTCCCTCAACATATACAAACATTTGATCAGAGTGGGAGAGCATACTTGATTCCAGGGAAGATTGGAAATGAGCATTGTGTAGTTGTTCTTTTAATTGCAGAATACAGAACGAGCATTTTACTTGCATTTTTGTGATAAATAGTATCAACTATGTTTTCATCTGGCATGTAATCAACGAGTTCATTGTAATACAAGTTGGCATATTGGTACACTATTCTGTGTGTGTGTGTGTACACACACACACATATATATATATTAAAATGTAAATAGCTTGAACCCCCATGCAACCTAGGAAATCATTTAGAGAAATCTGTAGTTTACATCTACATTGTGTAACATTTTGGTAAAATTCTGTCAGATGTGAAAAACAAGTTTGAACAATCCAAGTTGTTCAACCAAGCTGTGTTCAGGCAAGTGAGATTCTACCATGTGCATATGTATGTACGTATGTATGTATCCATGTGCATATGTATGTATGTATGTATGTATGTATGTATGTATGTATGTATGTATGTATTATTATCTACATGTATTATTATTATTGTGGCACAACTTTTTATTATATCTCTTGATGTCAATTCCCCCTAGTGATTTTAACAAGTAGGAGTCCAGAATTTATCTTAGATTTTTTGTTTATTGTCTGTTTTGTAAATGCAAGCTGTTTATTCCCCTGACGAAGAGCTTTAGCTCGAAACGTTGGGAAACCGTTTTAAATTTGTGCCGTTATAAATTTTTGTGTCGATATATATATACATACATGTATATATATACACACTGTCCTATGATGCTTTCAACTCTGACAGACCTAATTCCCTTACATTTTTTTTGGTTAAGTTATTGATGATATGGAATATCACTGCACTTTTACCATTAATTTTAATACAGGAAAAACCCTGGAAAACCCTGGAGAATTTTTGCATGGAAAACCATGGAGTATTTGGACTAATATTCCAGGCTCCTTCCAGGGTAGACTGGAAAACCCTGAAAAAAAAGACAAGGAAAAGCATGGAATATTTACCTGGAATATCCTGGAAAACCCTGGAATATTGGTCTGGAAAACCCTGGAATATATGCCTGGAAAACCCTGGAATATCATGGAAAACCCCCCTGGAAAATTACCTAAAAAACTCTGAAATTTTTTAATGAAAACAAGAGTTTTCTCTAGAAAATAATTTTAATCTGGCCAGACCCTGACAGGATTGAAGCTGTGCTGTGGGCTCCTTCAGCTAATAAATATTAGATTTTATCATTGATGATAACTTAACAAGGAACATGGCCCAAAAAAACCCAACCCACTCCTTATATGGACTGAGGTTTTGAGTAGTTTTTGTACACAAAAAAAAACAACGTACTTCTTGTCATTGGTAGCTTAATAGTTTGTGTATTGGATCCAGTAGGTCAGGAGAAGACATTCTTAGTTTGAATAAATGTCACTAGTTACACTTTCAGTCTAACACTATGGGACTGGTGTGTCATAAAAAATGTAGTTTTTGGGGGGTAAAACTAATTTTAATTATGTAATACTTACCTATTGCTATTGCTTAGCTAATCTATTTCCGTGATGGGAAATACCCGACCATATGATGAGAATTCATCCTCCCATAGGGTTGATAGGAAGTTCTAGAGAATAGGACTCTGTGTAAACCCCCCAGTCTTAGCACGTGACTTCCCACAATACATCATTCTTTTTCAGGACATAGCCTTACTAGTGGGACATCAGTGTGGGGAGGGAGGAGGGAATCTGGCAATAGCAACATATTACATAATTAAAATTAGTTTTACCCCCCAAAAACTACATTTTAATATCAGTAATAGCTTACTCTGTTGCTATTGCTTAGCTGAATTTGCCAGTTTGGTGGAAGGCTGATGATCTCACAACCGGTTAAGGAAAAATAACAAGGAATACTCAGCCCCACTGTAAAGGCATTGACTACTGCTGGATGGTATCCGCATGGGCCACTTTTTGAGCTACAACTAGTGGACCCAAAGAAAATATGCCTTCACTTTGATGAGCCAACGAGCGAAGGTACAAGGGAAAGGTGGTGTGAGACCACAAAAATGTGGCTTTCATCATATCCTCCAGAGACGAATGAGTTAAATAGGCCCATGAGGTAGCAATGGCTCAAACCTCATAAGCTTTAATTTTCATGAAGGAAAGATCCCTTTTGGTAAGGGACTGGTAAGCTCTCTTGATAGTTTTGGTCATCCACCTAGAAACAGTGGAAGCTGAAATATCAGCTGAACCCTTGAGGGGGAGGAAAAGACGCTTCCTACCCTTCCTTCTCTCTTTAGAGGCTGCTAAATAAAAACGTAAAGCTCTCACTGGACATAAGAGTCTATCCTGATCATCCCCAGCACAGATACAACTGAGACTGGGGATCTCAATCGGAAGTGGAGCGACCGATGGAAGCTGGTTTTTTGCTAAAAATCCTGGTTGGCAAAGGAGAGAAACCAACTCATAATTCCCATTGAATCTCAAACAACCTTGCTCTATGGATAGAGCATGAAGCTCGCTCCTTCGTCTTGCGGACGCTAAGGAAAGCAAGAAGACAGTCTTGAGAGTAAGGTTCTCGAAAGAAGCCTCACTTAAAGGTTCATAGGGGGATTTATTAGGGGACCACAAGACACATGAGAGATTCCACCTAGGCATCAGAGAGCGAGACACTGGTCTTTGCAGTTTGAAATACCTGATCAGGTCTGCTAAGTGAGGGTCTGCACCATTAGCCCGACCCTTCAAAAATTTGAGAGTGTTAGAAAGGGCTGCCCTATAGCCCTTGATAGTAGAAACTGAGCATTGTCTCTCTTCAAACAGAAACAGAAGAAAATCATCCACTGCACTCAAAGGGGGACAGTGAGGATTGATACGTTTCCTACTGCATCAATCACAAAAGATTCTCCACTTTGCATCGTAGATCTTCGACACAGATTGCCTCTTGGATTGAACAATGCACTTGGCGACTTTGCTAGAAAACTTCTCCTGGCGGAGAGATCATTTGAGATGAGCCAAGCATGAAGGTGGAGAATCTGAGGATTGTTGTGCAGAAGAGAACCCTTGTGCTGTGACAGAAGGTCCCTCCTCTGGGGTAACATCCTGGGCTGGTCTACCAGCAGGTCGAGAAGATCGCTAAACCATGATCGTTGGGGCCACAGAGAAGCTATCAACACGAGCTGAGCAGTGGAGTTCCTTACTTTGTGAAGTACTTGTGAAATCATCCTGAAGGGTGGGAAGGAGTAGGCGAACAGATGATCCCAATTCAGGCTGAAAGCATCCACTGCCCAGGCTCTCTGATCAGGGACTGGGGAGACGTAAAAGGGGAGCTTGTTGTTTAGCCTTGTGGTGGAAAATTCCACCAAGGGTGTTCCCCAAAGTCTGAACAGGGAATCTGCCACGGATTGGTGTAGAGACCATTCCGTGATGACTATCCATCCTTTCCTGGACAGACTGTCCGCCAAGATATTCTTTTTGCCACGAATGTGGCAAACTCAAAGGGTAATCCCTTCCAAGGTTGCCCAACGAAGGAGGTTCTAAACTTCCATGCAGAGAGAAGGGGCATGTGTGCCTCCTTGTCTTCTGAGGTAAGCCGCCACCAACATGTTGTCGGAGGAGACCATCACGCCATGGCCCCTTATGTTGTTGATGCACCCCTGAAGGGCTAAGAACACTGCCCTCATTTCCAAATTGTTTATGTGGATGGTAGATTCTTCCCCGGACCACGAACCCTGAAGAATCCTACCCTCTGACTCCAGATGAGTGCCCCACCCTGAATCTGACGTGTCTGCAAACAGATGGGAGTGGGGATTGGGGGCGTGTATAGGGACTGTGGCAAGAAACTGGTCCTGATTGATCCGCCAAGACAGATGATAGTGGAAGACCTGACCTAGAGAAATTCGAACATCAGAGGGTCCCTGTGCGGTTTCCAGTTTGTCAAGAGGAGAAACTGGAGAGGACGCAAGTTAGCAGAGAAAGAAAAAGATGAGCTGACAATGTGGTCTTGGCTCTCAGCACCTCCAACAGGGACATGATCTTGTCTACTCTGTCCCGAGGGACACAGACTAACCCCTTGTTCGTAAGGAAATGCATCCCCATGTGGACGATATCTTGAGATGGAGAAAGCTCTGACTTTTCTAGGTTGGGTAAGAGACCCAGTCTGGTCACTATAGACCACCCGCGAGACAGGTCGATTCTGAGGGACTCGAGCATGCCACTGTGGATCAACCAATCATCAAAATATTGGAGGATTGGGATATCCAGTGACCTTAAGTGGGCTGCAACTACTCCCATGACCCTGGTAAATGCTCTGGGTGTGGAGGCTAGACAGAACGGCAGAGCGCAAAATTGGAAGACCTCTCTGTCCAAGCAAAACTGGAGGTACTTCCTGTGAGAAGGAAAGATAGAGATGTGAAGATACGCATCCTGAAGATTGATGGAAACTGCCCAGTGGCCGGGCCTTATGGCATTCCTGACTGAAGCTGCTGTTTCCTTCTTGAAGGGTTCCTCCTGTAGAAATTTGTTTAGGGAGGAAAGATCGATAATTAGACAAAACTTTGCCCCTTTCTTGGGTACCACGAAATGCGGGAGTAGAAAGCCAGAGAATGGTCGTTTAACACCCTCTCCACTGCACCCTTCTGAAGAAGGGAGTGTACCTCTTCCTTTAACCGAACCAGATTCAACTGGTGGAAGAGCATGGGGGTCCTTACTAGAGGAGGGAGATCTTGAAACCAAAGACGGTATCCTTCTTGTATGATAGAGAGGACCCAGCCATCTGCGGTGATGCAGGATCAAGCCTCTGAAAAAAGGCTTAGTCTGGCACCTACAGGAACCCATGGAAGAGGAACACTCTGCAGGAGAGGGATAGAGTCCCTAGGGCCGACCCCCCTTTTCCTTAGGAAAGGGGGAAGAGCCCGTAAACCTCTTCCCTTGGCCTCTGTGGCGTATCCTTCTAGCTGCCGACTGATGAAGGGGAGGTCTGAACTGAGGTTGTTGCTTAGACTGGGACTGCGTGGCTGTAAGTAGGGGGCTATCCAATCACTGCCATGCAGTGGAAGGCCCCATATCCTGTCGGGGTTTAAGGGTATCATAGGGCATGAGGGATGCCGATCCGATCCCTTCCCTAGACTCTCTCTGCCCTACTGAATTGGAGAGGGTGCTGCCCTTCCTCACGGGAGGGCGCGACTCACTTCCCACCTGCCTTGACATAGCTGTAAAAAAAGAGACACTGAAAACAAAATAATGATGATATATATATTTATATATATAACTGCTGTGGACATGAACCTAAGTAGGAAATCACCTGTAGGTGGCTAAACCACTCTAGTTTTATCTCTTTTTTATCTAAACGAAAGGGCAGAAATACTACTGAGGTAATTTATTTTTTTTTATACATGTATGTATATACACAACTATATATATACAGTAGGATGCCACTATAGCACGCTTCGTTATAGCACAAATTCAGATATAACACGATTGTGGCATGGCTCCCGAAATTTCATATATTTTTTCGTACATGAAAAAAAAAATTTTTTTCTTCAAAGTACGAAAAATAATGTGTAAAAAATTAATTATCATTTTGGGGAAGAGATCGTGTATAAATTCGGATACAATATGATCGTGGCATGGCTACCGAAAGTTTACAATAATTTCACCAATTTCTTGAACTACTGCAAAATCTTGTGCCAAAATAAACAAGAGTTTGATTTAATAATTTGGCAAGCTGTATTGTATTCTTGAAGAAAAAGTGTCTTATGATTGTATCTTTCTTTATATGAATAAAGATGCTGAACATTTCTATTTGTGAATGTTCATTTCAAATGTGTCAGTAGTCAATCACTGCACTTTGATCTTAGTTTATTTTGAAAGATGTCAGCTCATTTTAAAGCTGATAAGTGTTAATCTTATTATTACTGATACATGAACAATAAAGTCATTAAGTCTTCTTTGTTTTTGTCTTCAATACATTCTGTGTACAATAGTTGCTCAAACAATAGCCGACATATGTTTGCTCATTCAACTGCATACACAGCCAAGCACCAAACAATGCGGTGGTTGATAAAAGATTCACACCTGAATTTATAAATCAATTAATTTAAGTCATTGACAATCATCAAAGTCAATCTCAAAGCTAAAGGTTGTTCAAACCATGCGGCAATGATTTATAAAACATAAAAAAAAAAAAAAACGAAAGCCGCCAACGCGCACACCTGGCTTAGCGGTGTTGTTAGACAATCGCCATGCTATCAGTTGACCAGTGAATAATATTGTACATTCCCTATAAAAATGACCCCATTGTTGATTCACAATTATTCTTGCTGTAGTTGTTCAAATATGTGTCAGAGTTTAAATTAGTAGTTATTTACAATGGATAACAGTACATGGCAACGTAAAGCTTTTATTGTTAAAGAGAAGCTTGAAGCCATGGATAGGATTAAGTCCGGTGTTTCCACAAGTCAGATTAATCCCCAAGTGATATTTCCCAAGTTATCTGCCAGTGCACGTGGGCCAATAAGCCTTTGACTTGTAAAAGCACTCGCTTTGTTTTCAAGTTGTTTTCCCACGTGACAACCCTTTGATCAAGCCGCAAGTTTGATACTTGTTCAGTGCCAAGTAACAGAGGGTGGTTATTTGAACTCCCTGTGATCTTGCCGCACAATTGACATGTGTCCAGTTGCATCCTTTAATAGATTTCTGACTTTATGATCACAGTGTTACTTGCAGAGCCCAAGCTCAGTCTCTGCATAAGCTCCCGCATACGACAGTAAAGCTGAGGAATCGGAGTCGGACGTGATTTACGATGACTAGACGACGACGATTTACAATGACTAGACGACAATGTAGGATTTCAGAACTTTATCAGACAATGATATTATACTTCTGTGTGCATATTTTCGATGGAATTATTATGGACTCACTCGTATGCATGCCATGAGATCAGTTGGTGAGTACAGGTGTTGATCCTTTAACTATTCATGCTATAAAATAGACATGTACATATAAATGTACCAATGCATGGTTCTCTGAATAAAGTAAGATATTATATGTGCAATCTCTGTTTTCGCTGCATGTGTATTTCTCGTTTAATATGCATTGATTTAAGATGGTAACTGTGCCAATGAAGCACATTGTTTTGAGCCCACAATTTACCCCCCCCCCCCATTTTTTTGGTGCATGCATCATTTTCTTCAGCTAAATGACTTGGTTTTGTCTAGGTTGGTTATAGCACGGTTCGGGACATAGCACGATCTCGTTTTGTGGATCCTGACCATCGTGTTATAGCGGAGTCCTACTGTATAAATATATATATATACACACAGTCATATATAGGTAGTAAGATAAAACAAGGTGACGAAAACCAGATCTATCGAGTACTGGATATAAATAATAAGCAAAAAACCAACTTGGTAAAATGCTTAAATTAATATTATAGCAAAAGGAATAATTTCCTATGCTAATTAATTAAGAATTGAACCAGAATTCAATATAAAACGCACATAAAAAGAAAAGACTGGTGTGCGACCTGCTTTCCTGAGCTTTAAAAATAGCCAACCAATCAGAATTGAGGGAAATCAATTTTCGATGCTTTCATGAGTTTTCAAAAAACAAACAAAAGAAAATCAACTGGTTAGCAACAGGGATAGGGAAAAAGGATAAATTACCTACCCTAGCTTAAGAAAAACAATACGGAATTCTCAAAAGGCAATAATTACCCCCCACGAACAATATGTGAATGGGGAAATAACTGACTAACCAAGATTAAGAACAGGACGTTTTTTGGTATCAAATTGCCAAACTCACAAAGAGTTGAATATTTCCAGACAAGGAAACTATTGGTCAAGGGTAAATACCACCTGTAGTTTACGAAAAACGTAATGAAAAAGCCAAATTCGCTATGAGGACTCGTCTAGCGAAGGAAATTTGTCAAGTGATAATTTCACTGTCTTCATCAAAATGATGACCAGAAATGAATGAAGTAATAATTGTGGGAGTCATGCGTTCAGACTGTGGGGTTTACACAGAGAGTCCTATTCACCAGAACTTTCTAATCAACCCTATGGGAGGATGAATTCTCATCATATGGTCGGGTATTTCCCATCATGGAAATAGATTGGCTATGCAACAGCAACAGAGTAAGCTACTACTGATATTAAAGAAACATTTTTTCATAAAAAGTAATAATCCAAATAGAATAAGCACTGTTCACTCACATGATGTGTATTCCCTACTTGAAGTATTTCGTGATTTTATGTTGTTTGAGACCTGATCTTGTTTTTTTTGCAAAGTCTATGATATATCTCAGCTGCATAATCATCAAGAGCTCAATGTCCTGGCTTTGTAGCTACATCAGTCCTTTCTCAAATGCAAATTTAGCTTTGGAAACAGCAGGGGGTGCTTCCAGCGGGTCCTCATCATCACTCTCAATAGTAAATCCAACTCTTCCTGTTGATCAGGATCTCTGTTTTCTCTTTTGGCGCCTCGGAAAAACTGGATTATGTCAGTATCAGTCTTACATTCAACAGTGGGGCAGTTCTCATCAATGTTGATCCAGTGCTGAACATTGTCAAACAATTTCAAATGTCCTTGTAGCACAGCTTCAGCCTCTTCAACATCCTCCTCTGTGAATCCCTCAAAATCACAATACTCCTCTTGCTCTTTTGCATCATGGAAAGCTCCCTTCAATCCTTTTTCCCAGCATCTCTCTATGCACCTGGGAATCACACTGTCCCATGTTTTACCCCAAGATACATCACCTCCTTTAAGTTTAACTTCTTCAAAACATCTGTTAATGAATTTTCAGTTTACCACAGATTTTATAAGTTCTCTTCTGTAGTTCTTCTTAAATGTTGCAATAATCCCTTGAACAAGAGGCTGTATCTTGGAGGTCGTATTTTTTGGCAAAAGAACAGCTTTAATTTTTCCATCACTGCTTACAAGGCTTTCGTCTGGTGGGTGGGCGGGACAATTATCAAGTAACAGAACTGCCTTCTCTTCTAGTCCTTCACTTCTTAAATATTGCCTCACTTGCTGTATGAAATCATTGAAAAACCCATTTTCAAATATTGCAGCTGTCATCCATGCGTTTTTACTGTGATCATATAAAAACAGCTGTGTTTTCATGTTAACATTATGAAAGCAGTGTGGAGATTTAAATCTTCCAATAGCCTGGGGGCACAGTTTGTGGTTTCATGTCTTGTTTATGTACGCAAGGACTGTTATTCTGTCTTTATTTGTTTTAAATCCCCGTTTATTCTGCTCATCTGATCACATGGCTAGGGTTTTGTTGGGCAAGAGTTTATAATACAGTCCAGTTTCATCGCAATTATAGAGCTGCTCTTCACAATATCCTCCTTCTTGGATAATCTGCCTCTGTTTCTGTGGATAAGCCTCTGCAGCAGCACCGTCAGCTGTACAAATTTCTCCACATGTTGTGTAAGAGCTTATCGCGTAATGAGATTGGAAGTGATATAGCCAACCAGTGCTGGCTTTAAATCCTGAATCTTGCCCATTTAACTCTCTATCAAACCTCTCCACCTGTGCTTTCACTATTGCACCTAAATGGTCAACCCCTGCAACCTTTCCTGCACAAACCAAGTGTACAGAGCACTATCCAGGTCTGTGTCCTTTGTTAATCTAGCCTTTTTGTGTTTTAGTCCAACATCTCCATCTAAACCAGTCAGCATATTATTAATTTTGTCCTCATCTTTTTTATAACCGCGCAAAGTTGACTCAGGCACACCTAACTCCTTTGCTACTTTACTTTCCATTTCACCAGATTTAAGTCTCTTTAAAACGTCCAACTTATTCTTCACAGAATAAGCTTTCCTTTTCCTGGACGTCTCCATTGAGAGATTAAATGTCTCAATACACTATTTATCTCAATTATTTACATGAACAGTGTTCTGTCTTAATTCACTCGTAAATACTGATAATACTGAACTCGGTTTTAAATTTAACTGATTTCACAAGAAAGTGACACTTAATTGTTTTAATGGACCTTATTTGTAGCTACATTATGCAAATGAGCATCTATCAGTGACTGTCATTTTCTCTCTGGTGATTCGATATAATGCATTCTGGGCTGCACTGCAACAGATCACAGAAAGCTGTACAAAAGACATGCTGCCGCTACTCCTTTTTGTAATCTATTGCTGTCCAGGTGTCAATAAACAATGACCTACAATAAGCTGGTCTTTTATATGATAGGCAAGCCGTGTTTACAGAGATTAAGTCACTTGATCTGCTGGTGTGGCCTTTGTGCAAGGGGCAAATTCGACAGTCCTGTGTGCTGTAACCAAATACAATAGTTGACACAAACAATTACAATAACTTTGGGTGTGCAATAGCTGGTTAGGAATACTATGTCTGACATTGCCTGAATACAATAGTGGCTAATTAGAGTCAGTGACTGTAAAAACACGTTTTGGTGATGTCCAAATGAAGTACAGTAGTTTTGATGTAAAGTTTTCAGCTGATAGATGTTGAAAATTTAAAAAAAAAAAAAAAATCATAATATTGGTTATGGGGTCCATAGCATTACCACGTTATATCAGGAATCGCGTTATAGCAAAGCGCATTATAATGGGGGTGTTCTGTACATGTGAATGAGTTATCAGTAGAACAGTGGATGGCATGCATTTTATGTGAGGCCTAGATTGTTATGGCTAATCATGGTGATTACTCGTGCTTGTAACCACAGTTAAACTGGCTATCATTCCAAGGTTACTCAAAGCCTGTGACTTCCACAGGGTAAAAATCTGGCTTCTAAGGTGTGGAAAATGATAATAGGTTCTGAAGCAGATTTTATTAACAGTGATTTGATAAAAAGAAAAACAATTAATCTGGCTTTGATTTTCATAAACTCATTATAGTACTTCAACTTTAATATTGTAGAAAATAATATTTATTATTGTTTTATTTCTTTTATGCCCAGTTAAGGGAATCAACATTTCAAAGGCCAAGGTCATTTATTTTCCTCATGGCTGCCTCCAAACAAAAAAATTGTTTGATGGGAATTTTGGGTCTCCACTGGGTTTGCCCCCCCCCCCCTCCCCGCAGTTGCTACAACACTGGGTATCCATTTATCTTCCCCAAAAATCGAATTTTACCACTTCTTTAGGTGAAAGAACCAAAGGTGACAATTTTGGTAACCTTATATAAACTGACCTGTTTGCATACAATGCACTACATTTCACTTTCTCTTAGGATAAAGAACTGGATCAGCTGTGGAATGAAGTGGTCAAGGTTCAGGGTTTTTATTACCTTGATTGGGTGTAGATGAATGTCTTAAAATATACTTTACTAACCTTCAGAAAATCTTTAACATGATGAAGGGGATAACCTCCATAAAATGATGGACAAAGGGCTGGGATTAAAGTCACTGTGACCTGAACCAAGGATGGATTGTATGTATCTTGCCTATATTCAGGCACTTGGGATATGGGTGGTTGTACAACCCATACGTCTACCTCCATCCCTTCTCATCCCAGCCCGATGTCCTGATCAAAGCCTCTGTGTAAATAATGGCCTATGCGTACTTTACAACATTCCAAAGTGCCTGAGCCTCAACTCTCATTAATTTCTTTATCTTCCTTATCTTGCCACGAGGCTAGGACAGAAGCTTGTGTTCAGAATTGATTAGTTCCTGGTTGATGTGTTCATACTTTTAAAAGTTTGTTAATTTTATTTTACTTTACGCAGAATATTAATGGTCTCCTGCTTTTCAGGGCACAGAGTCTATTGGATCAGACCTTTTGTTCTTTCGCCAGTCTGTTCTCCCTTTTTTAATAAGAGTTCTACAAGCTATAATATGCAGCTTCTTGTTCACAAGGTCTTAGTGTCCTTCTTACATTTACCATATGACATAGAACAAGTCCATTCTTGAAGGAGAACTCCTTTTCTTAATGGCCTCCAAAAAGTGGGGGATATCATTCGATAACGTATAGTTGGAAATGGGGAAAACTTTACTACAGACCCACCTGTCTATTACATTTTATGCACACAGCCAGAGGAAGACACAAATAAAAATCTACCAATAACTCAGACGCTGATCTCAGTGAAAAGAGACTGGATCTCAAATGTAGTGGTCAATGTATATACGGCTACTTACTGATAAGAGTAAGTGATCTGAGTATTTAATCTAGTGGTGTGTGTGACAATCTAAGTTCGATCTAACTGCCACAGGACCCATGTTCAGCAAAGGCAGCTTGCCATCTTTCTTTCTGGTGACAATGTTATGACTGAAGATATGAGAAAATAAACATTGGCCCATCCAAAAATAAATGCAGGTTTTTTAAGAATATATTTGTCAACACAGTGGAATATATAGTTTGAGAATTTTACTGAACAATTCAGATCATATTCTCTTGAGAGTAAGTTTGTTTTAGCTGTTTCTTGACTGCAAGAACAGAACATTAAGGCACTTCCACTGAATAGAAAGTTTGTTGTTATGCTTTAATTTATTTTTGAGACCTCACTCAAGTGTTTTTTTTCTTCTTCACAGAGCTAGTTTTGATGATTGTGTTCTTTATCAATGCAGTGTTTCACATCATCAGAATTGCATGCGAGTTCCCTAACACTAGTGGAACCAACTGGAAGTCAGAACGATTGATATCACCAGTAAAAGCAACACCTCTGGGTAGCACACGTCGCCTCCCCCCCCCTTTAATTTATAAAATATTGGTACCCCATCTCCCCTAAACTACACCCAGAAAAGACTAGTATATGTTTTTATTTTCATACTCAGCAGTGCTTAAAGACTGCAAATGCCAGCATATTATTTCTATGTCTATGTCTTGTCTGTGAACCGTAATATGATATTTGTTATATTAATTTTAAGCACATGAAAGGATATTACCTAAACATGGTTGATAACATTGCCATTCCGGCTGCCGCCCATAACTTGTCTGTGTCTTACCATCATCCAATGCATGCCAAAGAAAATCAAATCCTAATCGACAAATTTACTGAATGTATATATGAATGCATATATATTTGTATGTATGTGCATATGTATGTGTGGATGTTTGTTTGCTTACTTCCATTTTTTATTCAAAGTGAGCTATTGACAATCCCATATGTAAACGAATCTATTTTTATACTGTACTGTCATCTTAAGGTCAACAGCAGATTTGTTAGTATTTTGTGGATTTAACAGATACGGAAAGTTGGACGAATGGCTTGAAAACAGTAAGATACTAACTTTATTTTTTACATTGAACCTTATCTAAAGTATGAGTAGTTTCTCACGCATTATATACACATGGTTAATAACAATCGAGATTAAATGTTTGTATGCGATGTTTAATACAATGTAAGGGTAATCTGGTCATTCCAATGATTCCTGCTGTCAAATCCAATATAAAATTGTTATTTGAATTTGAAAAATGTTTCAGACATATTGAATATATGTACGATATATACCTTGTGATTGTTTCTGTGAGATAAAATTTGCAGATTGCACTCTACGTTGCCACTGTAGATAGGCCTATGAAGATACATACTACTAGTTCAGCAACTGTCATAATTACTAGAACCATTTCAAATGACAAACAACAGATTCTCTGTTTTCTTGGCAGACACTGTTTTATTGTTTCTTGAACCTAAATTGTATAAGATTTTGTGTTGCATTAAGTACTGGTCACTAACTCCATTGCAGATATTTCCCCTCTTCAGTAGGCGCTAATTGTTAATTGTGAAATGCAACAATTTATGTTTCACCAGGTACTAACAATAGAAATAAGTACACCTCTCTTAGTTCTAAGAAAACCTGCAAACCTAGATGAAGAAAAAGCCCAGTGTAATAATGACCTAATTTTTCTACAAAATGATAGTAATAAAAAATTGTTTAAAATAAATAAATAATTTTTTGGGGGGTGCAGGTGGGCTACAGCTCCTTAGACCACCCACCCATCCTCCAGTGAAACTGCCCTTGCACACCGGTAGAATCCTTCAGCGGTGTTCAGTTTTGATTGCAAATATGGCATGAAATGTATCTCTACTTAAATGGATCCTATATGTCAGTTCAAATTTAGCAATATGATTCCATGCTTATTATGAAACTTATGGAATAAATTCAAATTGAACTCAATAATAATTTAAAAATGTATCTGTATGACTGGTGAGAAGGAAAGGACACAGACTGAGAGTAGTAAAGGTATTGCTTATACTTGTTTAACTACATTCAGATACCATGGTTACACTAGTGATCATAGTCAGAAAAAAATTATTTTGTAAAATTTACAAAATCACACACTTAAATACACATTATACCAATCAGAATACACACAAGTTATGTAAATGAACTTGGGTGATTAAGGAACTTATTTTTGTATGTATTTGTCTAAGCAATTTAACTTGGAGATTTACATGTTTCTGATTATAAACACTAATGACAAAATGCCATTCCATATCCTGTCCCCTTACTTATTTCTACATATTGGTCTCTCTGGGTGTTCAGCTCAGCTCAGTTGGGACAGCAGCATCCAAACACATAAAATGACTGCAACTATATTATTAGGAGGATGCCCTTTACAGTATGCCATTAATGTGTTGCTGCAACTCCAAATACAGATCAAGAGCTTCATAGACATCCTCTGCCATGTGTAAACATATATTGTATACATCCTTGTCAGAAGCCATTCCATCACGGTACCTAACATTATTCTGACAAAACAGGAATTCCTCCTCATCTATCAGACACATGTAGTTCTCTGTCTATACAACTCTGGAATTGAAAACATGATGTTTGGAATACCACTTGGAAGATTGAAGTTTTTGGATGGTCGAATCACATGGGAATCCCACACTTCGGCTAATGAGTCTAATTCATCCTGGAAGTTAAAAAAGACAAGAAAAATATTCACGTTTCAAATACTTTATAATAGTGATGAAAAGAAGAGAAAAGTTGAGGAAGAATTTCTCCATGTGAACTCTAACGTATGACCTGAATGAGGCATAAAGAAACACTATAAATTAGAATTTTATTGTAATATGGACAACTTTGTTAAAAATACAACAAATATATAAAATTGCAACTCTAACAATTAAGAGTAGATAGAATCATTGACATCAACTCATATAAGGAAAATAATAATGAATCAGAATCTATATACCATTAATATTTTGAAACAAATATAACTTATTGGCATTGAAATATTCCAAAAAGCGTTATGTGATAATTCTATTCTACAGTATGTGCTACTTGGACATTGTAAGCAGCACTTATATTTCCTTAGGATGAATTGTACATGTATTGTGTGTGTGTGTGTGTGTGTCTGTGTGTGTGTGAGAGAGATAGAGTTATACTCTACCTGGATGATACGAAGAAAATAAAATAGCACGAGATTCTTGTTCAGATATCTGCCATCAAATTTACCCTCAGCTTTTATTTGGTTGAAGAATGACAATCAGAACTCTACACATTCCTTGTGCAAGAAGCCCCACCAGCTTTAAATTCTTTGGTTACTTTGTGCTATGTCCTTACATGAAACTGCGTTCACCATAGAAGGAATCATTTCCTTGCCAATGAAGGAGATGCTGGAATTCCCAAACATATCCATTCTCTGTGCCCTGTCAGCTTTAACTATCTGGGGGCACCATCGAAGGCTTTCACTGCTTTGAGATAGTAGCATTTAAATATATGATTTTCCATGAAAGCCCATCAATACAACCATTGATGCAAATACCATAGGGGCGCAACTTGTCAGAGGAGTCATATGTAATTAGGACCTGTTGATAAGTACATACGCCTGTGAAGTTGATGTAATTGGCGGAGGTCACCACTGTCAGGCTCTAATATTCTCATCAAAAGTTGAACCTCTTCATTTTTTGCCCGTATACCTCTACATTTCAACTTATGATACATCCACCTATAACCCTATATGGCACTGGAGAACTGCTGTTCATCCATTATGAATTGAACAGCAGCCATCACATCGGTGGGATTTTTATACCTGCAAAGACCACCAACATGCAAAATACAAATCAGCTAATGCTGAGATTATATCCATGTCTTTTGTCCAGAATGAACACAATCTCCTTATACTTTAAACCCAAGTGAAAATAAAATTTTATCAGAGTCAAATGGTCCTTTTCCATTCTTGTACTTACAGCAGTACAATTTCAAAACAACAAAATAATATTTTCGTTATAACGAAATAGTATATCGAAATAACGAAATAGTATTTTGAAATAATGAAATAGTATTTTGTTATAATGAAATAGTATTTAATAAAAACAAAATAGTATTTGATTAAACTAAATAACATTTCAAAATAACAAAATGCTATTTTGAAATAATGAAATAGTATTTTGAAATAATGAAATAGTATTTTCTTAAAATGAAATAGTATTTCGTTTAAACTAAATAGTATTTTGAAATAATGAAATAGTATTTTGTTATAATAAAATAGTATTTCAACTAAACAAAATAATATTTCAAAATAACGAAATATTATTTCATTTAATCAAAATATATTTTGTAATAACGAAATAAAAAATATTTGCATCATGTCTCTTAAGGGGCTCCATACAACTGCTATATCTTGAACTAATCTAATAATAACAGTACTTTAGAAAACTTACTACACTACATTACCAAAATAAATATTGGGAATAAACTGAACACTTTCATCAAAACAATTGTTCATAACGATACAACTGAGAATGGTAGGCATCTTATGATAAAAGCCTTGAAACAAATATGAGAATCTTTGTCATAATGTAGAAAATTTCTTGAATATAGCTAATAAGCACACATAACAATTTTGGTCAATATTCATCAATACTTAAAGAAATAGGGAACATGAACTTCTTTCTCTTGTGTGTCTATATAAACACTGCAGTACACAAATAAAACACATTACTAGCTATGGAATGTTGACACGTCATTTAATGTTTTCTGCTATATATGACATGATCATCATTTTGCATTAAAAACACAGAAAAGACCAATACTCATGTCAAAAACAAAACGGCTATATGAAGTACTGATAAAACAGATACATTTGGGAAAATATTAAAATCTGATGTAGGGCTGATTTTTGTCAAAAGTGAACCTAGTCCTTTCAGATGCTTTCTGTCAAATTTGGTCAAATTCAGTTGAGTGGTTTCTGAGAAGTCATTTAAAGGTCTTTCTATTTTTAGCAATGGCAGCCCCATTTAATGATGGATTGGTATCATTTGTAAAAATGTGAAAGCCCTCTATGCCAGGAAGCTTTCTGTCAAATCTGATCAAATTCTGTTGAGTGGTTTTTTAGAAGTTGTTTAAAGATTTTTCTAATTTTAGTAACAGTGGTAATAGTTTATGGCAAATTGGCATCATCTGTATACAATGTTAAAGCCATCATGCTAGAATGCTTTCTGTCAAATTTGGTCACATTCTGTTATGCAGTTTTTGAGAAAAAGTAATTTAAAGGTTTTACAACTTTTAGTAGTAATGGTGGCCATATTTGATGGTGGATCAGCATCATTGCTACGAAGATTGAAAGCCCTCTATAGCAGGATGCTTCCCATCATATTTGGTAAAATTCCATTTAGTGGTTTTTGAGAAATATTTTTCTATTTTTAGTAACAGCAGCCATATCTGAAGCAGATCAGCATCATTTGTACAAATCTGAAATGCCTTCAGGCCAGGGTGCTTTCTGTCAAATTCTGTGCAACAATGTTTGGAAGTTGTTTGAAGGTTTTAGCAATTTTGGCAATATCTAATGGCAGATCAGCATCATTGGTACAAAGCTGAAAGCCCTATATGCCTGGGTACATTCTGTCAAATTTGGTCAAATTCTGAAGAGTGCTTTCTAAGCAGTCATTTAAAGGTTTTTCTATTTTTAGTAATGGTGGCCACACTGGAAGGTGAATCAGCATCATTGTAAAAATTTTAAAGCCCTCTATGCCAGGGTACTTCTGTCAAATTTGGTCAAATTCTACTAAGCAGTTTTTGAGAAGTTATTTAAATGTTTTTCTATTTTTAGTAATAGCAGCCTTATTTGATGGCAGATTGGCATCATTTGTACAAACCTGAAAGGCCTACATGCCAGGGTGTTGTCTGCCAGGTTTGGCTGAAACTAGTTTAGTGGCTTTTGAGAAGTTGAAAACAGCAATTGTTGATGGACACACAGTATATGACACAAGACAGATACAGGACCATACAGGGTCCAGAGAGCTAAAAATAGGTACTGGGCCATAAACAACCACAGTATACCTGAAGTTTCCTGTCTTTTAGCAACAGCTATAATGACATCCTCGGTAAATCCCCCATCTTCCAAGGACTCAGAACTCTCCTTTAGTATCCTTCTCTTGATCTTTTCAAGCTCTTTATCCACCCATTCTGAAACCATGGCCGAGTCCTGGCTATTGGTGTCCTTCACATACCTCTCTGTGATAACTTCAGCTGATAAAGTCACAAATTTAAATCAAATGCAATAGAATCTTACTGATTTAAATGAAAGTGTGTTCCTATTTGGTTTCTTGACTGAATTGTGAGGGTGCATGGAAAATCTAACCAAGCATTGGTATGTTCAAGTTACCCATGAATAAATCACTTATTATCGATTGATCATGTTGTAAATTTCCATTTGTTCATGTATAGGGAACTAAAACAGTGTACTATCATGTGACTAGATATGTACATGTGATAATTTGAAGGTGGCCTTCATAATTACACATCGTAATGAATTTTAATATTTTCATCAATGCTATATCTTGTAAGATAAAATATTTACCTTTATTTGGAAGGGTTTATCTTCCTAAAGTTTTAGCAGTTTTTATACCATTATTGGTACAACCTGCATTTATTTGTAAGGATTTTTCTTCCTAGAGCTTTTCAAATTTTTATCATTTTGTAATTTTAGAATTTACTTTTAATCGGCACTCTATGGCCAGGATTGTGCTAACTTGCTGTTAAACACTAAACATACATACATAATACTGTATACATCATCTAATTAAAGCACTGTCAAACAGATTTAAATTGCTATATTATGTAATATATTTTGATCTGCACATTTAGGTCCTAAACATAATGACTACTATAAGCATGACACCTGAGTTTTCACCTCAGATGAATGTAGGATCACCTAAAAATCTGTATATAAAATGCCTAAATTGCCCCAAAACCATAAGTGGCCTTGACCTTTGATGTATTGACCATCACATTCTTAGGGATGTTCCATCTACTCTAATTTTGCACTGAATCTGACTCCATACATGGAAACAGAAGATAGAACTACTTCCATATTTAGAAACTGAAGATATAACCACTTTCCAAAAATTCTGACAATTTACCAAAAGAAAAGACTTCAAATATTTACCCATGACCTTGACCTTTGACCTTATGAGCTTTTGTTTACAAGGATGTCAATGTACACAGATGTAATTGCCTATATTTTTTTTATGACAACCTATTTATGGATGCATAAGTTTATGTCCTGTAACCTTGATCATTTTACACCTTAATCTGTACACATCTGCAATATCTGATGACAAATTCTGCATGGAAACATGTAACCAGATCCAAAAAACTTTAACCATTTAACACCCCCTAAAACAATTCCCACCCCCCACCCCCGATGACCCTGACCTTTGACATATTTAACCCTCCAATTTATGGGGATGTTCCCTGCCATTTGATGAAGTTGTTGACTGTCTGATGATGATGATCTGCAGAATCTGATGCAAAAAGCATACTGCCAACCTTCCAGACAGTGGTGATTGTGGTGGGGTCATTGCACACTGCCTATGTCCATGAAAATTAATACTGAATAAAACGTTTTAGTAAATATAATTGGATCTAACAGCCTCTTTGTTTTACAGGAATTTCAAATTTAAGGCAAAAAGAGTGATATATATATATTAATTAATGACTAAAATAACTAAATAAAACTGTTCTAGCCTTACACAAAAAGAAAATGTCACAACAAACATGCTATTTTAGCATGCTGTTTTTTTATGGCTCTAACTGTAGGACTCTAGCGATGCCACTGTGCTTTCTATCTGTATTTTATTCAGTCTAAATTCATTTTATTTCACTTCTCAAAGACAATGTCCAAAAGCTCATACAAAAACAATTATTTTAAAATACTAAAATATTTACAGATTTTTTTATTTTATTTTCATTTTCAAGGTCAGTGTTCCAAACTGCTCTTAATCAGTATCTTCCAGTTACTGCTTTTGGGTGTCACTTTAGTGGCAGCTATACAAGCAATGATTTCTCCAGGATTGTCACACAGAGGGGTAATTCTCCCCTCTGGCATTTTTGCAAGAGGGAATTTTTAAATTTTTAGGGGGGAAGTTTTTACACAAGAACAGTATCTATGAATACTCTTATAGTACCACATATACTTGCTTTTAAGTCAACGTTTTTTACTGAAATTTCGATTCATGCAGAGTAGGGGTTATCTTATAAGCGCAACATAAAAAAAAAATTGGATAAATCTACGGGTAATGTTGGAAACTCTAGATGTTTGCAGTACATAAAAATACTGTAAATTCAAGTATTTTTTATGTTTTCATGCCACTATTCCCATTCAGAAATGCATATATGGTATGCACTTTGTTTATCCGTTTCATGATGGTATTCATTACACAATACTTGTATCTACAGTTATTTGGATTTGAATAATTTGAAAATATTACCAGCAAATAAAATACTACCCACTGCAAAGTGAAGTGTACATCAATGTTGTTTACCGTGGGTATTTACTAGCAAGTATATTGCTTCCTTTTTCGTGCAAGTCCAAACAACCTGTATTAGTATTAATATTTGTGTTTTGCTGTATAAACAGTGTTTGATGTAATAAAAGTTTTCATTTAATTTATATTTTCCTTTTCCATAAGTCAGATTTAATTCCCAAGTGATATTTCAAAAGTTATCTGATAGTGCAGGTGGGCCGATCAGCCCTTGGCTTGTAAAGGCAGCACTCACTTTGTTTTCAAGTTGACAATCCTTTTGATCCAGCTGCGAATTTAATACTTGTTCAGTGCTAAGTAGAGTTCTACAACTTCTTGTGCATGTTTGACCTTAAACCCTTAGCTTGTAAAGGCACCACTCTCTTTGTTTTCCCACTTGACAACCCTTTGATCGAGCCACAAGTTTGATAATTATTCTGTGACAATTAACAGAGAATGGTTATTTGAACTCCCTGTGATCTTGCTGCACAATTGACACATATATAGTTGCATCCTCTAATAGATTTCAGGGACTTTATGATCAAAGTGTTACTTACAGAGCCCAAGCTCAATCTCTACATAAGTACCCACATGACATTAAAGCCAAGGAAAAAGAGTCGGATGATATTTATGATGATTAGACAATGATGATTTAAAATGACCAGACGACGATGGAAAATTTCAGAACTTTATACGACAATGAGGATGAATTCTCGGACTTTGTACCATATGACATTAGATAGTGACATTTAAATGGATACTCTAAATCGCAAAAATGTGGACTTGACTTTCACAGTTTATTTGTAAAACATGTGAAATTAACGTATTATGCAATATTGTGAATCGGATCATTCTAAACTACTATATTTATATAAGTATGTGACCTATAATTGAATTCATGGATTTATCATATAAATGGATTTAAAACATACTTGCATTATTCCCAGACAGTATTGGTGGGTTTTTGAGACTCAAAAAGTGTGTTTTGAGGTCCCAAGGGGGGTCAGTGCACGCGACCCCCAAAAAGCAACGTCATCCAAATGAGAATAAGATATCTTTTCAAATCAGCCTATAGCAAATGACTGGAAATTCAAATCTGAATAAAAGAAAATACCATCTGTTTTCTCTGAAGCATTTAACAAACTTAAAAAAAAAATGGTAGACTTAGCATTGTCAAATAACATCACCACAAACATGGTCACAACCTCACAGACATTAAATACAAAAATACACCAAATTACTGTCTGAAAAATCCATTGGACAGTGGAATGTAGTTTTAATTACATGCAGTCTTTGCTGCTTTCAATAACTCAGTAGTTGGTTTGAAGGTAATGCAAGTGTCATTTGTGTTCACAAATATGCCTACACTTTCCTTCACGAATGTGCATCCACATCTACGTTTGTGCAGGCAATGGCCAAAGTCGCTAAAAGTGATAAAACCTGTAAGATGGCAATGAATATCCATTTCAAAGCAATGAATCTGGCAATGAAAACATTCAAGGTTTGTGGTAGTCGGCCGAGTTGCTCAAGTCTTTGACCGCCGCTATTGTAACGTATTTTTGAGGTTAAAGTCATACCTACAGCAGTAATGATTTATTATATTCTCAGGCTGAATTAATGAAAAAAGGTACTAATTTATGCAAATACACAATATGTCATTTGATTAATGATTTAATACTTTTAAATTATTAAACTCCATGGTGCAGTTCATTTCAGGTTAACCAGATATTCAAACATGTTAATGTTTTCATGAGTTACTTGATCACATGATAAAACGTTTACTGCAATCATGTAAATGTCCATGGAAAATGAGAAAGTTAAGGTGGCAAAATTGTTGAAGCAAATAAGATCATCTCATTTTTTTAGCAGTTCTAGTGCATTATGTACTACAATTTTCCTTTGTCCCTTTAAAATGTTGTGTGTCCCCCAAATCTGGAGGGTGAGGATACAGTGTCCCCTGACCTTTGGATCCTAGGTGCAACACTGCATTAGAGATTGAATGGTGCTATTGTTCAACCTACCAAAATAATCATGTTTTGAATTTTATATATGGAGTAAAAATCCAACTTCAAAGAAACGTTGCCGCTGATCACAAACTTTCATAAAGATGGCTTCAACATTCTCATTCAATGCAGTCAGTGATGTGTAATAACATTTGTTTTTCAACACGCATCTCTTTGATGTACTTAACTTCAGAAAAATTGGGTTGTTCCACTTAGTGTACTTTGCCTATGCAAATTAGCCTAATGGGCTGTCCCTCAGCAGAGCACAAAGGATTTGACACTACACATCACCCTAGCTATTGTGAACCAATTAAGTAAATCTCTGAAAGGTGGCTGTTTATCTCTGATAGCCTTACCTTTTAATTGTCTCTAAAACAGCTGAATAAACTGCCCCGAGGACAGTTTTACATGAGCTCTGAGCAAGACTGTTTACTGTTTATACATACCACAGATTAAGGGCATATATCATTGTGAACAAGAAATGTACATTTTTTTATTAAAAAAATTTGTGGGAAAATATTTTTTTCCGCTAAGATTGCTGAAAATTGTGTTTTTCGAAACACGACCGTGTCGGGGGATTTGGAAGTCCAAAATCATGTTTTTCACGTGACACGGTGTGTTATGGCATGTATGTTAAAATGTCAAGCATTATGGATTTTAATGGATTTTATTACATAAAGATGGACAAATTGTAAGTTGTCAATTTATTTCTGATATATTCCACTTGATAATATAACTGTATTTGACACTAGTTTTGTCTCTTTTTTTCCTATCTATCTATCTATCTATCTATCTATCAATCAATCAATCCAGTTTGGATTGTTTATTTTCCAAAGTGCAACTCTGGCTCACTGATGACAAGTCACCATTAAGACAAATCTGACTAGCAAAATACACCCTGACTTATAGGAGGGTCAAATAGAAATTGGCTTTTTGCAGCCATAAAAAAAGGGGGGGGAGGTCGACTTATAATCGAGTATATACGGTATGTTTCAACAAACATCTGCTAGATAAATAACTCTGAATGAATAATGTAAGAAGTTAGTTGTTTGTCTTCATTATCGGCACAGTGGTAGCAATCATGTGTTATGATAATGGTATTACAATGTATGTTTTAGAACTGCATGCAACCACAGAGACATTACGACTGAATACTCATAACTGCATGTCTGCCACTGAACAACCACATCAAGGGCAGTTGATAAAAAGCTTTTAATAACTAGATAATCAATGAAGCGTCTCATTGTTCAACTGCAAAAAGTCATTTATTAAGCACTTGATTATGGCAGTTAATCTAGAAGCTAAGCACTTACATGACCAGACTGAACTTTGTTAATATTAATATTACAGATTTTGTTATGCTCATAGCAAATTGACTGTGCATGATTTTTATTCACTCACTCATTTTTGAGGGAGGATTCATTAAATTTTGGTGATATTCATGCAATCAAGTGTTCTGGAGAAGACAGTGCATTGTGCATTCTACTGTATAAATGGTGCAATAAAACCTGTTAATTATTTGTTTATACCTTGCTGGAATCATTAATAAGTTCCAAAACTTTTTTAAATCAGGACATTCCTTTGAATGAAACAAATGAATACCCCCCACCCTGGTTCATATTTGGGAATTTTATTGTGTTTTCCAAATTAGTGATGATCATGTTGGGGGGTTTGGTAGTTCAAAAACTTTAATCAAAAAGATGATGCTGGAAAAATGTATGGATGGAAACTGTGACTGCAAAGTAATGCTTTTCATATTATTATTTATTCTCTCCATGATTTCAAGGAGAGAAGGGAACCCTGAACACACAGCTGTATGATTGTTATTCTTCTTTCCTTGCTTGTACTAAATTTCACTTAATCCTCTTTAAGTTAATAAAAATGCAATGTTCTACCCTTCCTCCTTAACCTGTTATATTCAACTGCCATGCTTCCAAAAATGAAGGGCCCCAGGTGACCAAGTGGTCTAAGGCACTCGCTTTTACAGATGACTCACATCTCACCTCTGTCTGCATGGATTCAAGTCTTGACTTGACCAAAGTGGTTATGTGAGAAAGCTTGCCAGTAGCTTCCCGTGGGTCAGTGCCTCTTCCCTGGGTCTTTCCAGGTTCTTCCTCCACCAAATATACTGGCCGCCACGTTTGGCCTATCATGTGCTGAAAAATGGTGTTAAACACCACAAAACAAAACCAATCCAAAAATGAATGCTTGAAACTAATGATTTGAGACAAAGAAATTATTTAGGAAATATATTACACTGAGATTATACATGGGCTTTTTTTTTCATAACTCAAAGCCATTAGGATAAAATTCTGCTTAGTGACTTGGTCACCATTAATGTGTATTTACCAGATTTACCAGATTCACTTGTAGATACTGTTGTAAAACTGTAAGAGCTTTCATTTTCATCAGACTGTTCTTTCTTTATCACTTCTGAATGCTGACGAACTAAACTACCCTCTTGGTCCTTCTCCATTACATTGCTGCAGTTGTTACCTGCGGAATACAGACATGTATCTTTCATTCATTCTTCATGGGAAATTGCTAAACCTACCAGAATGGGTCAGTGAAACTCTAACAAGATTCTACATGACTAAAGCAAAATATACAGCTTTATTATATTTACCCTCAAGTGTTTACTGTAAACAATTTATACAATAATAGTTGTTGCTATACACATATCAATGATAGATTTTGGGGTTTATAATGCTTGCTATCAACATTAAATTTGTACAATCCCAATTCAAAAATATCATATTTTTGGGCATCTTTTCTGGTCAAGTCCCTTCCATATATCACACAAATGTCATATTTCATGACAAAAGTAAAATTGAATTTTAGATTGAACATTTTTTTCATAGGATGACTTTCAATGTCAGAATTAAGTCATATTCATGACATTGTCAGCAAGCACCTGGCAGACAATTGCCATTCAACCCATCATATAGTAGCCAACAAATGAATTTAATCTCCCTATTCTATTTTAGCACTGTACATCTGCATTGTGCCATTTCAGTTTTAATGTAACCAATTTAAACATTGTTTTATGCAAAGATTTAAGCTGAACATTGGTGTTTTCATCATGTCCATCAACCCTCAAAAATCTAAGACTATATGTTGCTTAGATCTAGACAAAGACTTTGAGCCAGCAAAATCCTGAATTGGAGCTTTTTGTTAATGATACTTTAACTGAACATGTTGATAAGAATTTTGACTAGAATAGGCAAGCTAATTATGTTGTACATTAAGTTACCAAATCCATCTAACATGCATGCATTCTCCCACTTTTGGACTACTGCTGCACAATTTGGGAAAACTTCTGGGAGTAAGGCCAAATGCGGCATGTTTTTGAGGTGTTATAAGTAATAATGGGATCAAGGGTGGTCCATGATGGCTTCTGAGTCTTTGATAAAAATCAGCTGACCTTTGGTGGAGGATAGATAAACAGAAGAGACCGACCCAAAAAAAAAACAATCCTCAGTGAGCATTTGATTTTTTGTCTTATTTAATTAGTATTGTATTGTTCAAGATGTTTTAAGAGGAATATTTAAGGACAGTTCTTATATTTTTTTCAAATTCATATCAAAATGCCGAAACATGCACTTCTCCCAATGCTATAAAAAACACAGACTAAAAATATTACAACAATGCTTGGATATCAGAGTTTAAGTGTGTGCAGGCGAGTAGCAAAGGTCTGGAGTCTGCATTGTGTGTTTCATGCAAAGTGGATTCTAAGATAGTATATAGAGAAAGAAATGATATTATCAAGCATATGCAGACACCATTGCATAGGTGCAATGATTCTTCTGTAACAAACACACCCACTCTGAAGGCCTTATTTGAGACTGGATCAAATGTGGATAAAATGGCACTTGTAGAGACTTTGTTTGCAAATTTTGTGCCAGAGCACAATTTACAATTCCTCATAGTAGATCATTTTACTAAACTGGTTAAAGTAATGTTTCCAGACTCTGAGATTGCACAAAAATGTTCATGCCAGTGTACAAAGACAACACATATTGTCACTCTGAGGCCCTAGCCTCCCACTGGGACAGAAAAGCTGAAAATATGTGTAGGAGTCAGAAGTTCAGTGTCATGATTGATGAATCAAATGATCAAGGGAATGTTCTAGTCCATGTGCATGATCAAACAGTTCAGCATATTTCTACCAGATTCATTGGTATTCCAGCATGCAACATAGGCAAAAACAAATTTATCTTCGGATTCCTGAACCAGATTTCTATGTAATCTATTTAAATTTGCATTTTTATAATTTATAGTTAGGGAATATCTGGACAAAAAAACTATTGCGAGTCTGTTAAGTGTGAAGCTGAATAATCACGATGAATGTCATCAGTGGTCACCAGACAATGATCTTGTGAAGGATACTAAAAATGATTGTGGATTTTATATATATAAAAACTGCAGTGAACCTAAAAAATATACAACTGTTCCTTTTTCATTTCATTGAGAATATACTGATTCATATTAATTCATTATAACTGTAATATTTTCCATCAGAATCTGAATTTGATTCATGTTCAAAACTTACTGTTTTATTATAGTATGAAGAGAATACATATTATGGCAAAAAAATGCACTTGTTTTGTATTTAAATCCCTTAAAACACATAAAATTTACACCGATTAAAACCTACTGGTTTAGAAACCTATCTACTGATAAAAATTTGCAAATCAACTGGTTTAAAATCCTGAGTCTGCCACACGTATGCATGTTGTTTTCTTTCAATCCATATTGTTGTACATTTGACAGACCAGACCATATGAGTAACATTAAAACAATGAGTAACACCTGCCTTTAATAAATATACCTGTAAATCCTCATTTCTAATCTGCAGCTGCATTGTCATTAAATTTAAAGTGATTTAAATTGATGACAAATCTCAGTCACTTGGGGAAATTAATTGTATGATTCAATTCCAGTTGTTCTTGAGGCCAATATATAACACATCCTGATATTAAGAAGGTGATTCTTTTTTTAATTAAGAGCTCAAAATCACATATTTACCACTTCTAATTACATTCTGAAAATTAAAATAAATGAACATCTAATTATTTATATGTAAAAGAGTGCAATAAGTAACGTCAGGTCATTTTTGTCAATTAAATATCTCATCATCAGTTCAAAGCACCAGTTACATATACTGATGAGAAACTGAATGTCACACTATGTTCAGTACACTTGTAGCAATTCTAAAGCACAAAATAACAGACATAACAAACTTACATGCACATAATCCATTTGAAATCCAATGATGTCAGAAACAAGCCCTAACCCAAATAGAATAAGCACTCTTTAGTCTGTATGATGTGTATCCCAGTTTCCATACTCACTTACATGTACAGGTACATTACAGACAGAATAACATCCCTTCACATCTACTTCAAGTAAGGTACTGTGATTTCACATTTTTTTTAGACCTGCTCATTCTTGTTGTTTTGGGCAAAGTATATGATGATTTAAGATGCCTTAAAATGTCTAACTTGTCCTTCAGAGTATAAGCTTTTATTTTCCTGGACTTCTCTGCTGAAAGATTACATTTTCTAATTCCCTATTTATCCAATGATTTAAGTGAACAGTTTTCTGTCTTAATTCACTTATAAATACAGATAATACAGTAATCAAGTTCCTGCTATCTGAATTTACTCTTAAATCTAACTGATTTCACAACAAAATGACACTAAATTGTCTTAATGGAACTTAGCTCATTAGGATTGTGTTATAGTGAAGGTCATTTGAGTGGGGAGATCTGTATTGACAGGATCCACAAACTTATGAAGAGGGCAGCAAGAATAACCTTGCATCTACTACATGACACACCACTGAAACTCTATTTTCCAACTTAAATGACTGAAATATGATTATTGACTTAATTAAATTACTACAAACTGACATTAAAGATGCTAAAAGTAAATAAATTCAAGGGAAAAATAGTATATGACTGCACCACCATTAAAATAAATTCTAAACCAGAACTTTTGAACACCATGGCTAAAAACAAATACTTTGAAAAGATCATGTGCCTACTCTGGTGCTATCTTATGGAATAAATTCCCCAAAATTATTAAGTCAGAAACAAATCTGTTGTTTTAAACTAAAAATTTAATATTTCCAACAGAAGCCAAGTACACGTTGATCAAGAAGTATTGTACTCTCTTGTTTTTTAAGTATCCTGATTTATATAATTTGCTTTTTAAATCCAGTGTCATAAATTTTCAAGATAGTATGTATGCTACCTTTACTTATATGTGTCATGACTTGTATATATCCTGAATTCTTTTAACTGCATTTGAAAATTGCCTTCTTTGTCTTGGGAGCCTCTGGGGAGAATAGTTTACTGTCACTTACTGATGTATGCTCATTAAATAAAGTTTGATATTATTATTATTATTAATATTATTGACAGATTTTGCATATTTAAAGAACAAGTGCCAAAAATCATGAAGTGATTCATTTATTCATGTCATATCATTATTGCTACAGATTACTGTCATCTCTAATCTTCCTCCAAACTCTGAAATGGGAACTATGAACAGAATTACTGGCTAACAGTGTCTCATTAGACTCAACCAAATGAAATTAACAAAATTTGGAGTGCTTTTACTGGACTAATACTGAACATCAGTGTTTAATAAAACTATTTAATTTTTGTTTTGAAAAGCTTTTCCTAACTAAAGGTTCCTTCAACAAGCTATGTATGGCTTGTTAAACACCATTGTAAATAATCTGAATTGAATAAAAATGTCAGATAATGTCACTCAAAAAATAAAACAAAGAACATTAGAAACATTCATTTGATGGATTCAAATACAAATAAAAAAAATGAATATGTTTAAAATAAAATATATATTTTTAAAAAAAAATTCAAATACATGCAAAAGCTACCCAACTGAAAATTTACCAAAACACTTGCTTTTATTAGGATCTTGATAAATTCCTTGGTCCCTTGAATACAGCAGCTGTAAATGTATTATGATTCACACATTCATTGTCAGGATAACTCCCAGATCATGCAAACAACTCATTAGAAGCTACACTTACTTCAGAAAAAAGCCTACTCTTAAATTAACAACTTAGCTGACAGGGTGTTTCCCAGACAGGTTGTCCACAGCTTGTGAAATGCTTCCAACTGCCCTCATGAGTCAATACAGACTCACATTTCATCTAGCCAATGAGTAAGGCATTATGTACTCCAAATCTCTACAACATGTCTAAATTGTATGTATGGAATCCACTTCAAAATGTTATGTACGTTTGTATGAGCATAATAAATATTGGATCAGAAGTATTTTGTGTGTGTCTGGTTGAAAGAGAGAGATTCATAAAAGATTAAATTGCTTCAACCCATTATTTAATAAGAACAAATACTTAATGCTTAGAATACTCGTGATAACATAAAACTGAACAGTAATGAACTGCACATTCAGTAGAACTGACTGCACAGGACATGGAAACAAAGTATGGATAAGATGTCTTTTTTCCACTGGTCTGGGTGGTGCAGTTAACCCTCTCCAGTATGCTTACTCTGCCCAAAGAGTCAAGTTGAAATTATTTGTAAGAGATCCACATCACTACAACTCAACTTCTAAATGTTTTCCATATCTTCAGTAGAGAGTTCTTAAACATCAGTCATTCAATTATAAAAAATTAATATATAAAAATATTTAATGAACAAATTGGGTCAAAGTGTCGAGACAACAAGGAGTCTACAAGTGGTTCATAACTGGAAAAGTATATATTGTAATGTTATGCATTGAATGGCATCTTAATAGTAATTTATTTTGAAATAATAAAATACTTTTTCTTATTATTTCTGTTTTACGTAAAGTGGATCTTTCCCTGCCCTATCTGGCGGACTCAAGAGTCACAATTGCACATGTGGAAATCTTTATTGTCTCGTATGTGTTGATAATGATCATGACTGTCTAGCAATTAAAGGCTCTGGATCAATGCTATATGGATTGAAAGAACTTTCAAAAGAATCACAATCCAGCTATTTTCAGACACCACTACAAGTCGCACTGATTCAGAGCTAACAATTTTGATTCCCCCAGTTTAGGACGCAACCATATAATAACCATGAGCTATCCAGGAATGGTGTTTACTCCAGTCATAGCCCCATGCCTAGTTGTAACACCCCAATCAAATGAAATAGCCCCAGACAACTACCAGGTCCAGGTTGCTCTTGTGGTGCCAACACTGTTTTTACCTCACGTCACTGAAACCTTGCAGAAACAGGTGGACAGACTACATTAAGGTAAATAAACAAATTGGAAGAAGCTACCGTTAATTCTGCTATTAAAAAAAAAAAAATAGACTATCAGAAGGCATACCCAGACATCAGTCTCAAAAGTAAAGGACAGTTCCTCCAGTGAGAAAAGTATACAAGTTAATTTTATTGGGTCAAATCAATAAAATGACAAAATTAAGGCCAACAGGAGTATATAAGCCAATAGTAAACAAGCAAACAAAGACCAACAATTATAAATCCATTATACAGCCAACAGAAATACAAATAGGAAGAGAATGGAAAAATCAAATACCCCAAAAGCAATTTTAAACATCCTCCTGATACATAGCTCTATACTACATAGAATAAATACCAGAGGACTTAGACGATGTGTAAGGAATAAATGCTATTTCTGGTACTTAAACATACACAATCTTGGGGGACATCAAACTGTAGGACCTCGCTCAGTTAACAATAATTGTGATCTATATTGGAGGAAATAATGCCAGTGAGGGGACTGACCCTAAACTTGTTGAAGAACTTTATGATCAGCTATTGGAACACATCAATAGAAAAAAACTATGATTTTCATGTGGCACTGTGTGAGATGGCCATTGGAGGAGACTGATGTACAGGACAAAAATGACGTCCTACAGACTTGCAGGTGTCTGGAATTTTAATGTAGTGCAACTACACAATTCTGTTCTGGACAGTGAGGGTCAAGTGATGCATTATCTGTATGGAAAGAGGGGCAATGTCCATCTCTCTCCCATTGGAGTAGAAAACCAAGTGAAGAACATAAATGCTGTCATAAACATAGTCTTGTCGTATAGCCATATTACAAACTCAATCACTCTTCCAAACCCAAAGTAAGTCATAACAGCAATAAGCACTATGAAAGTGTCCAACATATATTAGGGGCATTTGAAAAGCTCTGAATATTTTGTTACAACTTTTTTGTTTCTTTGAACCTGTCAATAAATTTAATGCTGATTGATAGACAAAATAAGATTATATAAAATGTGGTTTTATTATTTTAAAGATGGTCACAAATCCATGGAAGATGACCTACATTCTGGAGGACGGTTGTCTCTGATTGGTGAATGGGAAGTGGCTGTTGTCAAGGGGGCAATTGATGAAGATGCTTCATACAAAGTGGAAGATATTTTTATTATCATTTGTCAGCTGTTTTTAATATGCTGAAGAATCATTTGAAGCTTAGAAAGGTTTGTACAAGACAGGTCCCACATTTATTGACAGCTGATCAAAAACAGACTCTGGATGAAATCACCCAACAACTACATCTGCAAATATGAAAAGAGAGACCAGAGACATTTGAATAAGATTGTCACAGTTGATGAAACATGAATTTCCATTTTGAATATTTTGAAATATGACTCAAGGGAAACTAATAAAGTTTGAATCTGAGAAAACAGTCGTGATCACAAATCATTTGATGTAGTCAGACTATCAAGAGTTTTATATGCATTTTTATTTTTATGCAAAAGGCCCGATCATCTAAGTACCTGTGCCAGACTCTGCTAGTGTCACCCATCTGCACATGGGTACCTGAGGTATCCATCTACTCTGTGACAATGCAAAATCTGCCGTCATGACAGACTTCATGAAGGAGCACAGCACCCAAACTCTGCCACATCCTCCATACAGCTCTGATTTAGCTGCAGCAGATTTTTGACTGAATCTCCTTAGTTGCCATGCAGTTGAAAGTGCAGTTTTTCAGTGTATAAACACCATACCAAAAAGTTAATAAAAAATGGCATTTGATAATTGGATATTATGAGACTGAAAAAGAGTGCAGAGGTGCATACGGATGCACTGACGTACTGTTCACTAATTAAGACCTTTGTTCTACAGCACATTAATATTCAGAACATTTTAAATACCCCCTGTACTACCACTATGCACAATGATGTGACTTCTGTGGTGAATCAAAACAAATAACACATGAATGCAGGCACATAAAGACAATTCAGTGTTACCAATGTGGTGGCTTGAGCCAAAAAGTCAAAGCTCATGTTTCAGGGGATAGGACGATGAAAATGAGGCCATCAAAACACCACAAGATAACTCTATCAAGTGGATCAGACCCATCAAGTGCTGTGATATTTATGTGATATTCCTTGTAAAAAGCATTCTGATACCCCTTATAGCTGATAGTTTGTTCAAAATGTGGTAATTTATTAACCACTTGGGTATGTTCAAGTACTACTGGTTTTTCAACACTACAAACTTCTGTATTAGAGATCACAATGATACTCAAAATAACTCTCTACAAGCATCATGTGAATACATGTATCTGCATGCTACAAGTAACTGTACCAATGTGACAGTTGAACTAATCTCTTTGTGTGCCCCTCTTAGTCAGGTTTACACAAATAGCATCTTGGCAATAAGGGTCAAGGTCTTCATATTGTCATAACAACATCCAAGGAATCAATATGATAGACCAACTGATATAATACTGTCATCAAATGATAATAATGTACATATTTTTGCTTGAACAGAATAAACAAGGCTGAATGAAAGTCATAAAAATGATCAACTGATTATTCATAGTTATGATATACTTATTTAGAAACAATAAAAACTTTGGAGGTGTCCTAATTTATGTTACAGATGGTATATCAATTAAAAGGAGAATTGATCTCGAATTAAATGACACTGAAGATATATGAATTCAAGCCAACCAGTCAAATGCAAAACCTTTCTTGGTTGGTGTGATTTTTTGACCCCCAGCTGCAAAAATATTAAAGAATGAAGATTTTTAAAAGCAGCTGGATAAAGTGTTTGATGAACAAAATGAAATCTATATTCTAGGTAACTTTAACAGAGATCTAATCAATGTTCAGATAAATCAAAATTGGTTTAACTTTATAAAACCTTTTGACATTACCCAATTAGTAGATAAAATAACATGATAAAATTATCACACTAAAACACCAACAGATGAAAATGCAAGAAAATGTGTCAGGTATACATATTCCTTAGGGGTAATCTTAACTGATCTCTTCCATTTTGTCCTTATATGGAAATCTGGTCTGAAAGCTGACAAATCATAAACTCATAAATCCATTACATATTGATCCTTTCAGTATTGTGATGAAATCAAATTCCAGGAGGATCTTGGTAATCTTCTATGGAATATTGTACAAATGTTCGATGATGTTGTTCATGATCTTGATACATGCACTCAACTTTTTATGCAGGCTGTGAATAAATAAATATGTACCACTGAAAACACAAGGAGGGAAAAAGAACATCCAACCTGACTGAATAAGTCCTGATATTCTTGATTATGTGAAAATATGTGATTGCTTTATATCTAATGATCAACAAGCACACTACTGTACATGGAGAAACAAAGTCACTAAAATGATCAAAATTGCTGAGAAAACACACTCTCAATCAACTCTAAATTTAGCAGTAACAAGACTAATTCTATCTGGAAACTTTTCAATGAACTAGGTGCAGGCAAAAATATTAAACAATCATCAAAAATTCAACAACTAAATTATGATGGTTAAGTCACTGAAAAATATGAGGAAATTGCAAACACTTTTAATAAATTTTCATTGCTGTTGCTTCTAAAGTAAAGGAACCAATTTTACATTCCAATCACAATGTACTAAGAAATTACTGCTAGAAAAACTTCCTTCCAAAAGCAAATTTTGAATTCCTGCTATATCAACCGATAAAGTTTTGAAATTCTTACAAACTACTGATAAAAACAAAGCAACAGGTCTGAACAATATTGGACCACACCTCTTGAGGACTGCTATTGCTACAATACCTGACAAAGCAAGTTATATATGCACTTTGAACATATCCTTGTGAGTTTTCCCCAAAAAATGGAAAATAGCTAAAGTTACTCCCCCATTCATAAGTCAGGTAACAAAGAAGAAGTAAATAATTACAGACCTACATCTATCTTACCCACTCTGTCTAAACTTCTTGAAAAACATGTTCATAATGTACCTAGTTGGAGCATGTTCTTATACAATTTTCTGTTTGTTAAGTCCATATATAAATTTAGCTTATTATTAATTAATGTTGACTTTTTGTTTTCTTTGCTTTTTTTCTTTCTGGTATGAACTTGTGCACATTTATTTTTTCTTTATACAGAATGAATTAGGAGTTGTATGTTCCTTTCTTTATTGTGTGTGCAACTATGTACTATGTATGTCAATATGCATATAAATATTAGAAGGCCATGAGGATTAGTTCCATGCAAATAACTATGTCACCCTCTTTAATTAAAATCATTATTATTATTATTATTATTATTATTATTGCATGATGTACTTATCAAACCACAACAGACTTTGTCAGAACCAATCCAAGTTCAGGGAAAATCACTCATGTGAGACAGCCTTAGTCTCCATGGTAGACAAAGGGAGTACAGCATTTGGCCTGGCGAAATTAGTGTGGAGCAATACTTGTTGACCTTTTGAAGGCTTTTTACCTTGTAGATCACAATATTTTTATCAATAAATTTAAGATATATTTAAAAAAATGTGATGCAGCAGCAACAAAATGGTTTACTCGTACCTTAAATTATAGATAATACCATGCAATAGTAAATGGGAACCTTGCTAAAGAGGAGTCAATAACATGTGGAGTACCACAGGGATCTATACTGGGTCTACCCTTTTCCTTCCATTCCTGAATGATCTGCCTTCGAAACCTGGCAACTGCATTTCATCCACTGATCTGTATGCAGATGACACAACGCTGTCTGATTTTAGACAACACAAGAGGCATCTTTACAACCGCTCTGGATAAATTTGATTCCTGGTGTAAGGAAATTTCTTCTAAACAAAGGAGAGCAAACCTAGTAAATAATACTTTAAGTCTTAAACTGAATCATACATGTCCACAAATTGCAGTCCAGGATAAAATGTTGGGTGTAACTCTTGACAATATGCAATGGAATGAACATATCCAGACTCTATGCAGAAAAATAAATTCTTTCTTGTGGTTATTATACAAAATAAAACCACAACTCTCAATTAAACATATAGGATAATGTACTATAAAAGTTATATTCAACCATACTGCAATGTTGTCTGCGGGAAAAACCAATGGTTAGAAACATATACAAATTATTCCATCTAAAAAAAAGAACATGTAAACTAATATCATTGATAGTACAGAGAACATTCAGTACAGAATGAATAATATGAAAATTCTCTAAGTTAACAAAACACTCTTCCTGAAAAAAAGCTAATTTTATGTATAAAATTTAAAATAAGACAGCTCTAATGCATCTGAATAAGTTATTTAATGTGAGAGTGCAAGGCAACACACCTAATTTTAGGTATTTTTCACCCAACCATTTTCATGTTCCAAACCAAACTAAGAGCTATTCAAAAAAGTTTTCATTACTTGAGTTCACTCATTTGGAACTGTATTCCAAATGAAATAATGGAATGGTCAACAATAAATTAATTTCACTATTATCTGATAGACTGGATTAGTTGTGACTTGTACCTCCATTACATATCATATCATTACATATGAACACCTCCACCTTCATTGCTGTTGCCGAACTGTATTGTATAAATAATGTTGTAAATAACTCAATTTTAGCATGGTCTTATAATATACTTGTTAACATATTATGCTCAAAAGTACGTATTGGTTTCCTGTAATTGCCATGTCAACAATAGATGATAATGCTTTTAGTGAAAGTCACATGACTAATCATAAGAGATGGGTTCCTTTTATTTTCGAACACACCTTTAACAGAAATCTTGCAGGTTACCACGAAGTCACCTTGAAATAGGCAACCTGCATCAAACCAATCTGTTTGCATCAAATCAATCTTTGAGAAGCTGACTTTTGAAAGAGTTGGCGAAACTTGATCTAGACCAAAAAGTTCACCACACAGATTCATTGGCCATCATAATGATTAAAGAGGAGCCTACTCACCCACTGCCTCTTGCTATATTTCTACCTGTATACTTACAAATATTATGCTTAAAATGTACCTGATAACAATTTAAAATGCAAACATTTATTCCCTATTTGTCAAAACTTATCACATCTGCACTAGAAAATGCAAAGACTGACCTTGACATTGACTACATAATGGAAGTGAAAGACTTTGACAGTGTATTACATGAAATCAAGGATTGACAGATGACTGAAACTGCGGGGCATTTATGTAACAGAAGCATGCAGTGCATATAAACACTAAATAAAAGTGTTGATATATGTACTGTGGTGAGATCACAGGATGTATAACTTACAGAATATAAAGCACTGAACCATAAGCTCAGACATGTAGTTGTGTCTCAAGCTGTGTACATGTAACACAACAATGAGCCAGCTTGGTAGCTGATGCAATTCCCATCTGTGCCTGAGCAGAAGATCACTGCATGACTGATAGAAATGTACCATGTCCCTTGTCTTATGGCAGCCACTATTTCAAAGCAAAAAAATAATCATCAAAGACAGACGTCAACTGTACAGTTTCCATAACTTGGAAATGAATTCATGAGATTACCAGCAAAACCGCAGTGCTCAGCCATACTAGATTGTACTCCAATATAAACAAAAATTGACAAGCGATTTTGATACATAAATAAATAAATAATTAAATGAATGAGGTAAAATCGAAGGCTTTCAAGGTTCCCAGTTTTCAGAACACATAATTTTTAAGTGCAGATTATGAGCGATGCTCGCTCTCTCTCTCTCTCTCTCTCTCTATTATTTCGAATCCAATACAGTGTTTTATGTATGCTCATACAAAGATTCATAAAATCTGGTGTTTTATAAATACAATTTAGACATGTGGTAAAATTTTGCTGTTCACAATGCCTTATTTCTTGGCTAGGTGAAATGCAACTCTGCACTGACTGATAAGAGCTGCTGGAAGTGTTGCACTAGCTGGTGAAACCTGTCTGAGAAATATGGGAGCTAAATTGTAACAATGTTCATTTTAGAGGCAGTTTTCTTCTGAAGTGAATGTAGCTTCTAAATGGACTATTTGCATGACCAGGGAGCTATCCTGACAACAGGTATACATTACACAGATCTCTGACAGATTGATACCAATTCAGAAATGTGTTTGACCCATACAAAAGATCACAACACTACATTTTTGGTACACAACTCATTATATCATGAAAATATGTATTGGTTGGTTCAATTTCAAAATCTTATAGCAAGAAATGATTTTAGCCTGTGATATGAATTTTAACTAGACAGAGACAAGATAGAAAAAAGAGTGATCTTAATAATAACAGACCAAAAACATAGCTATAATTAATTCCAGGCAATACATATCTAAATGTCTTAAATCTGCATGTTCAATTGTCATGATTCATAATTATAAAATAATTCTGCATGTTTAATTGTCATGATTCATAACTATGAAATAATTCTGCTAGGTATATTTCTATTTTGTTTTAAATCTCATTTTAAAACCAATGATTTCTACAAAAAGTAAAACATAAAAATTGCTTGTATTACACACCCTTTAACTTGGATAACTTTGATACAGCATCTAATATGGTATACACTCTTTTGTTCTCTACAAAAGATCTAATTTTATGTGACTCATCTTGAGCCAAAGCTTTTTTTCAAGAATCTTTTTTCAATGGTGGAAAAAAATCCCATTCCAGCTGCTTGGGATATTAACGATGATTTTGATGGGATTGAAAATTTTTGCTAGTTAAGGGAGGTAGCTGCTGAGAAGAGGTAAAATGTGAAGATGAAATGATAATAATGGAACATCAAACCCTGATGAATATGAGTATGAACAGTGCTCCCACTTACACAAAATATTATATAAATTATGCAAATTTGACAAAGATGACACAGGATTTGTTCTCATTGTGCGTATTATTGATGCAAAAATCAAACCAAGGTAATTTTGTCAGCAACAAGTGTTTCAAGTCTTTCCCAGCTGTGCCGAATGACACATATTAGTGATATTTCTGGATACCATACTCCACTGTGTGACTGCCAGTCCTTTGCTGTATCCCTCAGGACGAGAAATGAAGAAAGCCACATTTTAAAACCATATTTCCCACTATAATCAGTTCACACTACTACAAACAGCATATACACTGGTGTATAATGTGCTTGCAGATCAGGATCTGTTCTATTGTTGTATTCTGATAATTGAAATTAACCATGTAGACCAATGGTGCATTATACGCTGACTGATCTGAGACTATGTCAATGACAGTTGTGTTTGACTACCCTAGGAATTAAGGTACTGGAATAAGGTACACAATTAGTAACACATCAGCACTGATTCCTAAAAATCTGAATGCGACTCCTGGATTAGATAATTTAGGGGTCAGCTGAATCCTAACATGGAACTGCTAATGGGACCTCTAATTAATGTATGTAAATGTTAAGTTCTAAAATTATGATGAGAAAAAAATTGAAAAACTTCAGGAAGATAAACTTTTCCAAATAAATGTAAATATGTGGTCTTTCAAGATAAAAGGCAAAAGATATTAAAAAGGTTGTACAAATATAAAGGTTAAAAATAGCTAAAATCTTCAGGAAGATAAACCCTTCCAGACAAAAGTAAATATTTTCTGTTACAAGATAAAAGATCAAAGGTAAAATATGCCCAAGTTCTTCAAGAAGTATTGAAAAGAAAACAAAAAGGTTGAAAGGGTAAAGTCCTTTAAGTTTAGAAGGCTGAATATAAGAAGATTTTGCTCAAGGGAGGTAATTATAATTGGGAGACTGCACCGTACTTGCTCAAAATTTAAATTTTTAAAATTTTATTTGATGTTACATTTAATTCCGGGCATATAAGCATTTTCTTATTTTCCATTCCTTTTATTTAGAGTTTTGTGTCACTATTTTATCAAAGAGCCTATTTTGAATTGAAATATCAAATGTTTTAAATGGCTGCATAATTAAAACCAGATAACTAATTAAAATCACATACCTATTGTATTATCAAATGTGGATATGACCTGGCTATGGCCAAAAACTAGCAACAAGAGTACTATGAACAGTACATAATACACCTGACCTGTTGTTTAATAGTCCTCTACTTAGGCACTAGTAGGGCTCTGGAGATAGTGAACAATGGGTCTCGAGGACCTTGATTAAAAAGTATGCGGTATTCAACTAAAGTTACTGTGCAAAAACCATTTTCTTATTAGAATTTAACCTTTAGACCCCTAAATCTATACGTTTCTTTCTTATCCTATGTGCAAGCCATCCACAAAGTTTAGTGATGGAACTTACTCTAGAATAAAAGTTATTCTGAAAAATCCATTTTTCTTTGAGTCATAATGACCCTGACCTTTGGGCCCTAAACTTATTAGGCCTCTTTTCTTACTTTAAGTGCAAGCCCTCCACAAACTTTGATCAAGGTACATGGTCTAGAACTAAGTTATTATGCAAAATCATTTTTCAGTCACAGTGACCTAAACCTTTGGACCCCAAAATTATTAGACTTCTTTGTTATCCAAAGTGTAAACCATACACAAATTTTAGTGAAGGTACATGGCTGCAAATTAAAGTCTCTGTGCAGAAACCACTTTTAATTTTTCATCTGTGACCTTGACCTTTGATCTTTTGACCCCAAAATCAATAAGCTTCTTCCTTACTCTAAGTGTGAGCCAATTTTACGAAGTTTAGACCAGGTCTGTGATGAAGAACTAAAGTTATTGTGCAGAAATCATTTTTCTTTGTTTTGTTAGTGACCTTAACCTTGGACCTTTTGACCCCAAAATCAAAAGGCTTCTTCCTTATCCCAAGTGCAACCCATCTACAAAGTTTGGTAAAGGTACATGGTGTAAAATTTAAAATTATTGTGCAGAAACAAAAAAAGCAATGGATGTATATACAGACAAACATATGAACAAACAGATGCACAATGTCATATCATATGCTCCATCTTCTGGCAGGCATATAAAAAAGTAATGAATATAATAAAAGAAAAGAAAATATGTGGTTACTTATAGCTGCCATCTGTATTATATTTTGTATTGGCCAGAAATATTGTGTTACATGAACAAATCAGGTGCAAGAAAGCCAGAATTTCTTACAGGAGATTTTCATTTCAAAACAGTGGGTGTAAACATTGCCAATCATATTATTAAGCAGGAAGACATGACACAGTGACAGGTGAATATATTCCAAATCTCATTTGTATATCTCTAAGAAAACAAGACGTGTTAGTGGAATGTAGCCCACAAGATAACCTCACTTCCATGGCACAAGTCAGTATCTTTAGGCGAGTTCAATGAACTAAAGAAAGTATGTAACTGAAACCCAATTTTGGTGTGTTACAAAACATAATCCTCAGATGAACTTACAATGCACTTTTGGTGGCAACAGGTTAAAAGGCTCTGAAATTAAAGCACAGAAACCATCATTATGTTCAAAATCCTGGTAAAGAGGCTATGGTAATCCAGTTTTGATATGTGAAATGTTTTCACTCTAAGATGCACTCTCATTATAAGTTTGGTAGCAATAAGTGAAAAGATAGTAAAATCAGAGCCCAAATATAACTGTAACCAGTCTGTATTAAATCTTGAAAAATATGTCATTCTGACCTAGTTTTGGTGCTTGACACATGTGCATCCCAAGATGCACACACAGTGTAAGTTTGATGTCAGTTGGTGTAGTAGTACAGAAGGTGCAGCCAAGATATGGCATATTCAGACAATTTTAAAGCAATTTTAAAGGAGAAAAAAAAACCTGAAAAGTAGGTCAAAGTGATTCAGTTTTGGTGTGCAACACACATCCTAATTAAGGTGCACAATCAATGTAGTTTGGTGACAATAGGGTGAAAAGGTGTTGACATTATAGAATGGGCATAATTCTTAATCAATTTATAATAAATCCTGAAGAATAGATAATAGCAACCTAGTTTTAGTGTATGACGCATGTTCATCACAAGATATACATACACTGTAAGTTTGATGGCTATAGGTGTAATAGTATACAAGTTACAGCCCAGACAAGAACGATGGACACAGATTTTAAGTAATGTTGAAAAAAAATCATGGAAAATAGGTCACAGCAACAAATTTTAGTGTGCAACACACTTCCATCCCAAGATGCACTTCTGGGGTAAATTTGGTGGCAATAAGTGAAAAGGTTTTGGAATTAGGGCCTAGACATAACTGTTAACCAATTTTTAATAAATCCTAGAGAGTAAGTCACAGTAACCCAATTTTAGTTGCAGCCCACGTTCATACCAAGATGCACACACACAGCAAGTTTGATGTCAATAGGTTAAGAAGTATACAAGTTGTAGCCCAGACAAGAAAGATGGGTGGTTGGATGCACAGATGGATGGATAATGTGAATCCTATGTACTGCCCACCTCTCAAAGCAGAGTGTACAAAAATAAAGAGACAAATTTTGTATTTTTACATTTCCTGTAATATTTTAAAGGGTGAAACTTATACTAACTGGTTCCTCTTCATGATGGACAGCAGATCTGGATAACTTCCCCTCCAACACTGTTTGTTTGAAATTATGCTGAAACAGACAAGGTATTATATAGGGAAGAATAAAAGAATTAAATTTAGCTGTTTAAAGATAATCTGATCAAATACTTTGTTATAAACGTATTTAAAGGGGGGGGGGTAGAGAAGGTATAAGCAAGATCTAATGTATGTACAAGTAAACAAACCAAACAAACCAGCCTAAAATTTTCCATGTCCCCGAGGTATGAGAATAAAGTCCTATTTGATCAACTTTGAGATCATATTGTCCTCTGTCCTATTATCTACCAAAGATCTTCTATACAGATACCCCAAAATACTAAGAAGCATCTTTAAAATGAAAAAATAAGTTGCTGTCTATTTGAACTATGATCATACTAATTCCCCTCTTCTGACACAGGTATGGTTATGGACTCCATTCAATTGTTTGAATTTTGTTTCATCACAGCTACTTTAATTATTTCACTTAACTGTACTTCATGGCTAATGATAACCAATTATATGATTTCACATCATTAAATACCCTAATTTTGTGTTTTTATCTAATATTATGACACAGCCTTGTTGGAACATCCCTCAGTAAAAGGCTCCTTCACTTATGATGCAGGTTACTTTTATGGTACCTATAAACATCATTATAAAGAGGGTTTGGTCTGGTGTGGTGTTTTATGGCACTGCGACATATGAAGCTTATATTGTGCCAAGGCAGGTAGAGTAAAGTGACTGGCCAAGGACACACCATGGTAGCCAATCCCAGTTGATTCAATGGTAGGAACTGAATCTGCAACCTTCTGGTCACAAGCCCCATGCCTTAGCACTGTATATTAGCTTTAATCTACATCTTGTTCATGAATCTAACAAGAGTCCCTTGATGGGACTGATGTTCCATGAGCCAAAAAGAATTTCCATGATTCCAAGATAAATCCATTTCTTCAGTCTTTTTATTCTTTTTAACTGCGGAGTATCAAAACCATCTGATATGGGCTGTTCCAGTAAAACATACATGGGACACAGGGAAGGCACTTTCAACATGGAGGAGACACACACAGATGCAATTTAAGATTTAGAATTTTGTATCATTTTTATATGAACTCTGAGTAATCCTGAGTACTCTGGTAGATATTTGTTTTAAAAACTGCCTTTCCTGTATGTTTAGATGGAACAGCACTATCCTTAAAAATCTGTAAACATATCAAAGTATTTTTTTTTATGTTTGAGTTAACATGTTCACAAGAATTACCTTAAGTGCAGTGCAAAATTCTTTGTCATGGCCTTTGACCTTGAACCTGATATCATCACTAGAAGATCATTAAACTGAATTATCAATTTCAAGTTATATCCACTTGCTAAGTTTGGTTAAATATATTTTATTTATTTTCTTTGAAGAAAAAAAAATTAACTGGCATTATTCAACATATTTTTCAGATATATCCACAAACTGGGTTTATGAAAACCTTTTCATACTTGCTTGTGTTAAACTAACAAACCAGTACAGCTAAAAACTGAGTAAAGACCTTTGACCTTAAAATCAATGTCAGAATGATGACTATCAACTTGTTTATTGGAATACAACTAAATAAAAAAGTCTGGTCAAAATTCATTTGTATATGTACAATTCACCATGTTCATAAGCTCAATGAAGGGTAAGAATGTATGCAATGACCACTGATTTGACATAAAGGTCAATTAGGTCTGGTTTTCAAAACTCATTTACAAGAGCGTGGATATGTTGGTACTCAGATCTGTACTATTTTCATTCGGAAACAATTAAATCTTGAAAGAAAGTGTTTTGGTGAACCCATGTTAATGCCACAATTTTTGCATGAGCAGTAGTGAAAACAAGATTTTCAAGATTGTTACAATGGTGCCATGTTAGAGATTAAGATGATCACAATTTTCATTCTGAATCAGTTACGTATTGCTATAGTGTTGCATTGAAAACACCATGTTGATATGACCATCAGTTCAGGAGAAGTAGTCATATAAAGATTTTCATGATGACTGTCAATACAGCCATTCTAGAGGTTGGATGGGCATCACTGTAATACAGGAAAACTATACATTACAAGAAAGAAATTTTTTTAAGAAATAAAAAACACATGTCCATATGGTCATCGTTTCAAAAGGAGCAGCTGGAATAAGATTTTTCACATTTTGGGAGATCACATCAGCATAATTTTCATTTAGGAACCAACTACATATAGTGATAAGAGTTCAGTGAAAACTCTATGTTGATTAGACCATACCTTCAAATGGACTAGTGATGAAAATGTTCAAAATGGCCACCATGACCATCATATTGGAGATTTGATCAAAACCATTTTCATTTAGGACCAACTAGAGATCATAAAAAATATTGTTAAAATTAGCGAAAACCCTATGTCTTTAAAGAGCTAAAAAGAACAGAAAATTGGTATTTGAATATTCACTTGTTTATCTAGTGAGTGTGGTGGCATTCTGTAAAAAAAAACAAAAAAAAAACAAGGCGAAATGAAAAACTATGCAATGCTGATTGAGTTTACAAAGTAGCAACTTCAAACCTGCTAAATCACCTGAAATAAAAGGTAATCATAATGTCAAAATTCTGAATAGTTACATTGCTCACAACATCACCATTTCTATCCACTGTCATTCCGGCACACTTAAAATGATAATGTGTAGTATTGCATGTTGATGAAGAACTTAGTATAGAAAAGGAGTCATACCAAAGTCAACAAAGCCTTTAGATATCAATCAACCAAAGCATTGAAAAATTTGTGAACTGTTATTGGACATGCATTCCATCAGAAGCAGTTGTAGTCAATCCCGCATCACTACCCCCCCCCAAATCACTTAACTTGGAAAGTTGACTCCAATATATTTCCACATTTGGTCTTTTATTCAAGTTTTTAAGACTTAACACAGCAATGGAATTACCAATATGCTTACAATCTAAAACTATCCTTTTCTTTATTTTCTTTAAAGTCAGTAATGCAGTTGTCAGCTTCATATCACTAGGTTGTACATGTGTCAGCTGACAGGACTTTGGAACAGAACCATTTAAGTTGTGGGGGTCAAGGAGTTTGCTGTTACAATAAAGTTTGTTCACTCTCTGTTTTTGCTGTGCATTAGTACAAAGCCATAATTATCAACATATATTTTAAATGTGCAGGAATTATTTCACTTTTCTTTCCAATGCCTTAAAATCACAGAACATTCAGATTTTCTTTACTTGTATCTCCCTACTAGACTGCCAAATTTTGATGATGTAGGTGCACCCTAAGTTATGTATCTGGTTCAGGGATTTTGAGCATGAGCTTGAGTTTCTTGCTTAAAACATTTTGGGAATACTTGGCCTAGTCTGTGACCAGTAGAGCTAAAAACATAATATATAAACTTTTGACAGGTATGCTGTCTTAATAATTTCAAAGAATCTATTAATGGTAATGACAGTATTTCCTCCACAAACAAATACACTGTAATATTACATGTAGCCATAATTATAACTACAATAAAAAAAATTACAAAAATTACAATGATGCCACAGTTTATCTGTACCTCTTCGTTTTGATGCTGAAACAAATCAACAAGGTTACGGACACTTCCACTCCCTCCAAACCAGCCACCCTCAATCTCCACACTGGAATTTTAAAAAAATAATATATATATATATATATATATATATATATATATATATATATATATATATACACACACACACACACATATTCCAAACGTTTTGGTGAATTTGCCTTCAGTGGGTTATGAATGTAACAACTGGATGGTGATATCATGTATACAATCTAACGTCACAACAAAAACATATGCTACATATTGTACTGACATTTGTCCATTTGTTTACATTCATAATCCACTGATGAAGGCAAATTAGCGAAAATGTTTGGAAACTTGGAGACTTTGTTATTTAACTTAGTACAGACTTTGCATATATATATATATATGAAGTATGGTTGTATTTTTGAGATATACAGTAGAATCTCAATAGCCAGAACCTCCAAGGTACTGAATTAATCAGTTTGAGTAACCCATAGTTCTAGTGAAAGAGGTTCTATATAAATATAAATACATTAAAACATCAATTATCCAGACCCATCAAAGGACACACATTTTTTCTAGATAATTAGTCAAAAAGTAGAACTGTGAAAGCAAGCATCTTTGGGTCTGATAATCATACAGAGATCTACTTGGACTATTCATGATGAAATGATAACATAGGTCTGATGGACATTCATTTTTATGTGTGGTCTTGTAAGCACAAATGTCAAAGGGTTTTGATGAAGATAAACTCAGCTGACACGGATTCTATTCACACCAGTCCCAGTAGGTAATTAACTTTTATCACCCATTAAGTCGCCATTCATCGTTGATTGATAGTTAATTACACAGGCCTGGACTACAGAATGCCTTTGATCAGACCATTACGGTCTTTAACCATACTTGATTAAGGGATTTCTGTATGACAAATAACATATTGTCATAGTAGCACTCACTTAGCGACAATTAGGTGTAAAAATAAACATTCTCTTTGTATCTTACTCTTTCCCTCCCTCTCTCTTATTACATTTATTTTTACTTTTAAAAAAAAAAATTAGTTTTCATATTACCATTGTAATTATGACTGTACGAGATTATATCTGATTGTGTTTCTGATTTCTGTTATTCTGTTCATTGTTCGCATTGTGATCAGCAATTAGTTTTATTTATAGATACATGTACATTGTAATAACTTTTTTGGGGACATGATAGTAGTCTGTATGATCGAAAAATCCAGATAAACAGCATCAGGATAATCAACATTTTACTGTATTCTCTTATTGTTGAACACCAGTTCAAGTGATACAGAGTCTCTGAGACAACCATGTTCAAGTCAATGAGATACTACTGTATCTAGTTTCACAAAGTATTTGACCAACAATAATCATAATACATATATTTCATAATAAGTATATGTATATGTGCAGCATTTATTTATACAAAGAAATATTCTGCATTTTTATTCATATAAGAATTCTGAATACCAATTGCATGTTTGCAAACGTATATATATATATATATATATATATATATACACACACATACCAACCACTACAACTCGACTGGACATTCAGCCGAGTCCCTTGAAAAGAATGATACTGGATACTACAATTTAAAATTAATGGGGATTTCGAACTAAATGAATAAATCTAACCTTCCCATTGCAGTCTTATCAAAATTACAGCCAGTCATCAGTTTTTCACCTGAACCCCTTTGTGATAATATTTACCGAAGTAATTATGTGTATTATTTTTTATTATTTTATTGTCATTATTATTATTACTATTATTATTATTAATATATTTCTTGTCCATTATCCAGCTACATAATTCTCTTGACATGTTTTCTTTAGAACCTCCATGCATAACTCTACCAGGATATCATTTCTTTAGCAAATCTTGTAGATGGCAACAATTCTTAATTATGCTGTGTTTCCGTCCTTTGTTCACAACCTGGAATTAGGTCAAAACATGTTGGTTCTCTATGTGATGGACACAATAACCCGCTCATTTATTATTATTATTGTTACACAAGTTTTTATTATTATATCTCTTGTTGTAAATTCCCCCTAGTGATTTCAACATGTACGAGACCAGAAATTTTCTTAGATTTTGTGTTTAGTGTTTGTTTTGTATATATAAGCTGTTTATTCCCTGATAAAGAGCTTGTTTAGCTCAAAACATTGGGAAACCCTTTTGAATTTGCACCATTATACATTTTTGTGTCAATAAAAAACATGGCTGTGTTAAATGTTAGTTGTTAGTAGGTTTGTTGATACAGGTCCCCACCATAAAACCCCTCAATATACCATAGCCTCACTTATAACACAGGTATGGTCATGGATCCTGCTAGATTTGATGAATTTTGCTTTATTATTGCTACTGGAATTATTTCAATGTATTTTATTTCTGGCTAATTAGAGTAAACTATGACATGATTTCATTTCATTAAATATTTTATTTTGTGTTTTATGGACAATTATGACAGCCTTGTTGGAACTGCCTTCATTATAAAGCTGCCTTATTATAATGTGGGTTACTTTTATGGCCCCATTGAACAGCTTTATAAAGTGGGAGTACACTGTACTGTATTTGTGGCAGAGAAATTTTTATCAGTGCACCAAAACATTCTTAAATAATGCAGTTTACTTAGGCCTATTTGAAAATGGTTCCATGTCTGACAATTAAGCTCAAATGTATCCATCAACATGCAAATAGAAACGTTTTTGTTTGTTTCAAAGACAAAACCCTTAACACAAACATTCCTTATGTACAGTTTACACTGGGCCCTAAATGAGAAGAATGCCTTGAAAAGTTTGAATAACTATGACACTGTATTTTGAAAAGTCAATCTTTATTCTAACCAAAAACTTTGAATATTAACTTCCAGAAACATGACATCAGAACTCTAAACAAGATTTTAATGAATTGGGTATTTTACTGCTTGCCTTGTAACTGTTTTGGTCTCTGAAACTGTATGTATGTACATATGTAGTAGTGCTTTATGGTACCTCAGCACAATATATACTATATGATGCCAACTAAAGGTAAAGTTTGAAAAATGTAAACATGAAGTAAAAGTTAAAATATAAAACATACAGATGTTAAAATTCTGTAAAATGTATATAAAATAAAAGATAAGGGCAACATATATAAAAATCCTTAAAACATATGATCAAAACTGCATTCCATCAAACAGACCAAGATTTTCTCATGTCATGGTACATCATCATACAGTTTCTTCATGCAGTTCATGTAAAAATACTTCTGTCACACAGGATAGAACTCAACATACTTGACAAGAATGTGTTCCACTGTCAGTGGACACTGTCATGGTATGCCCTCTAGTCAAGGTTGACCCTTAGGGAGGTATGCACGAGTCGGGTATGTGTGTCTAAGTGAAAATCTGATTATGATTCAAGCTTAGCAGATAATAAAGATGATGATATGCACGAAAAAGTTGGTTTCATGTTTTAATAGTCCTTCCACCTAAATGCACAGCATTTTGCAATTATATTTTTTAATGTAAGGTTAGAAATAATGTTTACAAAAAAATAATACTAAAATTTAGGGAACTTATATCTTATTACAAAGAAAATAGGAACCTACATACACTAGAAAATATTTAAGAAATATGAAAGAATAATCTTGTTTCACTGAAATTGTGTTTACAGTTGATCAAAATGCACAAAATAATTATTAAAACTTCAGAAAAACAAGTCACTATGAATGGCAAGTTCAATATTGTGCTGACTTAAATTTACCTAAACTCATATGCAACGGGTATTCATATGTAGTCCGTATTGATAATGCCACAAAATGTTTTAGTTCATGACATTTAGTAACTGGAGAAATTGCATATGGCTCAAGTGATATTTACAATGGAGCTCTTCAGTTAAAATTTGACAATTTGACAATTTTCAAGTATTTTATTTACTTTTCTTAAATTTATATTTGTATTTCAGTTCATTATATTATCTATTATGGGCCTTATGGTTATCAGATTAATTGTTATGTTTTAGCATTATTTGATACTAAACTACTAAGTAACAGTTTTCAAAGCAAGTGTATAAATCGTACATGTACCTCGAGTTTTAAAAGTCAAAAGGAAAATGTTTCACCAACATTTTATCCACACTTTTGCCAATTTCAAGAGGAACTTTAATTAAAACTTACATTTTGATAATAGATAAGTTTACTACACCAATTACAGAATACTCTCCACTTAGCATGGTAAACCTTGGCCATCAAATGACTTCTAGTCTGGGTGATACAGTCTGCAACCCTGCTTGAAAACTGATCTTAGTGTACAGATAATCTGATATGAGCCAGGCAAGAAGGTGGAGAATCTCAAGATTGCTATGCAGTAGGGACCTTCTGTGCTGTGACAGTAAGATCCCTCCTCAGTGCTAACTCCCTGAAGACATCTACCAACAGACTGAGATCATTTTATAGTTGCAGTAGATCAATTATTTAGTTTTAATAGCATTGTTGCCTAAAGACACCACAACTGTAAAAACTGTACAACATGTACATGTAATTGCAGAAGGCCTCATGGAAGATTGGTCAGTTGACCAAATGAGCTTCTTCTTTAAATACAGTCATTATTATTATTATTGAACCATGAATTTGGGGTGATGCCTCTAATTCAAACATGACAAAAACTTTTAATACTCCAAAAGAAGGCATGCCATTTAATTCTATATCAATGTACGTACAATTTTCAGGTTGCAATGAATTATACAAAACATTTTACCAATATACATGTATGAAAGAATATTATTTAGAAAGGCCAAATTTATGTATAAAGTGTCCAGAAAAGCCATTCCTGTCTACCTATGCAATATCTTTCACCAAAGAGATGCTGACGGTACTCCAAATGTAAGGTCTGTTAGATGTAACAATTACATTATACCAAAGCCAAAGAAGGAATTGTTTAAAAAGAGCTTTGAATATACTGGTCCACTGGTATGGAACATTATTCCCAGTGACATAAGGCAGGCTACTAGCATTTCTTCTTTTCATAATCAATGTCATAAATGGATGAAATCTTAAAACACTTGAACAGCTCTAAGTAATATAATACCTCCTGCTTTTCTCTGCTTATACATCTTTTTCACATATGAATTTTTCAATACAATATGGTATTTTATTTCTTTGTATGTGCTCACAGATGCTTGTGTATTACAAACATGAAACTTTGATTTTCAGAATGACTCAATTCTCTAGTGTTAAGCCAAATTGTTGTCACATTGTGCTGTATATACTGTATATATTGTACATAAGAGAAGGTCTCAAGGTAGATTCGTTCCTATAACTAATTGAGTTACCTTCTCTAAACAAAGTCATTATTATTATTATTACTGTTGGAACCACAGGTGGACTATTAGGATGAGCTGTGACACAGAACCCCAATTATGTAAAGAACTTGAGGGACTATTCTGAAACATTGGTATGATGATCCCACTTCATACTGAAGGTGTCCATCACCCATGCACTCTGGTCTGGAACTGGTATCTTGTTGTTCGACTTCATTGCAAAGAAGTCTACCATTGGCTGCTCCCACAAGTCAATGAGTCTCTCTGCCACCTACTGGTGCAGAGACTGTCCCAGTCTGAACATGCTGTCCACCAGGATATTTCTCTTGCCTGGAATGTGGCAGACTCTGCTAGTGATCTCCTCCAAAGCTGTCCATCTGAGGAGGTTCCAGGCTTACAAGCAAAGAGATGGAGCATGAGTGCCTGCTTCACGTCTGAGGTACTCCACAACAGAGTCCACGGCAACCATAAAACAGTGGTGTCTTATGAGGTTGAGCACCCATGAAGTGCTAGAAAAACAGCCCACATTCTTAGGTTGCTGATTGAGAAGATACCTTTCTAGACCACAAGCCCTGAAGGACTACCCCCTTGGGCTCTAGGTGAGCACCCCAGCATGAAGTTCTGGGGCATGTATTGGAACTCTGACCAGAAACCGGTCCTGATTTAGGCACCAACTTGGGTGGTGATGAAATTGGAATCCCAAAGGAATAAAATGTGAAAGGGGGTCGAGGCGAATTTTCCAGTTTGCTAGCAACAGAAACTGGACAGGCCTCATATGAAGCCTTTCAAAGGAAACTAGATCCACTGCCATGTTTAGGGTCCCCAGGCAGACAGGTAGAGGTGAGCAGATAATTTGTGAGGAAATCCCAGGCGAGTCACTGTTTGCCAGCTTAGTTACATGTCTCTTAGTATGGCATATATAAGTTTCAAACAGTCGTCAAAATACTGGATGATGGGAACCCCTAATGATCTCAAGTGAGCTGCTATTACTCTCATCACATTGGTAAAGGCTCTGGAAGCAAAGACTAGGCCAAAGGGATGAACCCGAAAATTAAAAGACCTCCTTGTCCTGACAAAACCACAGGAATTTCCTGTGGGACAGGAAGAGATGTAAAAGTAAGCATCCTGAAGGTTTATGGAGACCGGCCAGTCATTCTTCCTTATGGCATTCCTGACTGTGGCTGACATCATCTTCAACTGCTCTTCCTGAATAAATTTTTTATATGGGGAAAGATCGATAATTAGGCCACTGCAAGAGATCAGCATGTGAAGCTATGGTAACCAGGGTTCGAGCCTTAAGCTAGATAGCTTCAAACAACTTAACGGGGATGTGGGTCAAGGTCCCTGTCGATGTACCCACCTGGGACACTCCCAAATCTAAGGAAGGAGGCTTAAGTGGCCAAGTAGGTGAATGCACCTTGCAGCTTGAGGCTGAAACAAGGGGATACAGCGTGGAGGGGACTAACCAACTCCTCTGCTGTCTGGCTGCCTCTTGGCCTTGTGTTAACTTCTGCACTATACTAATCACCATAGTTGTATGGGCTAGCAGCTAAAGGTTGAACTTAACATGAGCCCAGAAAGCCTCACCGAACTGGAAAGGATCCTGGCATCCAAAAACCTGAAAGACTTTGGGCACAGATCTGGGAAAAGAAGGCAGTACCATATTATCAAACGTCCATACTTCATCATCTTCTGTTGCCTGATCAATAGGGTAGGACAGAGATGGAGATACCTTCTCTCTCTTTGGAAAAGAAATGGAGATACCTTCTCTCCCTTTGGAAAAGGGGATTGGATTGATGCAGAAGAGAGGAGTAGTGGGCTGGGCCCCCTCCTTTTCCTTTATAAATGAAGAGAGAGGAGGGGAGGGGAAAGGCCTATAGTTTGCCAGATCTGCTGACAAATGGGGCCATAGGAACACATATGATGCCATTGAGGGAAAAGGAGACATTCCAGACTCACCTCTGGGTGGTGACAGTCCCAGAGTCTTGTAGGTATTGAATGGGAACATAGGGAAAGGGAGGGTGTCAATCTGTTTGCTTTACCTATAGGGGTCAGGTTGCTATTAATGCTGTGCCTGCTCATGATTGGTGATTAGAGCCTGGTGCCCAGTCAGATGACTTGTGACAGATGCGCAATGATTGGTATTCATCACTTGTCTGGTGCATGATGCCTGGTAACCAGTGACAAATGACCAGTGACCAGTATTCATCGCCCTGCCCTGTGACCAGCACCAGGTGCCTGGTACAAAGGGCCATGTGACTGGTCATAGGTCAATGACTGGTCATGTGATGGACACCTGCTTGAGGAGTCCCTATCCAGGGAACTTGACTAGTCCAACATGAATCTAGTCCACACTGACCTGGGTGGAGGTCTACCCAAGCAAGCTGAAGATGACCATGCTTTCCTTGCACTGGAAAGACAGACTCTCTCATGGGTGTTGGAGACTTCCCTGAAGTACACTGATTCCTCCAGATATCAGAGGAACTCTACTGGAGAAGAAGAGAAGGATGTGGCTCCATTCTTCCTGCTACTAAAGAAGCAGTGCTTTCAGCTAGATCCAACACCTCATCTGGTCAATTAGCACATGCCAAGCAAATGGGGTGAGTGTGACAAGCAGCTTTCTTATGGCCACATTTGCCAACTCCTTGTGGTATGCTGGAAGGTTGAAAGAAAAGTACAATAACAACCGGAATAAATTTCTTGTAGTAATGCCTAACCTAACACAGATAAATGTAAAAACTGATAGGACTAGCAAGAAAATGTCAAATGCAACACAGAAATGGTTCTGTTTGATGGAAAAAGATGCCATAAGACACTAGAAATAGTGAAAACTTCTAGCACCCAGACATGTGTAATACTGCATGGGGTCCATGGAAAAGGAGGACATTATTCCAAATGACAGAAGTGACTAACATATCAGACTGGGGCTATGTTATTTTTGTTTTAGGCTTCCAATAACTAATTGGAGGAGGGAATTAAACCTTGGATTGGAGTGTAACACCACGAAAAAATAGTTTTTTTGGGAGTAAAAATAATTTTTAATTATGTAATATTTACCTGCTAGTATTGCATTGTTTTCCTTTTCCGGAACTCCTAGTCCCCAGTCCAAGCTAATTATTCCCTCCTCCAATTAGTATTGGAAGGTGAGAATTGAAAAGAAAATGATCCCAATTTCACTCCTTAGTCATAGCCAGCATACAGAATATCTTCCTCTTTTGACTTAAACAGAGAGTACAAGAAACCAGAAAAAGGTGTGAGGAGGAAATCTTTTCAATAGTAGCAGGTAAGTTTTACATCATTAAAATTATTGTAAACCACCCCCCCCCCCTCCCACTACATTTTAATAGCAGTAATACATTACCTACTACTATTGCATTGCAGAATTTACCAGTCTGGAGGGAGGCTGATGGCCTCAACAAAACTGGTATAGAAAACAACTGCACTTACCCTGTTGGTCGGTAGAAGGTTTGAATACATGCTGTATTGTCACTATATAACCCAACAAAACAATACCTTCGTTCTGGTGTGGAAAAAGATTGAAAGTAAAAGGAAGAGAAGGTAGTGAGAGACCGCCAGAAGGTGGCTCTCATAACATCCTCCAAAGAGTGATTCAAGTAGGCCAAAGATGTAGCAATAGCCCTAACTTCATGAGCTTTAATTCTCTTGAAAGAAAGGTCCCTAAAGTGAGGAACTGATAAGCTCTATTGATAGTGAGGACAATCCACATGGAAATGGTGGCCGACGAAATATCATAGGAACTCCTGAGAGGCAGAAGGAGACAATTCCAACCCTTTCTTCTTCCTTAAGAGAAAGCCAAACAAAATCTAAAAGCCATAACTGGGCAAAGAAGCCTATCTTGATCATCCCCAGACCATGTATGATTGAAACTTGGGATCTCAGTAAGAAGTGGACCTAATGAAAGTAGCCGTTTCTTAGCCAGAAACCCAGGCTGGCAAAGAAGAGAAACCGAATCATAGTTAATGTTGAACCAAAAACAACCCTTTTCCACTGACAATGCATGAAGATTGCTCCTTCTCCTCATAAGGGGGTTCTGACAACACCCAAAGAACACACAAAAGATTCCATCTAGGTATCAGTGAACAAGATACTGGCCTCTGAAGCTCAAAATACCTGATGAGATCAGAAAGATGACAATCTGACCCAATGGCGGTAATCCTAGAGAACTTGGGAGTGTTAGAAAGGGCTGCCCGTTGCAGTTGGTAACCTTGCTCAAAAACCAGTCTTAGCAGACTGATCGCTTGAGATGAGCCAAGCATGAATTTGGAGAGTCTGCTGGTTATTGTGGAAGAGACACCGCCTGTGCTACAGCAGCATTTACCTCCTTTGTGGTAACAGCCTGGGCTTGTCTACCAACAGGTCGAGTAGGCTGCTGAACCATGACTGTTGGGGTCACAGGGAGGCTACCAGGATGAGCTGAGAAGTAGAGATCCCGACTTGGTGGAGCACCTGTGGAATAATTTTGAAAGGTGGGAAGGCATACACGTACAGACAAGCCCACTTTAGACTGAAAGTGTTCACTGCCCAGGCCCTCTGATCTGGTACTGAAGAGACATAAAGAGGGAGCTTGTTGTTCAGTCTTGTAGCGAGTGAGTCCACTATGGGTCTTCCTCACAGTTGGAAAAGTGACTCTGGAAAAGTGACTCTGCTACCAAATGGTGCAGAGACCATTCTGTAAAGACAACATGGCCCCATCTGAACAGACTCTCTGCCAGCATATTTGTTTTGCCCAGAATATGGTGACTCAGAGGGTTATCTCCCCTGAGACTGCCCATTGAAGGAGGTTCCAGACTTCCATATAGAGTGAAGGAGCATGTGTACTTCTATGGGCAGACTCAGAGGGTTATCTCTCCTGTGGCTGCCCATTGAAGGAGGTTCCAGACTTCCATGTAGAGAGAAGGAGCATGTGTACTTCTCTGACACCAGAGATACACTACTAGTGACATGTTGTCTGAGGCAACATAAACACAATGACATCTTATGAGGTTGATACACCCCTGTAAGGCTAGGAACACTGCCCACATTTCCAAGTTGTTTATATGATGGGCTGCTTCTTCCCGAGACCAAAATTCCATATACTCTACTACATCTGGTCCAAAGTGAGCACCCCATCCCGAATGTGATGCATTGGTGTACAGAAAGGAGTGGGGTTTAGGGAAGTGAACTGGGACTTTGGTCAGAAATCGGTCCTGATTTAGCCACCAACATAGGTGGTGGTGCGAGTCAGATCCCAGGGGGACCCTAGCTGATAGTGGGTCCTTGTGCAGACTCCAGTTTGCTAGGAGCAGGCTCAAGTAAAGTCTCCTGAGAGGAACTACGTCCCAGGAGACAGAGGTAAAGGTGAGCCAACAACAAGGTCTTGGCCAGAAGACCAGTTACAAGGGACAGAATTTAGTCTATCCTGACCAGAGGAACACAAACCTTCCCAAAGCTCGCAAGGAAATTCATCCCCCCATATAGGAAGAACTGAGAAGGGGTGAGACCTGACTTCTCTATGTTGGGGATAACACTGAGATGAGTCACTGTTGACCAAACGAGAGACAGGTCCTTCAGAAAAGAATCTCTGAGGATGTTGTGCATGAACCAGTCATACAAATACTGGAGGATGGGATCCCTAAAGATCTCAAGTGGGCTGCTACCATCTGGGGCAGAGGAAAGGCCAAATGGAAGAGCTTGAAATTAAAATACCTCCTGGTTGAGACAAAACCAGAGGTATTTTCTGTGTGGCGGGAAGATGAGAATGTGAAGGTATGCATCCTGAAAGTCAATGGAGACCGTCCAGTCATTGGGCGTTATGGCATTCCTGATCAAGATGGTAGTCTCCGTCTTGAAGCATTCTTCTCAAATAAATCTGTTTAAGGTAGAAAGGTTGATTATGAGCTAAAATCTTTCCACCTTTTTATGACACCAGAAAGGTCCAGAAATAGAAAACCGTGAGTTTGATCATTTTCCACCCTCTCAACTACACCCTTCCACAGAATGTGTGTACCGCATCCCTTAACTGAACCAGTTTGGACTGGTGAAAGAAGATGGGGGTTCATGATAGGGGATGATGTTCCCAGAGATGAAGCCGGTATCTGTCCTTTAAAGTGGAATGGACCCACACATCATCCATGGTGCCTGACCAAACCCCTGAAGAGAGGGCTATACAGGCACCTACTGGGTTTCTGGGAAGAGGAAGATGCTGCAGGAGAGGGTGTAACTCCCTAGGGCCCACACCCTTCCTCCCTTGGGAAGTGGAGGTGTCCAAAGACTTTCTCCCTGGGCCTCTCCTACCACCTCACCCAGCGAACAACAGGCAGGAGGGATCTTTGAACTGAGACAGCTTGTGAGACTGTTGAGGCTGCACCTGCTGTAAGAACTTGGAAGAAGGTCCCACAAGGTGGTGAGGGTGGGTATGCTTCTTGACCTTTTTTGATAAGCCCAGATTTGCTGCCAAGGACATGTGTTGCTGGTCCCTCAAATCCTGTGATGCTACCGAGGGAATGTGACCTTCGAAGAGCATTTCTGGCTTCAAATGGTGCAGCCCTGAAAAGGTGATTGCAGTGGCCCAGCTAGACCTTAGACATCTCCAAGGCAGCATCACTGAGGAGGTGAAGAAGCTGCATCAAGAGCATCATTGACAGAGAGCGCATGATGCAGTGTCTTCCAGACATATGCCCACTTAGGATATCCCCTATTGGGACTACACCAGATTCGGAAGGGGGAGGGGAGCTTAACTCAACAGCTGAAGGCAGAGATCAGCAGCCAGAGCAAAACAGGGGGGGGGGGGACAGATCAACCTGCTGCTGCCTGATGAACGCCTGACCTTGGGGAAAACTTCTGTGTAAGCTCCCAGAGCAATGCAGAGTGCAGGAGCAGCAGAAACTCTGGATGAGAGGCGGCCCCTGAAAACCTTTCCAGACTGAAGATAATCTTCTTGACTTCAGTACCAGACAACTTAGGGCACAAGTATGGGGCAAGGAGGCAGTAAACTTCATTCATCCCGTAACCCTACTAGCTCTCCTCCTAGGCAAATGGGATTGCTGGTCCCTTCTCGACCATCTTGGTGGTGAGTGGCAACCCCCATCATTTTTCTTGGACAAGGCCAGAGGCGATGAAGCAGGTCCATGACTTGTCACACTTGCCCAACCATGAAACCAAGGTTGGGACATCCATGATGTCATGTGGGGGGGGGGGGGGGGGGAAGACTCATCATGTTCATTTTGGATCAGATAGACAATCATACTTACTCTTTTGGTGAAATTCCCATTTCCCATGTTGATATGACGATCCATCTAGAAGGAGTAGCAGTAACATGATTTTCCAGATGGCCACTATGGCAACCATATTGGAGGTCAGATTGACAACAGTTTCATTTAGGACCAACTAGACATCATAAGAAGTCTTCCAGTGAACACCCGATGTCAATACAGAAGTAGCGATAACAAGATTTTCAAAATGATGTCAGCCTGGCACATTTTTCGTTTAGGACCAACCAGACATCATCAAGTTTCTTAATGAAAACCTCATGTCAATATGACCAACAATTTAGAAGTAGTACAGTAGTGACAAGATTTTCAAAATGGCTGCCATGGTGGCGATTCTAGATGTCCCAGGGGCACCAGTTTCATTTACGACTGTGTCTGTAAAGTTCAGAGGCAATCCTCATAGTTAGTTAGGAGAAGGAGCAATAACAAACTTGTGCTAATAAATGCCAGATGAAAGGCCATCATGTGAGCTCTTCTGGTCTATCCAGTAGAGCTAAAAGCAAAACATAGCAAATAAATCATATTCCATGAAAAATTACTTCTGTAGAATCCAGGGATAGCACTTTCTATTCTGTTTGGTGTATATTTGTAATTCTCTATAATAACCTCTATATACATTGATTTTTGTCATATGAATCCAGAATGACTGTGTATTTAGACGAGAATTACCAGTAGTTACTGGGTCAACATGCAGGTGTGTCTGCTACGCACGAGTGACTATACCACCGACTTTGTAGCATCAATTTCTGGTGATGTGTGCATGGTCGAGATGGTATAGGGGTTGGTGCTTACAGGCAAGGTGATGGGTGCCAGAACCTGTGGACCTGGGTTCGAATCTCCATAGAGTACAAAATTAAATTCTCTAACCTGTATGATAATATTATTTACAGTGTATTTCAAAATTCTGTTAATGTTATCAAGCATTCTTCTGTGGAATCCAGGAATAGTACTTACCAATCTGTTTGGTGTATTTTTTAAATTCTCTTTCTCTCTCTCTCTCTCTCTCTATATATATATATATATATATATATATATATATCTATATATATATATATATGTATGTATGTATGTATGTATGTATGTATGTATGTATGTATGTATGTATGTATGTATGTAAGACATGTTTTGCCCATCACTAACAGCCCTGATTACAGGATTCTGTTAATCTACTAAATTGTCATGCTTCTAATGGCACAAATTGTCTGTTTGTGTCATTATTTTTCATTTGTTAAGCCTAGGAACATGACTGAGACTGGAAAATTTATATTGGAAGAACAGAGCTAGATATGACCTAAAAGACAACCGAGATGCAGATCAGTAGTGATAACAAGATTTTTAAAATGGCCACCATTGCAGCCATATTGGATGTCAGATTGGCACCATTTTCATTTAGGACCAACCAGACATCATAAAGTCTTTCAGTGAAAACCGCAAACCAATATGACCAACCATTTAGAAGTAGTAGCAATAACAAGATTTTCAAACTGCTGCCAATGTGGCCATATTGAATGTCCCAGGAGCACCAGTTTAATTTAGAACCAGCTATAGTCTGCCTCCGGTCCATTATGAATCATACCCAACCTCCTGTCTTTTAAAGTATTTACCTGGAACAACTACAATCTAGCTGAGGATTATTTAATCCCTTCAAACCTTAAAAATTTCAAAGCAAACCTTATTCCATCCGCACACTTTTTTAATTTGGAAAAATAAAGTCAACAGCGAGTGCAATGTTAAAGAAATGCTATTTTAAGTAGATGGAGCAGCCTAATGTACATCATAAGGTGCATGGTTGTGATGTGGATGCTCGTGCAGGTAAAATTAAAAGTCGGTACATCTATACTGTATACATCGTGCAAGATACCAACTTCTATGACCAGTAATATTAAAATAAATGGTACAAAACTACTGTGACTAAATTCTCTGAATCATAAAAATGTAATATAAGTAGAATAAAGACTTTATCATTTTTTCTTTTCTTACATGCACACATTCCAAAATAATGCAGTCTGAATAAAAAAATGGCTTTATAATATTTTTGTAAAATTCATAATTCATAAGTACACATGTCTGATTTGAAATTTGTAAGGTCTGAAGGGATTAAATAATCCTCTGCTAGATTGTAACTGTGCCAGGTTAATACTTTCGAAGACAGGAAGTGGGGTACAATTCATAATGGAACATAGATCTTGGGATGAATGTGTATGTCAAGTGAATCGTTTCAATAGTTTAGGAGGAGTAGCTATAACAAACTTGTGCTAAAAGATACCAGATGAAAGACCATCACATAAGCTCTTCTGGTCTATGACCAGTAGAGCTAAAACAAAACAAAACAAAAATATTTCATATTCCATAAAAGATGACTAATTCTCTCATTCCTTTATATATATATATATATATATATATATATATATATATATATATATATATATATATATATATATATATATATGACATGTTTTGCATTTCACTAAGAACCCTGACTACAGGATTATGTGAGTTTACTATACTGAAGTGCTCCTAATGGCACAAAATATTAGTTTTTGTCATTATTTCTCATTTATTAAGCCTAGAAACATGATTTAGACAGGAAAATTTATATTGGATGAGCAGAGCTAGTTATGACCTGACAGACAACTGAGCTGCTGATCAAGAAATCATAATTGAGAGAATTCTAGCACTGAAAATAAAATTTTTGCATAAAACTTTTATAATATTTGACATTTTTTTGTCCATAGATTTAATAATAGTAAGTATAAAATCATGTAACTTTCAGGACCTTCTTTTATTCCCCTTTTAGCATAATAAATTTGAATGAGGCAGATGTACTTAGTGTCAAAGTTAATTTGGGACTCTGAGCTTGAGCTTTAGTTACGTGCTCAAAATGTTTCAAGAATTTGTGGCCTATGTCTGTTACAACCTACAGGGGAGGTGATGGTTCTTTGACAGTACTTCTCCTTGACAAAGAGGCTGATCTCGGTGCTTGATATGTGTCTTGTGACTGGGGGTAGGACTTCTCAGGACTATAGTCATTGTATATTGCATACAGACTGCCTTTGGTGGTAAGTTTGCCTGCAGTAGTGTGGCCCTCATCCACAAAGAATTCTGTGTTATGGCCAGCTGGTTTTGCACTGGTCTGGCATTTCTGCTGCAGATTCAGGTAGCTGAACTTGGAGATGGCAGCTGTTGAAAAATTCTGGCGGTACCTGGGTATGATAAACAATCTGAGATGTAGAGACAACAATCTTCAAAAACTTAAGGCCTCGAAGAGGCCTAGTATCACTCATTTGGCACTAATTACCTTTCAAACTCTTAAAGAAAGATGCAGAATGGTCTTGTGGTTGCTCATATAAGAATTATAAAATCTCCAACAATATATAATACTGATGTACCCATCATAAAGGCACTTAAATTTGATTGCTCCATCTGACACAATGGGTAATAACATCCACTGTGGATTAACCCGTTATGGGCTGGCATCCTATCTAAAGTAAGTTATGTCTTCTCAATTGCCTCATGTAATGGAAACCAGGATATTAGCTCCAGCCTTAGAGTTGTTACAGAATCAAAAGTGTGGAGGGTGTTTTGAAGGTATTTGATTTCATCAAATATAGATGGTGGATAATCCAGACTGTTATAAGTGTTTTTATTTTGAACAGTCCAATTCAAATGTGATGGGTGCTGGAATCTAAGAAAAAGCTTCTTCTAACCCCAATACCTGCCAATTTTCTAAACAGTGGTGGTGATTTTTCAGTCACATTGCGGGTTTTATGGTGGAAAGAGCAGTCATTGTATGCAGCCTAATTCAATGACAATTTATAGTGAATACAAAGGAGTTAATATTATTAATTGGATCTAAATGAAATGCCCATTTGTTTTTAAAGATTTTAAATTTAAGAGAAAAATAGTTACAGATTTTACAGCCCTCCTTTGTTATAGCACCCTTCATTATAACATGATTCCAGATATAATGCGGCCATACCATGGTCCCCTTAAAAAAAATGAACTATAATTTCCAGTTTTCATCAGTTTAATGATTTATACAACCGCATCATTCAAGTCCAGGCATCATTATTCCTCTCTAATTACCAACTACTGTATTTTGGTATTGTCAGCTATTGTATTTGCCAAGAGGCTATAGGACACCTGAAATTGCAGTCAGCACAGGGCAAATTCGCCAGGTCTACCAGTTAAGCTCTTCATTTATATTATGCCTATCACATCAGTATTTCTAATCATGCAGTGATTATTCCTCTCTTTGATATCATAAAGTGCAAGTGAAAATAAACAATTGGCAATTTAATTTGTCTATTAAGACAAATAACTTTAACCCTTCAATACAACCCAAAAAGTACATGTGAAGCCCAGATGTAGAATGTCAGTAAAACATTGAAAAAATTGCCAGTAAATAACCTTCAGTAAAGACACTACCTCTCCATGTATGCTGCTATTAAAGTAAGATATTGTGTGTGCTACTGAAGACAAACCCAAGACATCTAGCACGGTCAACTTTGTTCCGCATATCCGCAATACTTAAGCACCTATATATATTAAGTGGAATTTACTATTACTGAAATCATAGCCAGATATCATACAATAGGAGAATACTGGAACACATGATTATTGCTCATGTACTCCACTATAAATGTCATTTGTGATGGAAGAAAAGTGATGGAAATAGCTACACTTGATTGAATATTGACCATATAGGACCTATGTCAGAATTAGATTAGGAATGAACAAGAAAACCATTTATGAAAACCAGGTGACCCATTTCCTTTTAATGATCTATCATGAAGTGTAGATCTATCAAATGCAGATATATGGATTTACAGAAAACACTTTCATTTTCTAAAGGATATCTTTATTTCTAGCACTGTAACTATTTTATACACTTGTAAACTCTATTACTTTGAAGTGAAAAGTACACATAAAAATAAAAAGTATAAATGTCAAAACCTAAGTATGACAGGATGCCATGTTTTTTTATGACAATTAACTATCAATGCCACTGTGCTTTCTATTTCTGTTTTACTGCATCTTATTCATCTTATTTTTTATTTCATATTTCATATGCAATACATACAATCTAGTACAAATATAATCCTTTGCATTTTATTTCCAGATTTATTGTGATTTTCATTTTCTTTGAAAAAGTTCCAAACTAGTGCTCTTAAATACAATCAACCAGTTATTTCCCCTGAAATTTTCCTCGTTTGCCAACAGGACATCACTTAAACTGCAGTTACTGTGCATTCTACTGGATAAATTGGGCAATAACACCATAATTCACTGTGTTTATATCTGGGAACCATGGTAGCTTAGTTGGTACAGCACTGGATTTGTGATCCAAGCGTTGTGGGTTTCCTATCTGCCAAGGCCAGCCTGGGTTGGCTACCTAAGTGTGTCCTTGGAAAAAGGCAGGAAGCTTCCATTTCCTCAACATAATATAGCCAATAATGGGTTAAAAGTGCTGTTAAAACAGACAAACAAACATTGCTTATATGTGCTGAAGGCAGTAATAAGTTCTAACAAGAGGCCCAAGTGGATCTGAGTTCAGTCACCAGTCTGGCATATGCCTGACCCAGATTTCTTGGTCAGTAATCTGGGTCAGTAGAATGCTTTCTGTTGAAATTACTTTCAATGCTGCGGACTACTTATGTTATGAAATTAACTGTTTCAAAGTTTTCTATACTTTATATTTTTATCTATATATGAAGGCACATCAGTATCATTTGTCCAAAACGAAAATGCCTTTATGCCTGGATGCTTTCTGTCAAAGCTGGTCAAATTCTGTTCAGTACCTTTTGGGGATATAGTTGTTTAAATGTTGTTCTATTTTAAGTACCTGCAGTAATATTTAATGGTAGATCAGCATCATTTGTACAAACTTCAAAGGATGCTTTCTGTCAACTTTGGTTGTATTCTGTTGAATTGTTTTTGAGAAAAAAAAGTAATTTCAAGATTTTTCTATTTTAGTAATAGTGGCCATATTTTCTGATGGATCCTCATAATTTGTACAAATCTGAAAACTCTTCATGCCAGTATGCCTTTATCATATTTTGTCCAATTATTCCAGTGGATTTGGAGACACTGCTTAAATATTTTTCAAGTTTTTATAGTGGAGGGCATATTTGATGGTGGATCAACATCATATATACATACCTGACTGCAAGGTTACTATTTGTCAAATTTGGTCAAATTCTGTTAAGCAGTTTTTGAGAAACCATTTAAAGGTTTTCTGTCTTTAGTAAAGGTTGGCATATCTAAAGGTGGATCTACATCATTTGTCAAAATTTTAAAGTCCTTCATTCAATGATCCTTTCTTTCAGAATTGGTCAGATTCTGTTAAAGGATTTTTGTAACAACAAGTCTTTGAAGATTGCTCTATTTTTTAGCAATAGTGGTTATATTTGCTGTGGATCAGCATCATTTGTACAAACTTAAAAGCCGTGGATGCTTTCTGTCAAATTTGTTTAAAATCTGCTGAATGGTTTTTGTAGAAATTTGAAAAACTATTATGCCAGGATGCCTTCTGTTGAATTTGGTCAAATTCTGTTCAGCTGTTTTTGAGAAAAAATCATTTAAAGGTTTTTCTATTTTTAGTAATGGTAGCCATATTTGATGGTTGATCAGCATCATTTCTACAAACTTGAAAGGCCTTTATGCTAGAATGCTTTCTGCCAAATTTTGTCATATTCTTAAAGTGCTTTTATAACAAGTCTTTTAAAGATTTTTTTTTTTTTTTTTATGGTGGACTGTCATCATCTGAACAAATTTGAAAGCCATTGATTTAAACAGTATTTATTTGCAGAAGTCATCAGATAAAGAACATAAAATCAAACAAGAGATATACAGGATTCAGCAACAAACATAAGTTTACTTCGGACTCTCTCCTCATAAACAATAATATTTACTTTAATAATGTGGCTGATGTGAGTAATGAGGGCATAGGATTGCAATGAAACATGCTAATGACATATTCAAAGCATTACTACCCTTAAGTAAATTCAAAGATTACTCCCAGCATTCTAAAGTGAAGCAAATTTGAAATCATGGATAAGAAAACAGCCCTAGCCTAGTGATGGACATTACACAAGACATTTTCCAGTGAGCTGGTCCATATTAAACTTTTCTTGACTAAGGGTACAAATTTCCAACTTTTCCTGACATATAACTAAAATTTCAATTTTCTCTAACTTTTCATAAAATTTCCAGACTTCTCTAATCTTCCTGAAAATTGAAAATTCCATTACTTTTTCCTAACAAATGGGATAGATAGATAGATATAGATAGAAATAATGATGTTGAATAGCCTGATACAAAGACAACCAGAGAGACAGAATAAAAGGTTTACAGAAATATTGATAAAAAGGCCTCCTGCACATTAGATTGACCAATTATTACATAAATGCATAGATTTCATATAATTTACTTTTTTGCTATTGCATAGATAATAGTTATCTAGATTTATTTGATTGAAGACACAAATAACAATTGTGGCATAAACTACTGTTAGCTAAATAATGGAATGGATGATCGCTTTCACCTGCTTTCTATCGGGCGAACATGTGGTATTGCTGAGATAAGACATCCATGATAAATTAAGTTGCTCTGATGGTCACATTTGTGGGGTAGAAAATCCAATGAAATCTCATGGGTCTCTAATTATTTAGCGTAATCTGTAATGGTTGGGTGGTTTTGGTTTTGAGGTTGTAACACATAGGAATACTCAAGGAAATAAATCAGTTCTTTAGATTTCCTATTGATATAGCAGAGTAGTCTCAGCGTGGGGTGGTCATTAGACAGGATTTCAATATACGGTCACAACTACCCTAATGGTCACCTTTATATCAAAGTCACCTGGTCTCAATGACCTTTTCTATTTCCTTTAACTCTGTGAAATTTATTTTTTAAAAAGTCATGTATTACATGGTCACCTGCTTTCCGCAGTCAACAGTAAAGTGTTTCCAAACCAAAATGTGCTTTCTTATTGCTTAACATGGTCACTCAAGCATATCAATCGTGCAAATGAAGTGTTTGTTTTCCCTAGAAAGACATGTAACATGAATTGATGTGTAAAGATGCCTTACCTTGTTTATATTCAATGTACTCAAGTCAATCTGTCTGCATAAGTTTAAGTTTGCTAACCTCTCTATTATTTCAAGAAAACCACGATATTACTTAAAATTCATTGTTGGGGTAAATACCTGAGATAAACTGTCTTTCTTATAGGCCCCCAACCCCTTTTTGCAGGGTGGGGGTGGGTGGGTGCTGATGATTGAATTAAATATATTCATCAGAAAGATTAAGTTTGCTAATCTCTCCATTATTTGAAGAATTTGAATAAAGCCACAGTATTACTTAGAAATTCTTTGTTGGGGTAAATACAGGCCTAAAATTTAACCAAAATTTCCTTATAGCCAGAAGGACTAGTTAAATGAGAAATTTACTAGTCCTGCTGAATCTTCACTAGTCCTTCCTAAAAAACAATGTCAGACACTTATCTAGATTAACAACTTTTATTTCTTAAACATCACAATCATTCAAAAGTACAAACCTTGCTTTAGAAAGCAACCAAGGTTACTTGAAAATATTCACTACAAGTTCACAAGAAAAATGATTCTCCTGAAATTAACTGTAAAATAAGATGACTCAGAAAACATTTATTAGAGCCTTGTCATCCTGGAAAAAACAAATAACTTAATAAGAGAAAAAGACAAAGACCTAATTCACACTGGTCATTACATATCGTAACTCCACAGACAGACGATTTAAGGCAGTTCCCATTGTGCTACAGTGAAAGCAGGGTGAAAAGATATCTCATTATACCAGAATAGGCATTGTGCAGGTTTTCACAACAGAACAAAATATGTCTCCATGATGCTAATCCTTTAAAGACGGAATGGTTAATCATAATAGGGATTTTGATGACCATGGCAATACAATGGCATTTTGACAATTTGATAAGTCTGGTTTGCAGTCTTTTAGTCTGAGTTTTCTCTGACTTTTCTTATTCCATTTAAGATTTGCTGGCATTTATGTTGGAGTGAGAGTTCTGAGCACATTGACTGTCTAAAAGTATTCAACGAAAACCTATGGTGTCTGCATAGGGTAGCCACTTACTACCGGGCCTGGCAAACTTAAAAGATCTTACATTGAGCCCTACTCCCATCAAATCGATAGAAGATGATTTATCTTCTCAAAAATTGCAAATATAACATTTGTTATGTCTTTAATTTGTTGACAGATTCATCAGGTGGAGAATGCATGCCAACGCAGTTATTGTAAGTATTACATAACGACCTTGTTGATATGTGCTCTCAACGTGATGAATCTGGCTTTTTCCAGCTTGCTGCAACAGTTACACAACAATACACTTATAATATTCTAAATTATTGCAGGGAGGAAAAAATGATCATTATTGGGACTGAAAGTTTAAGTAATGGGACTGCAATTTTGTTCATGGAAGCAGTCCTGAACTGCAATTATCAAAATCCTCTGGAGAACAATTGACAGGTATCTGGTAGTTGTTCTCAGAATAAATATTGAAAATTATGTGTCTTTTCATTTTATAAAAAACATTACATGACTTGCATTTAATATTTTTGAATTTTTTGTGCAACATTGGAACGGGCTTATTGTTGGTATCATGTGACTATTGGACCTCTTATGTCATGGATATGCAGGCTGCGAGATTTGCGTTGTCATCAACTAGCAATGCAAATTGTGAGAAGCAGGTCAGATTTTGTCAACACAATAGTTTCATCGCATCTGTCAGCAAATTAAAGACATAACAAATGTTATACTTTTAATTTCTGAGAAGATAAATCCTCTTCCTATTGATTTCTATTGGACCTCTTATGTCATGGATATGCAGGCTGCGAGATTTGCGTTGTCATCAACTAGCAATGCAAATTGTGAGAAGCAGGTCAGATTTTGTCAACACAATAGTTTCATCGCATCTGTCAGCAAATTAAAGACATAACAAATGTTATACTTTTAATTTCTGAGAAGATAAATCCTCTTCCTATTGATTTCAAGCGGGTAGGGCTCGATATAAGGTTCCTTAAGTTTGCTATAGGCCCAGTAAGTAAGTGGCTACCCTATGCTTAAACCACATGGTTTCAGCAAATTCCAACTTTTCAATAGGCAATGCGCTCTGACCTCACACCCCAACATAAATATCAAAATATCTAAAATGGGGTAGGAAAGGTCAGAGGAAACTCAGATTAACAACCTTTGACATACAACTTTACCTTATAAATCTAACAAAACTGGTAAAGATTTAAACAGCCTCATTTTTGAAATACAATCTGTAAATGCCTCATTTGTTCTAACCCTCTAGGGGAGCAACTGAATTTTGGGGATTTGTGTGATTAGCTCCTGGAGAACTTGGACATCATCTGATATTCAGATTTTTGAAAATAATGTATGATTGCATAAATAAATGCTTGGTGACAACTTAAATCTTACTAGCCATTGGACTATTACAATTATTAAAACTACTAGTCTGACAGGAAATTTACTAGCCTCAAGCTAGCAGACTACCACTAATTTTGACCCCTGAAATACCCCCCCCCCTGAGATAAATCATCTTTCTTATAGGCCCCCTCCCTTTTGGGGGGTGTGTGTGCTGATGACTGAATTAAATATATTCATCAGAAAGATTAATAGAGAACACATTTTACCCCAAATTTACCTTAGTTCATCAATATTGATGTATTCAACAATTTATACCAGTGTACACTGCAAAATACTACCAGTAGTTCGGGGATTAAGATTGTGGCAAGTTCTTCCAACATATTGTTTATAATGCATACCTGCTGTATTCCCAGACAGTGTTAGGGTTTTTTTGAGACTCAAAAAGTGTGTTTTGAGGTCCCAAGGGGGGGTCAGTGTGTGTGACCAAAAAAAGTGACATGGTCCAATTGAGAATTAGCCATTTTTTCACATAAGCCTATATAAAATGAATGGAAATTCAAATCAGAATAAAAGAAAATAACTTGTCTGTTTTCTTTAAAGCATTTAATACACTTACAAAGAAAGAAAATAGTTGATAGGCTTAGCATTTTCAAATATCATCACCACACACATACACATGTGCAAACACTCACATTATCACAACCACACTGACATTAAAAAGAAACATACACCAAGTTTCTGTCTTTAAATTCCACTGGATGGCAAAATATGGGCTTAATTAGATGCAGTCTTTGCTGCCCTCAATAGGGGGCCTGAAGGAAATGGAAGTGTCCTTTGTGTTCATCTTTACACTCATTAAAGACTGGATGGTACTGTTGTTCAAACTTCTCTGCTGGATTCTCTGAGCGAATCATGGTCAGAACTGTGTTGTTCTCAATGACCATAATGTTAGCATTGTCAGAACTGTATCCAATACAGTATGACCACAAGATATCCTTGTCTCTAAAGAAAAATGAAATTACATCACATTTGGGACTGACCATTTCACTGCGGGAAGGTGGGAGAGGGGGATAACATACTATTTTCAAGTTTAATGGGGGCCTTGCAGGTAATACAGTAGTAAAAAAGGCCTCTGTCCAGTACGGATGTTAATGCTTTATCAACACAAAATCAATTGTGTAAATACGACTGTGTGGTTATTATTGTCATTCAATTTATTTCATGGTTAAAATCATCTTGAAAAGCATGGGTCAATTAATAGTTGGTATTTTAACAAGATTATGATAAATGAATAATAATAAAGAGAACTAATCTGAATGTTCAATTCAGCATGCCGAATATATTCTGGTTTTTCCTGATGTTACATACAGGTGGTGCTGCTATTTCAACAGATGTCATACAGAATGACTCATGTCAATATGTTGTTTTCAGTATATGCTGTTATGGAATTATGTATCATCTAGAAATTATAAAATAGTTTTCATTTGGGTTTATAACCATTGTATTATAATTCCTTAATTCAGTAGCCTACGCTTAATTCAGTAGCCTACGCTATTAAAGTACATATGTAAGTCAACGATGAGTCATTGTTTATGTCCAGGGAAAATCAATAATTATGTTGGTCAACTTAACACAACAATGGTAAATCATGTGAGTAGCTCGTGCTGATCATGACCTGGATCCTATGTCTTTATAGAAGTAATTACTTTGTTGATTTGAAATTAAGGTGTTCTTATTGTAGTACAAAAGTACTTTTAGGCTGACGTGCGTGACCTAGTTTCTGATTGGTTCAGTAAAAGTTGTTTACTGAAGGATGGAATTGTTTTAGAACGCAGTTTCAGAGTTAAGGGTTATTCTCTTTTACACAGTAAAAGGCCATATAATAAGATTGTAATCACTGATTGTTCATTCTTCATTGTTATTACAGAGATTAAAGAGAGAGGAGGATTATTTATTGTTTGAGATTCAGTTTAATGGAATATATTACTTCTAAATAGTACTTTTTGGATTACGTACTAAAGATCTAAACATTATTCAACTCCGTTGGAATTTACCTGAAATTAACATTTGGATTTAGAACTGAAAATCATTGGTACATCAGGACATTCCAGACCCATTCATTCGGAAAAATCTTTCATTCAGAACATTCATTCATTACGAAGATCATTTGTTCGGAACATTCATTAATTCGGAATACATTGGAATAACTTCCAGATTAGTGAATTAGAACAAGTTTGGACTAATTAAGAAAATTCTAAACTGTAAGTTATTTTTAATTCTTTCACTTTGTTTGTTTAAAATATTTTATATTTTAGGAAATTTAATTTGTATTAGAGAAATTGAGAAAGCTTGTTTGAGTCATTCTTTCTTTTGTTACATTCAACCCCTAGTCATAGCAATGCAAAGAATTAATTGCTCTCCCTTGCTGCTGTGCTTCACAAAGTAAAACTCTGTCAACCAGTAGTTCTAAAATTTAGTTTTGCTAGGCTTTGCTTGCTTCGCTGATACTGTAGCTAATTGCTTCCTGAATCACAGGAAATGCGTGTAACACAGAACTGTGGAAGAAAACTCATGCACAACTTAAAAGACATCATGAGTCTTTGAACAAAGGTGACCTGTCAATCATCGGGTTGACACTTTCTATATCTGGCCTAGGTCTGTTACTTCTGAGACTTGCAGCTCACTCCAGCTTTAATATACAAGCAGCTGAGCCAGCTACCTCTAAGATGTATATATAAGCAAAAAGGTACTACATGAAAAATTGACAGAGGGAAGGCCTGAAGAAGTCTCTGAATGAAACTTCTTTTCCACCAGAATTTATGAATGATAAGTTTATAAAGTGAATTCTTTGAATAGAAAATTATGCAAACTGCCTGAAATACTACTACTACTACTAATAATAACTGTAATAATGATAATAGTAATATTAATAATAACAATAATGATATCTGATACAAGGTATTTGTTCAAGAAGTAGGTATGAAAGCTTAACCTGCATTGAGAGATCACCTGTGTACAAAGGGATGTTTGGCCTTTTCCCACTGGTGGTTGCTATTTGCAGGTTTGACTTTATTTGATTTAATTTTTGTCATTGTAGCTAATTATTTATTTCAAAATGTCATACACAGCTTATGCATGCAAAATAGTAAATTTAAACTATTCTTGTTGCTGGTTTCTTTCTTTCTTTTGAAAAGTCCTCATAATCAAGTATAATATGAAATATGAACTGAATGAGGTATTTATTTTAATGACTACAGCAATATGACTGGCTTCTGTAAAGTTTAATGTTTACCAGAATGTTCATAACTTTACAACATGAAGTGTTCTCATACTTGACAAATTAATTGATTCTGTCAAGTAAACTGAAAGCAAGATGTCAAGTCTGTTTACAAATTAAGCTCAGGAAGTATGATAATCTTCTTTAAAAACAATTTTGACAATAATATTCACAAACTGGATTAATTTAAAGGGATTCAATTGTTAGAGAACTAAGCAAATATTGGACACAAGTCATTCGTTGGCTATACTTCTAAAAAAAAAGTATTATGCAAGTTCAGAACCTTTATCATGAAAAGTCTGTACTTCATATATGTTCTGGGCTATATGAATACAGTCAAACCTGTCTACAGTGGCCACCAATGGGAAAAGGCCAAAGTGGCCTTTGGAGACAGGTTACCTCTGAAGGCAGGTTCAGCTATCAAACTTGGTTCATGACAAATACATGTACTATACACCGAATAGCATTAGCCTTATTAGTAGTAGTAGTAGTATACTATGAAGATACATGTATTTAGTTTAGCTATTTAGCAAAAAGAAAAATAACAAAATAATAAAATAGAAAGTTCCACACAGGATTACTGTATCCTCACTTTAATCCATTATATACATTAAATCACCAATATTTCTTACATAAATCACTGATCTTTGTTTTGTACATATCTCCATCTCCATATCAGTTGCAATGTCTGAAACTTCCATCACTGATTTCAGCATGTTTGAATGTCAATGATGAATTGTAAACCCTTTCAGTTTCTGTATTCATTCCTGCACAACTGTGTACATGCAATCGTTTATAAAACCCTCTCTCTCTCTCGCACACACACACACACACACATGCAAACGCTTTAATCTCATTATCAGTAGAAACGGTGTCTAAATAAAATTACTGACAGCATACCTGTGCTTATCAAACACAGGACTGACTTTTTGTTAGGCCAGCTGGTATAATTAGGCATGAAAACAGGTGTTCACACTTCAAATAATTTGATGGATTAAGCAGTTGCTCAAACTCATTGAGATCTAAAGACAGCTATTGTGAGAGACCTTTGATGGTTAGGCAATGAAAAGAAGCTTCCTGCAGCTATTATTAGTAGCATATACACTGTAAGGGATATCACAAGTGCAGTGTACATGCGGGTTGTAGCATGCTGGGACCATTTCCAGCATTGTTCATTAACCTCATCATTTGGTGTGATTGTACATAATCTCTTACACTCCAGATTAATGTTGTTCTCAAAATCAGCCACAATATCTCGTTTACGCTTAATACTTCCTTGAATCCGAGTTTGCCCAACTCCCATTTCTGCTGCAACTACACGACTACATTTTCCACTATCCAGCAAACAAATTGCTTTGATTCTCTCATGTAAGGACAAAAACTGCCTTGCTTTTGAAGCCGACATGTTGACACCTTTGAGTCTGACTGACAGCGTGACTAGAATATGATAAGTACAATCATGACATGAAATTATTATACATCGATTCACATGATATACCTTTATCTAAACAATGCCTTGCTCATCAAACAAAAGAAGTGTTTAATTTGCATACTTGGAGTGGTCACTGCTGATACGCTCCAGTGACCGCTTAAGGTAGGGTCAAACAATTGTTTGGTTAGGAAACACCTGGCCACTGACCGATGAAAGCAGGTGACCATTAAATACAGGGGATTTATGTAGGAAATTTGCTGGGGAGAAATTAGAATGACCATTGTAACCAGGTGACCACTGAACACAGGTGAACTTTAGGACAGGTTTGACTGTACATGTACTTTTGTTTTAAATTTCAATCTTTTCTATGCAGATTGAAGAAGAGAAATATATGTATGTATACCCAATCCCTTTTTCCTGATCCGTGCCAGTATCTTTAGAAACTGTTCTTATCGATGCAGGCATCCTATGTTCTCCCTCAAAAGTATTCAATGCTGCACTGCTATCCTGATCAGGATCCTTTCTGGATGCTTTATGTCCAGTAACATACTCTTTCTCATTGGTTCTCTTTGACCTCTGGTGCCTGGCTTGTTGGTCAGTGGAGTAGCTATCCCCATATGAATAACCACTGGTTTCAGAGGTAGCCGTGTTTTGGACAGAGGTGTCATACCCTATGCATGAATAACCTCTGGTTTCTGGAGTAGCAGATATTTGGGCAGTGGAGTGAGAGTATGACTGACCACTGGTTTCATGGATACTAGATGCTTGGCCAGTGTTGTGATAATCCCTGTATGAATTACCTATTGTTTCATGGGCAGATGTTTTGCCGATTGAGCTATAATCCCTGTACAAATGACCTCTGGTTTGTTTAGGTGAAGATGTCTGAGGATGCGCTTCAACTGTGTACTCATACTGATCAGGATGTCTCCTCCATTTCTGGTGAATGTCTAAATTTAAACTGACAGAGACGCATTGATAAGGAAATAAATTTTCCTGTTAAATACTAACTGCTCAATGATATGATTTATCTAGCATGTTAGTGCAGTCAATTACAATTTTATTCCAGAAAAAGGAGAAGCTGCTACATGGAAAGTTGATTTAAAAAATCACTGTAAAGCATTAGCAACTTCCTAGCATGTAAAATGATTCTTGAAACTTCTCAAAATTCAACTGTTTTGTGCAAATTCACTTCTATATGGTTTCGTTCAAACTATTTTAAAAGTCATAAAATAATATAAATTTTATTTACAGTCAAACCTGCAGCAGCAGTCACCCACTCACCTCCATATAAAGGTCACCTGCTCATAATGGTCAGATTTTCTTGGTCGTCACATTTTGCAATATAAATGTCATGTGCATAGCTCTTACCTGCTCAATGCGGTCAGCAGGCACCATAAATTGGTCACAAACTCTGTTTCTTTATTGCCTAACAATGAATTCCTGTGGATTTATAAGTGACTTACAGTATGGAAGCCAGGAATACATATCCAGCAGAGTGAACAGGATTAGTACTTGTTGTGAACTGTGCTTTTTCTTGCATCAGTGGATTTTAAATGGATTTCTGTCATTTTGTGCTTTAGAATTTCTAAATCTGCACTGCACACTGTGATGTCATTCAGTTGCTAATCATCATATGTAACCAGTGCTTTGAACTGGAGATGAGATATTTAATTGACAAAATTAACTTGACATTACTCATTGTGCTTTTACAGATATATTTTTAGATATTCATTTATTTCATTGCAAAATGTGCTTAGAAGTGGTAAATATGTGATTCTGAGTTCTTAATTCAAAGCAGAATCATGTTCTTAAATTGAGGAAGCATTGGCCTGAACTGCAATGGGAAATAAAATACACAATTTACTTTTCCAACTGACCTAGATTTTTCACAATTTTAAACGACTTCAAACCCGATGACATAATGCAGCGGTAGATCAAAAATGATTATTGACAATTACATCTATCCAAGGCAGGTGTTATATCATTCTCTGAAAGTTATTCATATGGTCTGTTCTATCAAATGTATGACAAATGGATTGAAATCATGAAGCTTTTTAGTATATCTTTATTTCCTTGATAAACATGTTATTATTTGACAAGACTGAATGCACAAATATCAAAACTATATTTAACTTAAAGTGAAATTATTACTGTATGTCTGACTGGCATTTCATTTATCCCTTCCCCGTCCCCTCCCCACCCCCAACCACCACATAAACACACATACAATGCATTCATCCAATTTTTGATCATTCTTTTTATATACGGCAGTTCAGTACATACTGCAGTTGGCAGTTAATTGTGCCCCAATTACACCCTTATGACAGGGGATAGCTGTATTATATTGCAAAACAATAGGTGAGTGCGGGCTCCAACCAAGCAAAAATCAGTCTTGCAAAATGAGATGTTGGGTTGGTATTTATAGAAATGACATCATGATCAGAAAATTCACAATGTCAAAGATGAGCATAAAGCCCTTGCACTGTAAAAGAAAATCCAAGTAATAAGGTAAGTGATCAAGCACAATTATTTGCAGATATATGTTTAATTATCAGTCCCCGTATTCATGCCATTTGCACTGCCTATATTAAACTGATTACAGCCTCATGAGATGACAAGTGAGCCAGATGCTTTCCCAGATTAACCCTATTTAATACTGGTACATGTACTTGTTGCATAATGTATGAATCTTTAATGTCTTAAATTTTGAGAGTTCCAAGTTATTATTTTATATTGGTTTGTTAATAAACAAAATACAAACACATGGTCAATTTTTTGCACTAAAAATTTTTCAATCATGATTCAGTTTCCCATCATTCTTCCTTGCTTTCTTTACATTCTTCATCTCTCAGTTGCTTCATAAGATGACCTTCAATTTCCATATAAAGGTCACCTCTCTATAAAGGTCAATTTGGCCAGTCCCCAGGGTGACCACTATATACAGGTTTGACAGTACGTATAAAAAATGGGTAAATTGAATATTGCTTATTGAAACTGAAAATAGCAGCAAAATCTGCATGACACTCTACTTTAATCTGGGTAATTGTTGAACCCCACTACTCTGGTTCTTCCCTCCATCCCAAGCTAGATGGATCAAAATTTTGAGACCATTATGTGTACTTCTTTGAAATTTCATTATCTTTTTAGATTTACCATTACTATGACCACTGACCATTAGACCACAAACTCCATGGGTTTCTTTATTACCCTAAGTGCAAATCATCCACAATGTTTGATCAAGGAAATTACTCTAGACAAAAAGTTATCGTTTTCTCCGATTCATGATGACCTTGATCTCTGACCCTTTGTTCCAAAAATCAACAGGACTCTTCCATACCATAAGTGCAAGCCCTCCACAAACTTTGGTCAAGGTAATTTGTCTAGAACTAAAGTTATTACTTAGAAACCCTTCTTCTTCTTTCAGTCACAGTAACCTTGACTTCTGACCATTTGACACTAAAATCAATAGGCTTCTTTCTTATCCAAAATGTAAGCCATCCACAAAGTTTGGTACATGGTTGAAAACTGATTTTTTTTTTACAGAATCTATTTTTTATTTTTTAACCAGTGACTTTGACCATTGACGTATTAATCCCCAAATCAATTGGTTTCAACCTTACACCAAGTGCAAGCCATCCACATAGTTTAGTCCAAGTGTGTGATGTAGAACTTAAAAGTTATTGTGCAGAAACCATTTTCCTTCTTTCAGTCACAGAGGCCTTAACTTTTGATTTTTTTACCTTGTAATTGATAGACTTCTTCCTTTCCCCAAATGCAAGCTATTTGCAAAGTTCGATAAAGATATGATGGTAGAACTTTGGAACAGACGGACAGATGGGTGGATGGACATCATAACCTAATATAATCTGCCTATGGTGGGCGTATAAAAACACAATTACAAGTACATATGTACAGGATCATATTTATCCCAAGGTTAAATTTTATTTAAAAAAGGCAAGAATACAAAAATGGGAAAAAGGGGAACAAGAATTATTTGTTCTCAATTTTACTTAAACTTTTGGCACAAGTTTACAAATTGGCATTTCTATCATAAGTTCTACAAAATACATAACTATTCTGAAATGTGCAGAATTTATTATGTAGTCAATTTCAACATGAAGTGTTAACATGACAAAAGGTTTCTCTAGAAATCTGAGAAGACAGTTTCATATCATAGAAACTTAAATAATCAGTCAGTAGACACATGGAAAAGTAAATGGGTAACTGCTGGGAGTTTTCTAAGGTGTCTGTGTGTAAAATGAATTAGTTTCTTGCATTGAAATCATGAGAATAATTACCCCTGAGTTTGACCATCTTCACAGTGTCTTTCATACGCCACTGTACTGTATGGACCTCTTGATGACCCTCCCAGTTCTTCTGCAGTTCCATTTGAGGCTTTGGGATCTGTGCTAAAAAGTGAATCATTCAACTGTTCATACATGAAATATAATGTTATGAATCATTTGAAAACAGATTTATTTCATGAAGAAAATTTCATTGTAGTTGATTCATAAAACATCAGAGGAGTAATTCAGACATGCAAGTGGTTATTTCTTAATGAATCAGGACCATTGCCAATTACAAAAACAATCATTTTGAAACCTTAAGGAGAAAGCATTACAGACAAAACACCTCTATCTAACAGCTTTGGAGCATGAGCAGTTCATGAAATGACACTTCAACCACAATTACAACCATTAGTTTGCTCTTTAAGAGATTTGATGAGCTTCAAAGATCAGAGAGCATTCAGGGTAAAACAGTCTCTATTTAGATGAGATTTTGGCAAATACATGCTGCTATCAAGCAGATTTTAAAATATGTTGTATAGAAGTTTATTATTCACATATACTCAATATTGTTTTCAGCTGGAAGGGTCTACAATGTTAAGCTTACAATCAAATATAAACCATTAGCTTTCACTACTATACTGACAACTCCACACCCAACCTTGCTGAACTTTGACCCGTATTGATTCCCAAATTTATTTATGTTCAAATGAGTGATTATTATTAATGGGATAAACTGGGATCATAGTGGGATAAAGAAATCCTGCCAGGATATCAACATCTACAGTCTTCATTAAGTTTCCGGATTTAGTTTATGCTAGTTGGACAACTCAGATCCCATGTAATTTTAAAGTCCATTAATATTTCACACACTGATGTTTATTGATAGAAAAGTGTTGAATGGTTATTCATTATCTACAAACAAACCAAATGAAGAAAAAGCTTCCTTACACATATAATCTTTGAACTTTTAAAAACTTATGAAAAGTTATTAAAACCATAATAAAAGTATGCTAAACATGTTTGAGAAATTCACATGGGACTAAAGATGTATTTTAAAATCCATTTCATTCAAAAGGAACATTTCAGTTACGACATAAATAGTATCATCCATCCAACTAACTTCGTTCCCATCCTTGAATCGTGCACCATGTTTCTCGTGACCTAATGCACTTGTTTTGAGATAATGACATCATCAACTGTGCCACCAGCGTTCCTCAAGAGTGACAGCAAGTATTTAACAAGTAAAATCAGACAAAATGAGATTTAAACAGGTAATTTCATGTAATTTAAAAAAATCAGAATGAAAATCTATATTTTGACTAATACCTTATTTGTGTCATACATTTTCACCTTGAATTTTGTATTGTATGCTTGGAAAAACAGTAATTCTGAACTACCGGTAATGAACATGAATGCCAAAACTTTTTTAACGATAATTAAATGAAGTAGATATAGGTAAACACTTTTTATGGTTATTTGAATAGATTCTCACAATATTATAACTAACGCATTAAAATTCACGTTAAGGGCATGAAATATGGAGGTTCAAGGATAATTACTGAATACAACGAACTCTATTAGTTCCAAATTATTCTGAAAATCTTTTGAATACTAAGTTTACATTCAGTGATGTGTAAGCTAGATATAATTAAAAATGAATAATTTAGAGAACTTTTGTGATAACTGATATTGTGTATTTCAATATTCTTTCATCTATGTAAGCAAAGAGGCAGTATATCCATGATCAATTAAAATTATTGACTAGAATTTAAGAAATTTAAAATCATTAGTTTTTAACAGGAAAATTAAATATATTACACACTGCTGCATACAATGTTCCCTCTTTGTAACACTGTTCATGGAGCCATAAAAGTGACTTACATTATAAGTGAGGAAGCATTATACTGAGGGATGTTCCAACAAAGCCATGTTACAATATTGCATTGCAACACAAAACTAGGGATATTTAATGATGTGAAATCATATTATAATTGGTTTTCATTGGTCATGAACTAAAATTAAGTGAAATAATTCAAATAGTAATGATAAAACAAAATTCAAACAATTTAATGGGATTAATTACCTTACCCATATAATAAACGGGTCAGTGGTATACGGGGAGGCTTTATAGTTGAAGAACAACTGTTTTTACTTAGAATAGCTTTCTTCCCACTTCTTAAAAAATATTGTGGGAACAATCGATTTACATGTGTGGAAACGATGATTTATATGTGTATTTCTTTTTTGTTTTCTTTTTTCTTTTATAAATTTTAATGTATGTTGCACACTTTATTTAACATTTACTTAAGCAAAAATAAGTCCCCAAACCATGAATTATCATATTATATTGTAAAATTAAATTTATACAAAAAAAAAAACAGAAAAGAAAAAAAAATTAACATATAAAATTGTAACTGGATTGTTCTTTGTGACAGCTTGTTTTTGGATCATAACTGGACCGTAACATTCAACTGTGTTCATGTAGCATAAGTTGTACCCCCTGAAGTTCTGCAGAGTAAGTGTGTCTTTTGATGAAAGAACAAAGGAAATGCTTTAGGCAAGTTTTTGTGTGTTATATTGTGATTCACATTTTAAATTGCAGCATGTAAACATCGGCAATAGATATTTATCATTATTATTTACTAAACTGTGAGGAATGCTAATTGTAATAAAGTGTAGTTGTGAGCTGCTGTTTGGAAAAAAGATCAAGATAAGCCTATGAAAATGGTAATTATGACTGATGGTTGTTGTGACCTTCATTTTGAGGATGGTGGTACATCTGTGAAAATGTGAGACGCTGTAAAGTCAAGATATATAAAAGGCTAAAGTTTCATTAAAATATCTTCACTGATTCAAAAGTTATGCCCATAAATGGATAGAGGTCACCAATTTATACTGTCCTTTGCCATGACCTTGACCTTGAGGCAGGGGGCATGGATATGGTATGTGATCAACTGTCTTGCGATGTTAAATAATTGGTTAAAGTTTCATTAAAACATCTTCAGTAGTTCAAAACTTATACTCCAGACAATGATACATGCCAGGGAAATATTTTTTGCTGTAGTGGCCTTCACCTTGAGGCAGGGGGCATGGCTAAAGTATATAACACACTGTCTAGATATGACATATAATAATTGCCTAAAATTTCATTAAAATATCTTCAGTGGTTCAAAAGTTGTACTCAAGATAAGGACATGCCACAAATTACATTTTTCCTTACTGTTACTTTGACCTTGAGGTTGGCAGTGTGACTATAGTACACAACATCCTGTCTGGTCTTATTATATACATGGGAAATGTTCCATCAAAATCTCTCTAACCAATACAAAGTTATGGGCCAGACAAGCAAATATGGACAGATGAACAGACAATACCATACATAATACTAAATAATGTGGAATGATGGCAATCCAACTCACTAAAAAAAAGTATAATTGTAATGAATTAGCATCAGGCGCTGATCCAGGAATATCATTGGTGGTGGTGGTGGGTGTAAACAGGTAGGCAAGGGGTCTTTTGGATGGTGCCCTCCAGGGCATAATTTTTATAGTCTAACTGTAAAGAAAACTAATATTCAAGGAAACGTTTGTGATTGTTTCACATTCAATTTTTTTTTTTGTGGGGGCGGGTGCCAACTCTCCCCCCCCTCCCCCGGATCTGCCCCTGAACATTATTGCGAAATTTATTAACGCAGAGTCTAAGATCTGGCTTCACCTCATTAATGGCCCATCAAAATATTGTCATGTGAAAATGTAAAAACTAAAAACTGTTGGAACAATAATTTTAATTTGCTTGTGCCCCCAATGTGATAGCAGAAAGGGGCAAATTGTTTGGCTGCTGTTTGTCCATATGTCTGCACATCCATCTGTTTTCACACGATGGTACAAAATATATTAAACTTTAAGCCATTACATTTTATAAATTTTATCATGGCCATAAGTAGATGACTCAATTAGATTTTCAAGCCGTGTCTGCAATTTTTTCAATTTTTTGGGGTTGTTAAAACACATTTTTGATTTTTGGGACTTAGACTTTGTTTTGACCAAAAACTTTGTGCAAATTTAAGCAAAAACCACTTGATGTAGACTAATGATGGTTCGTGGGTTTATTAATGACACTTTAAACACACTGGCTATATCTTGCTGAGGAAATGGGAGCTATGTAGGTAGACAAATACAATTTGGTTGCCTTATTTTTATTCATATGTAGATGACTTGAATAGATTTTTAACCCATTAAAAAGATCCATTTTTTTTCTTTAAATTTGTGAACTTTTGGACCATGCTTGTTTTTAAACCTTTTAAGCACAATTAACAAACCACTTGAGGTAGGCAAATGAAATCTGGTAAGGATATTTGTATTCATATGTAAATTATCCGCTTAATGTTTAAAGTCTGTACAGCATCTTTTCAAATTTTTCTACATTTCTGATTTTTTGGGACATCCGGTCTGCAGTGGGTGTTTAACAACACAAATCAAGTTCCTGTATTACTCTGATCTTGCAGTTTTTCGTAGATTTGCAAGTTTTAAAGACTTATGCTGGTTCCATAATATGTGAGGTTTTAATCTGAAAATTATCAGCATAAAATTGCAAATATTAAATAACATAAAGTTAATTATAACTCAAAGTAAATAAAAAAGTGAATATTTCTGAAAATAACATTTTCCCTCAACACTTCTCATTTTTCTTATAAGTTCAAATATTTATTTTGCAACTTAACAATCATCCTACTGGGATACCAACAAATCTTATCAATTTTTCTGGTGGGATCCCAGGTAGTTTTCCCAACTCGAGAAGATTGATATGTAATTTGCGATCTTAGGGGGCCACATTCCATTGGCTTCCTGGAATGACGGAAGAAGGTGTGCACCCCAGCCCTTTTTGCTCGCATTCATACAGACGGTGAATTCCGGAGGTTGTACCTGCAGGGGTATGCCTGATGTGAGCCAGCTATGGTTGCCCCATCGTCTGAGATGGGACTTCATCTCAGGAGATTTAGTGAGAGGTTGGTCCAATGGGCAATGTCTCAACCTCCATTTGGACAACAGGATCATCTGCAATGGGCACAAAAAGAGGCAGCCTAGGACAATAAGGTCTGCTGCCTCATTGAGCAAGCCCAGCAGGTGGAGGAATTCTCGGGCGGAGAGTTTATCTTGTATCAGCAAGGAAGTCACCATGGTACTGATTTTCAATGCTTGTTCATGAGGGAGGCATACTCTGTTTACCTGAGTGTAGAACTCCATCGCTAGATGGACAAAGTGTTGAGATGGAATTAGGTTGGATTTGTCGTTGTTGACAAGGAAGCTGAGGTTGAGAAGGAGAGTAACCAGGAATCTCATGTCTTGCTCCAATATATGACTTAACTGATGTTTTTATAGGATGTCGTCAGGTAGTTTGATGTAGCTGCCGTGGAGGTGATCAGGACATGGGCCATTACCCGATCCATCACTCATGTGAAAACCCAGGCGCTGATATAGAGTCCAAATAGGAGCACCTGGAACTGGTAAATGGTGTCTTTGTAGGCAAATCTCATGAACTTCCTGGAAGCCGTGTGAATAGGGACGTGAAGATCCGCATTTTTTAAGTCCACGCTGATTGTGCAGTATCCCTCCTGGATGGCATTGACAACCCAATGTGGTATTTCCATTGTGAACCAAGGGGCACAAATGAACTGATTGAGTGCAGATAGGTCAATGATGGGATGAAGCATGCCACTGACCTTTGGAACCTCAAATAAAATCCCGGAGAATGTGCATTGTGAATGATTTCTACTGCCCTTTTTTGGAGAAGGTTCTTGACTTCTTACTGCAGAGTGGTGGCTTTTAATAGGTTGTTGGAGATGTTTGTAGCTAAAGGAACCCTGGACAGAGGTAGGGCATGCTGAAGGCGATCTCAAGTCCCTCCTAAACCACTTGCCAGGTCCATAGGTCATCATGGCAAATATTGTCCCATTCGGCAGCGAAGAATTGGAACCTTCCACCTACCAGGTTTTGTGGAAAGAGTGGCATCAATACAATGTCATTTTTTGTTGAAGGGAGGCTGTTGTGGAAAGATACGTGGGCGAAAATGATCACCTTTTCTCTGCCTAATCCCCTTTTGTTCGGGAGGACTGTGTCCGCCGTCGGGGGTATGGTCAGTAGGACTGCTTCCCAGTGGTTTGTGTCCTAGGGAGTTGCTGGGGGTCCTTTTGATGTCCTGAAAAGTCTCTCTGCTGTGGCTGGGATATTTTTGCAGGGAAAGTTGTCTCCTTGGTGGCTAATCGGCATATGTTGTTGATCTGGCCATTAAACAGAAGGTTTGAGGATAAAGGTTGCAAGCGAAGCTTTGCCTTATGATGGTCCTTGAGAAATGTGGAGGTCAAGAGCACGACATCTTGTTCCGCCAGTTGTAAGTATGATGAGCAGCTCTATTTAAGATGCGGACCATTCTGGACACAGATTCCCATGCATGGTCCGTAGGAATCGGGGCAGGTGATGATAAGCTGTGTTCTGCTTGTTGGATGATCGCCATTGATACCAGGTCTAACATGGAGCCTACGGCCATGACATTGCGTAAATGTTGGGTGTTGTTGAAATGCTTCCAGTCTATGCGTATGGAGTACGGCTTAGTCATCACCATTGCAGCAATGTCACGGTCAACTGCTGGGGTATCTATATAGAAAGCTGGCGTGTGTGTCTTGTAGAATTGCTGGCTAAAATTTGAGGAAAGGTGCCATTGCGTGAAAAAGAGGCGGTTGACAATTGGGTCTTGTAATTGGTGATCTAAGCAGCCCAACAGGTCAGAAACTCTACCAGACTGGCAGTAGGTGGAAAGTCAGTTCACCCTTTTTTGGTCAAGAGGTTCACAGATGCCGGGACTTTGGACCAGGTAGTTGATGATGAGGGAGGAAGAGAACAGAACTCCAGTGGCAGGAGGCAGAAAACTTCCTCAATTGAAGCCCAAAAGGCTAAGTCCTCGTGCATCACAGTGAGATCAAACAGAGACGACTGGGATATGGAACCAGTTTTGTTGTTAGTGGATAAAGGTGGAGATGTCGACATCTCTTGTACCACCTGTGATAGGACAGGAGATGAATGTCGAGGGCGAGAGCTGACCATGCATGCAGAATGCCCCAAATGAGATACAGTGACTTCCAGACAGTCACTAAGTGAAGGTTCCCTTTGAGTGCCAAAGTCTTGAGAAGGCAGTGAAGTGACATCCTTTGGGTACTAAGGCACTAGGCTGGGCATCATGTACAGTGAGTGACTAGAGGCATTATGCATAATAGCCTGATCGGTAGACTGGATAGAGGTCATTCTGGTAGCCTGACGTTGTCCGGTTCATAACTCTGAGACGGGGTATTGGACATCTGATCCTCATAACCAGTCACAAATCTGAAGTGCGAGATATTCTGTTCTTCTCTCGATCTTGTTGCACATCAGGTGATATGGCGTTAAGCCCTGATACCATGCCTATTGGTTCAGCAAAAAGGGTCTTATCATGTTGCAAAGGTGAAGGAGGAGCTCAAGCAGTAGCAGTGCATGCTGGCTTGTGATGCTTTGTAGCTGACAAATGGAGTGGAGTCTCTGCAAGTAAATTTTGTAGCGTGGCAACGTCCACATGAATACTTATTGCATCATCATCCTTTAAGGAGCACTTCAGTGCTTTCTCTTTCGGTGCCCCTAATGTTGCAGCCCATTGAGATTCTGTCCATACTACGCACGTGTTACAAGTGTTCGTATGTTGACAGCCAGAGCAAACAAAACCAGTATGGTTGTTGCCTGTCGCTTGTTTCCAACGTTTACACAATTTACATAGAGTCTTGCCCATGGTCTAATCTGTAAAACAAAATGGAGTGGATGATAGCAGGTATAGCCCCACACACATCCTGCTTAATTACCCATAGTATGCACATGCAGAGCAACACACTATACCCTTACCTGTAAATGAGTGTAAATACAGGTATAATATTTAAACGTCGCTATTAATACTTACAAAGAGGATGTTTGGCAATATTACTGGAATAAAAGTTACCTGTAGGAAAGGTCAATAGACTACCTACACAGGAAAATAATTGTACTTACGAAGTGGACGCTATGATAACTATGTAGAAAACTTACATGTACATATCCACACCTGGTGGAAACTATACACCAAGTGGGTTGTATAGCATACACAATCTCAGCACCAATTGTGTACTCAGCGTCCCTAATGACACCTACGAAGTGGACCAAATAATATCAATATACTATAATGTTACCTGTAGGTAAGGCCGAATGACGGCTTATGCACTCAGTCAGTATTGCATCACATTACCTAACCATGAAGTAGACGCTAAGATTAGGTGAACATAGAAAACTTATCGGTATGTATCCGTCATGTGGAAATTATACAGCAATATTAATAAGTTTTCTAGATTACACACCGTACCTGCAAAGGAAGGCTATAGCCATGTGAGGGACGCAGTGGCAACCAGTGCAGGTACAGTACGCAAGCACCTATGTGTGTGTGGACAACAAAGTGATAAAAAGACAGAACTTGTCATCAAAGCAAGAAAGAAAGTTGGAAATACATGTATATAGATTGAGTATACTTCCCTTAGTAGAGAAAAACTCTTCCAACTTCTCTCTCTTGTGGAAAACTTCCAAAGTATTGTACTGGTAATGCGAGTCCCCTCTGTTGAACCGAGAACATGCTACACTGCACAAGTGGAAGTAGTAACTGAAGTATGCATGGGATTTAGCACCAATCCCTGTACCAAGAGGAGATCACTCTAGCTAACTGCCACCTAGGTGGGCAGATAACTTTTAGCTTTTAGCTAAAGAGTTTTTAGTTTGGGAGGGTTGGATTTGCGAGGTAGAATTTGAAAAAGAAATTGAATTATTCTTCCTTTCCTATGAAAAGGCCATCAAATTTTCAGAACTAAGGCCTATTAGTTCTGTTTACTGCCACCATTTTTCTCTTTTGACTCTATGGGCACGTGTGAAAAAGGGATGCAACTCTTACCAAAAAAGATAACTCAGTTGGAAACATTGTGCGTCTAACAAATGAAGACCTTTGTGAACACTTATCTCCAATGGCAGTATATTTACACAAACAAAACCAAACACCACAACTGCAACTAATATTCTTTATTTGTAAAAGACAACACTAAAAAAATTATCATGTAAGTGTTCTTTTGGGAGGGGCTGTCTATATATGACGTCATGCACTGAGGGAGCATACCTGTGACAGAACCAGGATTTCAAACCAGTAGATTTACAAATTTTAATCAGTAGATTGACTTCTAAAAATGTAGATTTTTTATCGGCATAAATTTTACGTGTTTTAAGGAGATTTAAAACAAAACAAGTTCATTTTGTCACATAATATGTATTTTCTTCATATTATAATAAAACACAAATTTTGAACATGATTCAGATTCAGAATCTGATGGAAAATGTTACAATAATAGTTAGTTAAAGTTAATATGAGCCAGTATATTGTTAATTAAATGAAAAAGGAAGAGTTGTACATCTCACAGTTCAGTTCACTGCAAAGATTTTTTTATAAAATCCACAGGCATTTTTAGTTTCCTTCACAAGATCACTGTCTGGTGACCACTGGTGACATTCACTGTGATTGGTAACCTTCACACTTAGCAGGCTCTCAATAGTTTTCTGGTCCAGACTTCCCCTTGAATCACTCTGGATTTTACAAAGAATGGAGAATGTCCTCTCTGTGTCAGCATTGGAATGTGGCAATGATAGGACAACTACACTCAGTCTGGAAAGAAGTTCTAACTTAAGTTTTCCAGTTGCTGGGTTTCTGAGGCTGCTGACTGATCTCCAATACTGCTCCAAGCTCATTTCACCCCGAGGAGGAAGTTCCTGGCTTGGACTTAATATGTATTCCTGAGCCTCATCCTCAAGGGCTTGTTTCTCTTCTAGGCTTATGTCCAAAAATCTGTTGGCAAGTTTCACCACTGTAATTAATTTTAAACAAATTAGATTTAGACTTGAAATAAACAGTTAAAAAACACATGATTTTAATAATTTATCCCAACTTTAAAATTAAATATTAAGTAATACATTTTTAACTTGCGGATATATTTTATCTAGGACTTGAACATAAAATTTTTTTGCTTTTATGCTGATTTTCTAGAAGTCTGAACTTCACATTAGTAATATCTGGTTCACTGGTGATGACCTTGGTTGAAACAAACTTTCCCAGAAGCTTTCTTAGCAGCCTGGTCATCTCTACATGTAGATGTCCAAACATTGATTCACCAGCCTAAAAAGACGCAATGCAAAGTCAGGACCTATGCTACTCGCCTGCACACACTTAAATTCTATATCCAAGCGTTGTTAAACTTGTTGTAGTATTTCTTAGCTGGTGGATTCTTAGCGTTGGGAGAAAGCGGATGTTTCAGCATTTTGACATGAATTGAAAAAAAAATATACAAGCTGCCCTTAAATATTCATCTTAAACCACCGTGAACAATAAAAGAACAATTAAAAGACATCAAATCAAAATACTTACTCAAGTGTTTCTGCCAATATCATTTTTGGTCAGTCTCTCCATTTTATCTTCCTTCGACAACAGATCGGCCGAGTTTTAATCAAAGACTCATCGTCATCATGGATTACCTTTGATCCTTTTATTACTTATAACACCTCAAACAACATCCCGCATTTGGCCTTAAACTCTCCAAATTACAACAATAAGGTAATCAATTAGCCACTTCTTGTGTACACATGCTAACAATTGTAATCCGACTACTCAACCACGCATCCTCGCACCAGTCATATCATAGGTCGAACATTTCCGGTTCCCAGTAGACTGGTTCTGGGTGGTTTATCTAATGTATTGATAGAATGCGTAAAAAAAACGGTTTTAAAAAAAAAAAAATTTCCTTTAAATTTTCAAAAGCGGTAGATTTCGACTACTTAACGGTATGTGAGGTAGACTGTCTTTAAAACGGTATTTCTGGCCTACCACCAGTAGAATCACAGGTATGAGGGAGGGTCCTATTTGTGTGACGATGGTGGGTACAGGGGTTTTGAATAATGTGACGTCACAAAAACAATACCAGTGCCATCTACCAGAGAAAGTGTAAACTACATAGCATCGCAGACAAAGTGCGCAGTACCAGAGGCACTTGTGCAGTGGTGCTAAACACTGATTGGTTGATCGATTTGCTGAGGAACAATACTCATTGCCGTTCCCACGCTGTGACAACTGTACTATCTCCCATCCTCCCACCAGTCTCAACAAGTCTTTTTCTCTGCTAGCAGGTAGTAGTTGCATGTTCTCTGCACAAATTCCCCATTTTAATGATTCAATGTGAATTGATTATGGATAAAAATAAATTATATCAGTCTTTGTTCGATGCATACGTGCTGGTGTATCATACAAAAAGCAGAAAGGTTTGCCTAGAAGAACTAGTTACGAAGTGGAACTAAATCAAGAATGACACAAATTTGCTGGTAAAAGTTGATCATTTGTTAAAGGAGCTGAAGGCAATTTCCATGAAGAAAAAAAAGAATCACTTCTTACATTTTGAGCAAAACAAAAACTTGAGCTATAGAATAATAAGTTCCATTAGAATTTTCTCAGAATTCTGCTAAGTTGTATGAGCGTTTGACTGATGATGAATGCAGTGTTGTATTGTGTGTTTTTCTAATACAAAATGATTTCAAACCAATTTTATTTTTGACAAATTTTATTGGGGGGAGTCAAAGCTTTGTGACATATATTAGGGGGGAATCTGAGTTTTTGTGACAAAATGTGACAAGGGGGGGGGGGTGAAAAATCCGCCCAAAACTGTGTGACATACTATATGGATGACCCATTGCAAGCAAGGATATAATTCAACCAAGTGTCCACTTCAGACTTGCACTGATGATTGAACAGGCACATCAGAACACAATAGAGATATTAATTTTCTGGAAAAGATATTCTGGAAAAAATGTCTGAAAAGTTGGATGAATGATGGTACCTTTGGTTTTACAATAATATCACAAACTTTGTAAACACCTTTACTTTGCTATTATGGGTTTAAAAACGTACCAACATTTGCAAAATTACAGAATTACATTAAATTTGAAGATTTGACTGCATCATTTCAAAAATGTTAGTCTTATCCAGTCACTCAGATATTAGCTACTTAATTCAATTTATTAGATAAGCTCCAGTGCCTCAAAGAATAATTTACATCCCCTTGAGAGAGGAAGCTCACATTCAAGTTTCAAGAGAGAGGGTCATATAATTTTCTGAAATATCCTGCAGGTAGACAAAAATCAAAGAGATTTAGGCAAACAAATCTCACTGATCTGAAAATGTTCAAATCATGGGACCCTCTAAAGGAGCTGTGATTATGAAGACAATTTGATAATTTTCAGCCAATTAGATTCCATCATTTATTCAGTAAATCATCTGCAAACCTGGATCTCAAAACTTTTTCTTAAATCGGTACCAACATTTCAACTTATGGGATATAATTTGTTGATAGGATTTAATTTTCACCCTAAAATGACAAATCAAACAGTAAATCACAACATTTTTATGAGCATAAAATTCTATAAAAATTCAGCAAGGAAACTTAGTTCTTTAACTCACAAACATCTTAAGTCCCCACCATACGCCCCATTTACTAAATTGCAAACATTTAATGACAATAAAATGCTATGATTTTTACAATGCCAGTATTAGATGAAAACTTATACATTAAGAAATATTGGCCAAGGTAAAACCAGAGGCTCAGAAAACACCTAACATACCAGTCTCTGCAAACAGCTGTTGGGTACTTGGTATTATTCTTGTTTAGGTTAGACCCAGAACTTTTCTTGGGCATCATAGAAGGTACAGTGGTACAAAGAGCTGTATCTAAATGATGTTTCTTGTTCATCCTTGGGATCTGATCAGTATCTGATGTACTGTCTGTATGCATCACTCTCCTCTCTGCATCGAAAGATGATTGGTCATGTTTGCTCCCCACCATCATAATATTCTTGTAATGGTCTCTTATGTACTTCTTTGTGTCCTAGAAAACAAAATCTCATGTTGGTCTTTAATACAAGTTTACAAAGTATAGATAACTTCATCTATGATATCACCCCAAAATGTACTAACCAATCATAAATTGTTCCACTTTCATATAAAAAATTTTTTTACTCAGTATTTATCCCTTCAACTTCAGTGATAAATACAACCTGTAAACAACATTAATTTGGGATTTTAGAGAAATATGTAATTAAAAGCATTTATTCCTCCAATTTTCTAGTCTTCACATTGTTGGAACTTGTGCACCTCAGTTGTTTGATTTCCAAATATTTTCAAGAAATTTAAAAAAAATTAGTACTTCCTGTTTAAGAAAAGAACAATGAAAAGTTGCACCAAATTAATAGAAACATAAAAGCAAAGGCTTTATAAAGATTAAAGGAAATAAAGAAAAATTGCACATGTTCCAATAGTGTGGTCTTTATTCCATGTTTTTAAATTTTAAAAACTATTGAGGTTTGGATTTCTAACATGAGATTACAGACAAGTTCTGTGTATATAAAATGTTTTCAAATATCAGAAACAGAGCTCTAACCTGTATCATGAAAAGTTATAGATACAAATATGACTGCATATACAATAATACACAACACATAAGCAACAATTATTTTATAGATGTATCTACATAGTGACCCAAACTTAAAAGGTGTGACTGCTTTACTTTACCCCCTTTTAGAGACAGGTACGTGTACTAATTAGGTACTACCTGCAGTTTATGTACGGTAATGTAATGTGCTTAATAATAATGTTTTTACAAATACATGTATGTGTGAGGTGTTATTAGGTATATATTACATGCAATTCCAATTTTTAGAATGACTTTACCTGTTCATTTTACATTTTTAGTTGCCTGTTTCTATAAATGAATGGCCGTTATTTATTGCTCAAATTATCTATTGTAAAATAAAGCTTTATATGTTTAGTGTCTTATGTCATTCCTCCCAAAAATAGCATTGGGCACCTGAACCAAAAAAAAGGATACTTTATTTTGCTCAATATCCAGCCATAAAAATATATAAGTTTTAAAAGTTGTTTTTAATTTATTTCTATAAATCGGTTTAAATTAATTTCAGAACGTATAAGGCCTCTACAATTACTGCTATTACAATCTGTGTACTTGTTATATATATGGTATCATGAGAATGCAATGGTTCATGTCAACGCAGGACTTTGTATTCTTGAGAAAAACTTGAAAATTCAGCACATGAAATGTGAGAATGGATTTTAATTTGCTGATAAATTGAGGAGAAAAATAATCAAATTTACAAAGATGACTTTTAGGATTCAGTCATTCTGCTACTTTGAACGAACCAACTATTACTAACCTGGCTTATTACCTGGAGTTTAGAAGAAATCTGACCTCATATACACATCACTCTAATAATCAACTGATGTATATGTACCTTAGTGAAACATTCATTTTATTCCAATCTCAATAAATAAAACCATGTGTCTGCTAACAAGTCATTGCAGTTGTTTAAGTCAAATTTTCTGCACCATAATGGAATATACTAAAAGTCAATAGCATTTTTTAATAAAACTATTTGTAGAACACTTCAGTATGATGTAATCGTTAGTGATCCAGGTGTCAGACAAGCAATTGGCTACTTATATGAAGTTTAGACAAAACAGCAGTTGATTAAATCATAGATGGCACTAAGCATCGCCACCATGGATTTGCATCCATTAAAGAGACAGGGAATTTTTCATTTCTTGTAACAGGCAGATTCCTCAACCCAAATTATCTCAACAAAAATCAAGTTACTCTCTGCAACTGTGTATCATTTTCTGACATGGTTGGTCACAACCAGAAATGTTCAAATAATAAGCAGAAGTGGCAGAGAATACAACCTTTTACTTTTTTACACAGAAAAAGTATGATTTACCAGTACTATCAACTCTCTCTCTCTTTCAGACTCTGATCATCTTAGGAGAGAAAGACTTCCCAAAATTGTGCAATTACACATGTGTTGCGTTTGACCAGTAGTAAAAATATGGATTTGTATCGTACAGTAATATACTTATGTGCTGAAGTACAAATTATATAGATTGAAATTTATAGAAGATAACATTGATAAAAATCCACAACTTTCATTTCCTTTGCAACCACCATCCTTTGAGCTGTTCCCTTGCCTATGTAATCTATATGTAATCTTTCTTTTAAGTCATTCAATATTTTCAATTTGCCATGTGATTTTGTGTTGTTTATGGAGTGGAACTTGTAAGTTTTTGTGAACTTGTTTTATATCCTGTTGCAAATATTTAACTTTTATGGCAATAAAATATGCTTAACTAGAATAAAATTATAACACGACTGAAAATTTAGAACAATTGCTACTGAAATATTTGTAATTTCAAATATGTCACATCAAAGTATTCTTTTCAGTATCATATCTGCCACTGACATGTAATGATTAAAGAGTGTATTTGATTCACAATCTGGAGATCAGTGTATACATCTATCACATCTACCACTGTCAATCAAATATAGTAAATCACTTTTATGAACTTTTACGATAAAAGGACTTTTTACCAACTTAAACAAATGTGACAATACAGTATTTATTGAAAGAACTGCAAACAATTATCAGCTAAATGACGTGAGAAAAGTGAGGAGTAATATTAAAAAATAGCAAATACCTCATTTTCCATCATGTCTACCAACTCATAAAATAGTTTCATTTCAATTGGACATTAAGATAATTGTCTCATTGGCTTGATGTAAATTTAGTATAGGAATGTTGTTTTGGGATTCATTTCATTTCTGCAGTAGCTCAATTTGATGCCACTGTACTCTATAAGAAATGGTAATGACTCAGAAATCTGAGACCCCTTAAAATAATGCATTTAAAAAAAATTCTTAGGTCATCTGCCTGTTGTCTTTTGTTCTCTTAATATTATTTTGATTTTCTTCAAAGATAAATAGGTCATACTTGAGAACTCCTCAAGGGTATAGTTGAAGTAGGTCATGCCTAATTACAAACATTGTTTTGAATTGCATATGATTTGCTGTGAAGCTGCTGGCTTAGTTAATCTGAGACAATTTGACCACTTTTGTATTTTTGGGACACCTTAAAACAAGGTAAACCAATAACTATATTTTAAAATATAATTTAGGTCACCTGCATGTAAGTATTTTTGCTCTCTTAATACTATTTCGATCTTCTAACAAAAATAAATAGGTCATACTGTTGGGACTCCTCAAGGGTATGGGTGATAAAATGTGCAAAAATTACCAACACTTCAGATTGGTTTTTATGCCAGACTGACTGGCCCATCAGCTTGAAAATCAGGGGCTAACTTTCTGAACCATGGACCAGGTAGTAGAATTGAGGTTGGAATTCTTAAACATTTGCATGGAAAATCATTTTTTTTAAATTTTAATTCTGTAAATTTTCACACATGGATATTTTTTTATATAATTAAACTGCCTTTTTTCCCCCTCAATAAAACTGAATTACATATATCAAGTCATACATACCATTTGATTCTTACCTTAATTTCTGGGGAAAGAAATTCTTCAGTGTCATTTGCCATTTAGACATTTACACTATTAAGTTTATTATGCAGTAAAGAGGTACTTGATTGACATGTGGTTATTTAGTCATTTCATCCAAAGGCAGGGTTCTCATTCTGTTTCAGAATGAATTTTCTGATCATCACTAATAATTTACAATTTCAGAATCAGAATTCTTCATTGGTCACGATTAGCAATCAATCAATATTATTGAATGATTTGCAGGTGTAATGCACCATGTGTAGAAGATCTCAATAGTAGGAAATCCAAGTCTTGGTTACAAAGATGTTTGTTCCTATATGTTTATATCAGACACAAAAGAAACATGTTTGTGACCAAGACTGGGGAAATCTGTGATGTCATTTCATCAATACAAAATTGTATAATCTTTTGGGCAAACTGGCAATTTCTTAAAAATAGATCAAATTGATAGATGTGCTATGTTATTTTATTAACATAGTAACTATGAAAACTTAATGAGTGGAAGGGAAGATTCCATGCTGCACCAGGAGGGCCCCTGACCATAAAAACAGGAGCATCAAATAAAAAAAATAATGAGCGAATGGTGCAGGTGCACTGACTATCTGAAACTCTGATGAATGAACCAAATTTGAACAAACTGTAACTGAAAATGTACAGAAAGGAAAATAAACTCAGTTATTAGATGATTAATAATGATAATTATAATTTATAACTAGTGTAAAATATGTCATAAAATGAATGTTATATTAAGCCCCTCTCAACAGCTAAACTTCAGGGAAGTTGTACTGAACTTTCACTTTAACAAATGCAATATTCTTGCCAATAAAATTAGGTCATGAGGGGGACTCCAAAAAAAGATATGGCAGAAGTGGGGCATAACTAATCACCAAAACCAAAAGGAAATGTGCAAAAAATGACTGGAAGTGAATTAAATGAAACAAAAATTAATGAATTGCAATTGAAAATAAATGTAAAGAAATTGAAAATGAAGTCAAAGGGACATTACAAAAATATTATCACTGGAAATAGGAATTAAAGCATAACCTAACAGTGCTTGGATACTATTTATTGTATTTGAATGAGGTATTGGGAAATATCAAAACTGATTCACCTATTAAGGTAATTTAACTGACTATGAAGTTTCTTACATAGCAGAGTGCTCAGAAAACATGCTAAGGATGGTACTGAAAAATAGGCAGTGTGTCAATCTTGCAAACATAATTGGGACTTTTCATTTTTGAAAAATTACACTTGCCTGAGATTAAACTCTTGCTGTCAGACACTTGTCCAACAGAAAATCAACTGGTCCTGGGCTTTGGGCTATCCAATATGTACAGCCCTAGCAAGGCACTTCACTTTAACTGCCTTGGCCCTAAATAAGCTACTTGTGTTCCTGTGCCATAACACACCATATCAAACCAAGCAGTTTGTTCCCTGTGTCTTTCAAATATTGCATTACCTCATACTCTTTTCCAGAAAAATAAACTTTCCTACATAAGAAGGCTCTATAAGGCAAAAAGGAAGCTAAATCTAGTGGACATCCTAGATCGATCTTCTTGATTATGGATGTCCACTTTTGTAAAATTAACACTTTACAGCGCCGCTCAAAATGATGTGCCCACTGCATTATGACATCATGGATATGTAATGTCACATTGTTATTTGTGTGTATCAGTGCTATGAACTCTTGGCGAGACTGGACTAAAATCACTTGGTTGCAACTTATGTCTCTTATTAAGAAATGAACTAGGAAAATGGTCCCCTCATTCAAGTATTTGTGAAGGATGAGGGGCATTGTAGGAGTAAAGCTGGCATCTGAGGATATATACATAGCATGTTATTCTGTCATTGGAGGACACAGGCACTCTTCAAAGAGAAAGTAAATTTTTTACAAGTCACATGATGTATCATATATAAACTGGACACCTGAACCATGTGTTTCATAGTTTAAAGCCAACAGTTTTGTTGTCTAGGTAATAAAGGGAGGGGAGAACCCCTCTGTGGTAAAACCTTAACTTCAAACAAAGGGAGGGTGGGTGTATACTTGCTCATCCTCCGGTTTTACTCCAATAATGCCCCTCATCCTTCACAAATGTTTGGATGAGGGTACATTTTCCTTGTTCATTTCTTAATAGAAAATTGAAACAGCATTGAGAGCAAAAAGATTTGTGTGCAATTGACCTAAATTAATTTTTAAGTGATAGTTATTGGTCGGCCTTATTTTAAGGTGTCTCAAAAACACAAATGTGTTCAAATTGTCCCAGAGTAATAACTTTCTGTAAAGCCTTCGGCCTGACATGTATACATAGCATCTTTAAAGATAGACAACAAAGCAGCAGTCAATCATCAAAAAGGGAAATGTATTCAGAATTGCTAAACATTAATTAACCTGTAAATCAGAATTAGAACAAATACTACCATTACTTGTGATTAATTCCTTTACTATCATATAGTCCTTTAAATGGTGAAGACAAACAAGTTCTAAATTATTTATTGCAAGTGTTATAACTGTCTCTGCAAACCCCTTATTACTGTCATGAATATCCTTCTGATAAAACATATGAAAATTCTTTGCCAATGTCCAGTCTGCTATTTTCAAGACTTCCTGCAAGGAACAGACTTGTCTAAAAGCAGCTGATGCTGCAGCAGCTCTGGAAGAATGAGCTTTGAACCTAAAAGTATCAATCCCTATTTGTTCTAAAACCGTTTTTTACCATCTAGCAATAGTACTCAGTCTAATTGTCACAGCTGTATATAAACAATAAGACACAAAAACCCCGTGTAGATTTCCAAGTATTCTTTGTCCTGTCAATATAATGCAACAATGTATGCATTGCACACAACTTCTCATCATTATAATGAATCAGCTCTAACTGTAAACTCTTACATTGTCTTGAAGTTTTCAACAAATTAGAAAATCTGAACACTACTTTATCTCTCATACAAGTCATATTACATAAATTCAAAGATATTAAAATCTGTGCTCTCGGCACTGTAGATAGAGAAATGAGAGCAACCAGTTTCATTGCTAACAACCTCAAAGATATACTTTCCAGAGGCAAAAGAGTTCACAGGTATTTCAAGACTGGGCTTACATCCCAAATGTCCATGTATTGTGGTTTAGGTGGACCCATGTTGTACAACCCTATCACATATCTACTAATAAGCAAAGGGCTGATGCAACAGTCATTACCCCAACAATTTCAACGTTTGAAGCAACTCTGCCTTGTAAGTGTTGATGACACTATAAAACTTACCTTTATTTACCAAAAAAATCTAAGTATGATATTTCTGTTACCTCAGAGACACAAAAGAGATTATTTCCCTGATCTTACACCCAACACTCCATTTTTTGCATGCCAGATTGCACTGCTTATTTGTTCCTTGTCTCCATGAATTAGTAATGACCTCAACAACTGTTCCTGGAATTCCTTGGTTTTGAAGCAACTAAAGTGAGTGTTTTCCCTAGTGGATAAAGTTGACAATTATGTAGAAGTGTCAGTACGTTTTTGTGCCTTGGAAGTCTAATCCAAAGAGAAATCCAACATGACAAACTAGAATAAACCAAGACTATGATGTCCGATGTGGAACATTTAAAAGTGCTTCACTAACAGTATCAGCAACTATTTTATTCATTATTTTCCCAATAAAATTATAAGGGGGAAAATGTATGGGGTTGACCCATGCCATGAGAAAGAAACAGCATAATTTTTAAAACACCTGGTTCTGGAAACCATGATACGAACTTCTTTACTTGATGGTTTAATCTTGATGCCAAGTGATCTATGTCAGGAAAAAAAAATTGTGTACAGAGTCTTTGAAAAATTTCTCTCTTTAGCCTCCATTCTGTGGAATCTGAGAAGTTTCTGCAAAGAAAATCCGACTGGATATTATGTTTACCAGCAGTATGAACCGATGATATGAATATATCCCTTACAAAACACTATTCCCACATCTGCCTTGCTAATTGATCTAACTGAATAGATGCCATTCCGCCCATGTCATTAACATATGAGATAGCACATATATTTTCAGATTTAATCCCAAAAAAGGAATCTTCTCTTGTCTGATTAATTTACTATTCTTATCCTCAACATTTTCGTACATGTATCACCATTCCAGTTCATGAATACTATGTTCAGACTGTTGTATTTTATTCTCAAAATGGTTTTTTTCACCAAGCCCCTTAATTTTATCACATTCCAGACATCTGTTGTGCATGAGGGCTTCCAGAACTGCATAAAGGGCATTTTTGAGCATACCCATTAAAGAATCCAATTCTTGTACTATAACACTTTTTTTTTTGGTGGAAATTATGAATTTTTTCCACTTTCTTGTCAATAAGAAAAACTTTAAACTGCACTGTCTCCAGCACAAAACCAAAAAAGACAATTCTTCAAGATGGAATAAGTACTTCATATTTATTGTGAAACCTTATGATTTAAGCTTTTCAATCAAAATGAATGCATTTTGTGAACAAATGTGACTGTCACCATCCAAATTCAACGAGTCACCAATATAGTATGAACACCTAATGCACTGTTGTCTAAACCGTGCCTAAATGGGTTTAAGAATCTTAGTGAACACCCTTGGAGCTGAGGAAATCCCAAAGCGTAAATAAACAAACTGAAATATGTCCTTGTTCCAAATAAACTTCAGAAACTTCTGATAATCTCTATGTATTGAAATACTAAAGTAAGCATCGTTCAAATCAATAGAAGTCAAGAAATAATTTTCCTGGATAAAATCTAAAACTACATTAAAGGTCACTGGCCAAAAATTTTGTACAAAGTGTGATATAATTCCTAGTCATACAAGAAACACATTTGTTATGTACCTGCGCCATAAAATGCCTAATTAGTTTTACAAAACCACATTTTTATTTTTTTTTTAAATTTCAGAAATATCTGTAAACAATTGGCTGTTTTTGTGTGCTAAAAATCGATATGACATTGATTTATCCCTTTCCATTCAACCTAGCCCTTCATCCGTTTAATTTCCCAGTGTAAATGTAGATGTGATACATACTAACGATTTTGTGGTTTTCTAGAGCAAATATAGTGTGCTGCATATGGATGCAACCAAAAGAGTGATGATGGAACGAAAGGGTTCTTACTTTTTTCAAAAGACCCTGTTTACCATAAAAAGTGGATTGAGCAGTGAGATTGAATCAGGTTATGGATGGGAAAGTTGTCCCACTTGTGCCAATAGCAATATCCCTTTTATGTACAAGGCATTTTGAAGACAGCTGCTTTTTACACCCTCCTTCCGTGATGAAATCAATTGGGGGTACAAATGAAATTGAATTTGTTAAAGACAGCAGTGCCCGCCATATTCCCAGAGACTGTGGAATATAAGAAGAAATCCCTTCTGTCACCCGAGAAGTTTGGACCTCCTAAATTTTGTCAAAAAGAAGAGAGATGGAAAGAGAGTATGTAAAATATACCAAATAAAGATTATGATAGAGTAATGTTAGTGCAAATATGAAGTATTAATATGTGAAAAAAATTCATAATGCTTTTTGAATGTGCAGAGTGTAAACTATGATGAAATTATATGTTTAGCATTTTTGTAACCAATATGAAATCAAAACAAGTTTTGAAGAAAAAAATGAGCTATTCCTCTGGAACATGTACATCATTATAGGTGTACAAGTCTGCATAGAATCAGGCATATATATATATATATATATATATATATATATATATATATATATATATATATATATATATATATATAGAGAGAGAGAGAGAGAGAGAGAGAGAGAGAGAGAGAGAGAGAGAGAAAAACAGAGAGAGAGACTTTTAATGAAGATGTATCATGCTAAAAGAAGTCATTTTCGAAAATTCCAAGGGCTGGTGCAGTCTTTCTGCTGATATCCAGGCTTTCATGGTTGTCCAGCCATGGCCTGTCAGAATTTCAGATGATAATATCTTTTACGTATAAAAATGAAATTTAAGCAAAATATAATAACATATTTTAAAAAAAACAGAAAACTGCAGAGGGAATTGTATCCAATTTCATTTTACCATCACTGCCTAATACTACATACAAATGGGGTTAAAAAAAGAGACCCCTCCTTGTAACAATGGCAATAGCTAGCACCCCCCCCCCAAAAAATAAAATTGGTACCGATGACTCTGCAATACTCCTTATGTCAGTATTCATAGAAGAGTAAAACTTGTGTCTGATTGACTTTGATTAAATAATCAGAGATCATTTTTCATAGAGTACTCAATAAAATAGGCTCAATATCATTTTTAATTTTGATTTGTAGACTATTGATGAACTGCTGGAAAAGCATGATGCCCAAATGGCTGAGACTGAAGAAAGACCGCACAGAGAGGAGCAGCTTCGTCTGGAGGAGCCACTGTGACGGGCTTGGGAACACAGGGGTCAGACCCCTCTGAACTATTAAATCGGCATTGATTTTCAGCATTCATCATCAAGATATGTGTGCAGAGGCTCTCAAACAACAGAGGTAAAAAAAAAACAAAAAAAAAAACAAAATTAAATTGTGTTTAATCTCTTTTTCCTTGTAGAACTGTTCAGTTTGCAGAGAAAACTTAACCACACACAAATTCTATCACTCCAAGCTGGAAATTTATACCTCCTGGGTACAAGATGGATAAAATAATCTATTACTATAAGTTTTACAATTACAAGACCCCACTTTGATTGAAAATTGTATTGATTGACTGAATACAAGGCAATAATGATAATTTATTTTCCTTTAATTACTTGTGGAATGTTACTAAGGTAATAATTATGTATTCATATACATGTGTCAAGATTTGAATAAAAAGTGAATAGTTCCAATGAATTCTGCTTAATGGTCTTTGTTGAGTAAAGTTAAGGAAGCATATTTTGAAACAGTGTATAGTAGATCCATTCAGCTCTTCAGTGTAGTCACATGACTGATGTCTGTTAATAGACTATGATGGAATGTGTCGTGAATGTACATGGGGACCTAAATAAAAATCTATTTTTCTGTGAACACATCTGATTCTATCTGCCTGTTAAGCAGCTGACTGATGTGGCCCCTACTAGTGGACAACAGATCAACATGGTGGCAGTGGTGACCAACTAATTCTGCAGTTTTAGAGGTAAACTGATTTTAGAAGTTACACATTTTGCATCCTTTATCACAGAATCACTTACCACTGGTCTAGTTGCAGGATAACTATAATAACATAGCCAACGGTCTCCAAAACACATTCCACTTACCTCCAATATTAAATGTAACTGACGGAAAAGTCTCAGAAAATTTTAAGCATTGAAAAAGATAAGTGCAGATTTACCTAACTGCAAGTGGAGCAACAGATAAAGATGACAAGGTACAAATGGCCATAATTTTTTGCATTGTGCAGGACAGCATATTTTTGATATTTACGACCAATTTGTATGGGATGCAGATGGCGACAACAACAAACCTGGCAAGGTACTACTTGAGGCGTATTGTAGCCCCAGAAAAAACGAGGTCCTAGAATCACATAGATTCTGGAATGTACCGTACCAAGAACCTTTCAACAGCTTCCTAACTGAGCTTAGGATGAGAGCTTCATCATGTAATTTCAGCGAGAAGGAAAGGATGACAAAAGATAAAATAGTTTTCACAGTGACGGGGAAAACTTCAGGAAATTTTACTCTGAGAAGACAAGTTAAATTTGGACAAAACCATACAAATTGTGTCATGCATTTGAGCAGTCAAACAAGCATATAAAAGAACTGAGGGAAACTGGCTCTAGCAGTCAGACTGTGATTAAAGTAACTTAGGGAAATAAAGCACAAACCCAAAGCTAAAGGAAAACAGATATGAACAGTCAACTTGGGATTGGCAAACTACGAAATAAACCGTCCTCACCAGTTCAGAGTAAAAACAGCATTTCATTTAAGGAATGCAATTCCTGTGGACGCAAACATGAGGTAAAGAAGGAAAAGTGTCCGGCATGGGGCAAAACATGCGACATGTGCAAAGGGAGAAATCATTTCAAAGTGAAATGCAAACAAATCTATTTAGTTAGTGTTAGTACAACACACGAAGAACAAACTATTGATGATGACAATTGGCTTAATACCACAGAAACCGGTCAGAAAAGTAGAATTTCTGCATTAATGAATGTCAAACATTGTGAAATGCATTTCCAGTTAGATAGTGGTGCTGACATCAACACTATCTGTAAGAAGTATGTTTGTAAAGAACAAGTCAGGCCAATGACACTAACCTTAAAAATGTGGAATAAGTCACACATGAAACCATTTGGAGAAGCTGATCTGAAAATCATTAACCCGATCACTTGAGAAGAAACAACTGCTACTCAAGTAATTGTATCACATGGTTACATGAATCTCTTACGATCAAAATCTCTTCAGCAAATGGGATTGATTACTGTTAACAGTGACAGATTTATTGCAATGGTCGACACTACGAAACTCGGCGATCTATGGGAAGCAACTCTTACAGTCAACAGCAAAATTCCAGCGAAAATATTGCCATGTAGAAAGTTGCCACTCTCACTTCAAGAAGAATGAAATAGATAAATTAGTTGAAAGAGAAGTTCTAGTACCTGTTACTGAACTGACTAAATGGGTTAGTCAGATGGCTGTTGTACGAAAGCAGAATGGAAATTTGCGTATTTGTATAGATCCACGGCCACTAAATACTGCGCTCATGAGAGAACACACAAAACTACCCACACTTGAAGACTTGTTACCGAAACTTGCTAATGTGAAAGTCTTCAGTCAACTTGATGTCCGTGAGGCATACTGGCATGTGAGACTTGATCAGAAATCATGTGAGCTACCTACAATGATTACACCATTCGGTTGTTACAGATGGGCGAGGTTACCATTTGGACTCAAGGTCTCAAGTGAAATAAGTCAAAGAAAGTTCACTGAAGCACTTGGAGATTCGGATGGTGTTTTCACTATTGCGGATGATATAATTGTTGTTGGATGTGGATACTCTGAACAAGAAGCAAAACCAGACAATGAGAGAAAATTGCAAAACTTATACAAACGATGCATCGAACGAAACATCATGTTAAATGATGACAAGAAAGAAGTAGGATTGACAAATAATTTTTCAGGGTCACAAAATCACTAGTGAAGGAGTCAAAGCAGACAATACAAAGGTCAAGGCAATACACGAAATGCCCACACCAACTGATATTTCTGACATGAAGAGGCTATGTACCATGGTGCAGTATATGGCAAAATTTCTTCCAGACCTTGCAAATGAACAAGAACTGATTTGTCAACTCACACGTAGACATTCAGTCTGGAATCAGTCTGAATAATGCGAGGCTGCTTTCCAGAGAATTAAGAAAAGGCTGATCGAAGCACCAGTGCTAGTCTATTTTGACGTGAAAAACAAAGAAGTCCTACTACAAGTAGATAGTAGCAAGAATGGACTGGGTGCTGTTTTACTTCAAGATGGTAGACCACTTGAATTTGTGTTGAGGATACTAAAACTGACCAAAAGAAAGTGGGCACAAATTGAAAAGGAAGTTCTTTCAATGCTTTATGGTTTAGAACACTTCGACCAATACACATATGGAAGAAAGGTCATAATACAAAATGATCACAAACCGTTAGCTGTGATACTAAAGAAACCTTTGAGCAAAGCCCCGAAATGGTTACAAGATATCATGATAAAACTGTTTCAATACGACATAGAATTTAGATTTGTGAATGGAATAAACCTTGTTATCGCTGATGTCTTAAGCCAAGCTTATCAAGAACTGTCAACATAGAGACTGAACGACCAAGGATCCTGAACATTAAGTTCGAGAACTTCCCAAATGCAAGACTGCAAGAAGTCAAGAATGCAACTTTGGAAGATGCTAATATGCAGTTACTTGTGGAACTCATTATTGATGGCTGGCCTGAAGCTAGAGACAAAGTGCCATACTCAGCATTGCCACATTTTGATATGCAGGATGTCCTTAGCATTCAAGATGGAATAATTGTCAAAGGAGAGGCCATTATAATCCCCAAGTCATTGAGAATGGATCTGAAAAATCGTCTTCACAGCACTCATTTAGGCTATGATAGTATGATGAGGTGAGCTAGATGAAAGATATTTTGACCCAAAATGGCAATAGAAATCTAGAAAAGATGGATAAATAGTAACAAATTATGAATTTGCAAGTGTCTAACCTGTGCATATTCACTTGGCAGCTCTACATAAATGCTTCAATGCAGACAGAGTTCAGGCTGTGAACAAAGATGGGCGGATGAGGTTCAAAATGTCATACCCAAAATACAAGACTGGTCACTATGTACTGATGGTGGTGAAAGATGATTGTTCCTATAGTTAGTGTTTAAATACAACCAAGACTGTATTTTGCTGTGAATAATGCACACTTCTTTGGCCTAATTCTCATATTTTCAGGAGGGGGTGCGTGTTTTATAGAACAACCAAAAAAAGGCCTTTTTTCAGGTTGATCTGACGAAAGGATAAAGGCACTATAGCTGCCTACATGCGTCACATTTACTCCTTGAGAAACATCCGTTGCACGTCACATTTTAACTAAATGTTTTTTACTGGTACTAGCCTTATTAAAGAATTAAATAATGCTTACACACCTCAACAGTCCTTGTTGTGTGATTGCTTATGTTAATAAACTTGTTTCATTTCACATCACTGTGTAGCATTTTGTTCTGTGACTTGACCAGAAATACATGTACATAATGACTGGTAACTTGTTGTTCTAAAACTGTGCAAGGTACTGCACTGAAGTGGAACAAATATATGATTACTGTACCTGTAAATATTCAGTATTCAATAACTGTGGATCTAATAAATTTTGTCTTCATTTATTAATTTCTTTATTGCTTGAATTGTAATATAATATTTAGAATTCAAACAGTGTTAATGTTCTCATCAGAGGCACATTTAGAAGGGAATCTTTTTCATGACTACAGTTTGTCTGTTACAGTAACAATGACACATATTGTAAAACAGAATAATACATTAATGTATGAGGTGGGTTAGAAGTGTAGAAGTGAAATGAACTTTTAAAATTTGAGTTTTTTAAAAGTTTTTTTGAGGTTCAAGACACAAAGCAGTTACAAGATTATCTCCATGGTGAGCATAACATTTATAAAAAATTTGAATATCTCCATAAAGAGAAAAGGGACTCTGTTACAGAGCAGTGAAGAGACCATTCCGTGAGGATTGTTTTGCCTGACCTTGACAGACTGTCCGGTAATACGTTCTTCTTCCATGGAATGTGGCTCTTTATGAGGAATGTGGCTGGCTCGGAGGGTTACCCCTTCTGAGGCATCCAGCAAAGGAGGTTTCATCACCATGCAAAGAGAAGGGGCATGTGAGCCTCCTTGACGTCGGAGATATGCTATGATGGATGTGTTGTCGGAGGAGACCATACACAACGGCCCTTTACTATGTCGACGCACACTTAGACACTTTTGGTAAAAGAATCCTAATCTGAACAAAGGTTGAAGCAAATTGAACTGTGCAAAAATTGAAGTGAAAGCAATGCTAACGTTGTTGATGATCCAACAATGATATGCCGTTATGGGTCTATCAAATGAATGATAGAATAAAATGACCAAATGTCTTTAATTTGCATAATTTTTGTCCTAAACCTTCAAACAATGCCCCATTTATCTTGCCACTTAAAGAAATTTGCTTAAGTGGTCTACTTTGATCAACCTCTCTTGGGGTAATATCAATGTCACTATATGGCCCTTCATTTTCAACCTCTACATGTAATTCTGACAGACTTTCACCAAAAAAGCTATAAATTTCTTGTTCATTAGCCATATCAGAAGGCATTTCATGCAAGCCCAATTTAAGCTTCAAAGCTTTGATGTCTGTTTCAGACAGGTTGTTTAAGACTATAAGACTGGACTTCTTAGACTGGCAGTTTTTTCTCTTTTGGTCACCATAGCAGGCTTTTGTTTTGCCAACTTTCGAACCTTAGTTGCAACTGACTTCAATTTTGTTCGTTTATTTCTTTGTTTGTTCAGATTCTTAACTCCTCTCACCTTAGTGGATGTTGCTGCAACCCAGCAGAAAGCAGCTATATCTTCTGGACCAAAACCCGATGATTCTGAGTTGGCCTTGGGTTGGTAATTACCAACTTCATCCTCATCTGTAGCCATTGCAAACAAAAAGAAAATACTGCCAAACTATGGCAAGTAACATCTACTGCTTGGACTATGTCCTAAGCTGGCTACTCCAACACCACAGTACCAAATCGAGCACCTACCAAAAAAACATCTTACCATTCCATTGCAACGCCAGAATAACTATGAAACACGTGGTTCAGGTGTCCAGTTTATATATGATACATCATTTGACTTGTAAAAAATGTACCTCCTCTTTGAAGTGTGCCTGTTACTCCAATGACAGAATAACATGCAATGTATATACATGTGAGGCCGAAATTATTTACAGAAAATAATGCTTATACTATTTTAATAATCATAACAACAGTCCTGTAAAAGAGAATGACAAAATCAACATAAACTATACAAGACCTTGGGAAATCTTAGGCAATTTACAACCTGCCATTAATCAGCCACACAGGTTTTGTTGCAGAACATCAATGTGATCTCATAATTGTGTCTTACCAAGAAAATTCTAACTCATGAACATAAACTTAAAATATTTTCTTTGTTTATCTGACAAGAGGAATCTATTATCTTCAATCTGTGCTAATTTGCTCGATTTTTAAATACTCATTCAGCTATTATTTTATGGACAATTAGTGACAGGGTACTTTTTTCATACTTTTCTATGTAATAATTCAATACTTGGGGATAAATATTCAACCAAGAGTAGTGCAAGAAAATGCATATGAATCTATACATTTTTAAGTGATTTCGGATTGCATCGCCCTTGGCTATGTAACAAAATCAAATTTTTAAAAAGTGAAATACTCTATCATTTCATAAGCGATTATGTTTAAAGTACCATAATTGCTCATGTATGACACACTCAACTGCAAACAGTCTAAATGCCAATAATAATAATAATAATAATAATAACGACTTTATTTAAATAGGGTGACACAATTAGTTGCATGGAATTAATCCACCTTGTGGCCCTCTATTATATGCATATTTACATACAAAGTACATGTACATACCAGTAGTTGCACACACAATAATGATAATAATAATAATATTAATTAAAAAAAATTTTTTTAAAGCACTGAAAATAAGCTACATGTATATATGGACATAATAAACAGAACATTTTGTAAGAACATGATCCAACTAGGTACATTGTGTACGGGGGGTATATACAGTGCAAAACTAGTGAGACAACCTATCATTGCATAATGGGCCAATTGATCAGAGTTTATGCCATTTGTTTATTATTGTATTTAAAGCAAACAGCACAGATCCCAATAGGACATTACAAAATGTGATAGCAAATCTGGGTATAAGGCTGTTTGCAGTTGTGTGTGCATTTATATCACAAGTGAATCAGTTATATTAATTATAGGTTACTGCATGGGTACTGTCTGATATCTCAGGAGAAAGAGGATGCCTTGACATGTGGTCAACAAGCTTGCAAGTCAACTACATTAAAATGAGTCCACCTAAGATATCAAACAGTACACATACAATAATCTGTTTATTATATACTCAAGAGTTCTAATTAGTATCAGTTACCAGATCTCTTAAAATTAATATTAGGACAAAAATACAAATATTCCAATAAATTTGCTTTTTTTATTCTTTACCCAACTTCATTCATACTTTCAATCATCACACACATGAATATATTGGGCAAGTTGGATGACATCACAATGTCATGACATGCATCCTTATTGACAATTTGTATTGCTCGATGATGCGTTTATATGGGGAAAATATTTCTCAGTTACCTGCTATGTTAGTATATGAGACAAAATCAGAGTAGGTAATAATGAATGTTATTGAACATATTTCTAACACTAAATTACCTCTGGAGCGGCCAATAATAAATCTTGAACATGCAGGAAAGATAACTTTCTGGAGTTTGGGTCCACTTTCAATCCAAACCCCAAAATAACTTGAAACATTTCTGGAATCTTTCCATGGATGATAGGCAAAGCTTCTCCTTTTGAGAATTTGTTCCTTATTCCCTCATAATCATACAGTTCCCATGGAATTTCACCTGTCAAAAAAATTACTGTCAGGGCTATTCCAGAGCAAACAAATAAAAAACAGGTGAAGGCAGAGTAGAAAGCACACACATTTTTTTTTTATGTCTGTCAGTTTAACTTTTTTTTTTACAAGTTGGTGATATTTTAAATTAGACTGGAATGAGTGATGGGTATAGTGCAAATAAGCCTTTAAACTCAACCCATACCTTAATTTCTAGAATAACCCTTACTATGTGAGAAATATGTAAGATTTTAAGCAATTTTTATGATGAACAACTTGTCTGTAAATAGAATAGATGCAGAGCAAATAGCATTAGTGGGGCCTAGATAGTAGTGTGGTAAAATATTAACTTAAAATCTCTGGCATCCCAGGTTTGATCCCTGCGTGGTTCTACCACATGCAACGGAATGTGGTTACCTACCTATGGGTAACAGTTTCTTTTGGGTTCTCCACTTTCCTTCTCATCTAAGACCACAATGTGCTGACATCTAAATTGCCAAGAGCATGTCATATAAGATGCTAGAAGTTGCTGTGTTATTGATATAAAATAAATAAAATGTCAACTTTTAGAATAAAGTCAAATCTGTATTTGCGATCACATTCATATCAAGGTCATCTGGTCATAATGGTCAGATTAACAGAAGCCTTTATATGCATCGGTGTTGGATAGGAAAAGTGCACCTGAGGGTCTGAATCTTGCAACTCATTAAAATATCACATTTTTTGTACTACACAATGAAATATATCCTGTATTAAAGTAGGAAAAGAAAATATCATCTTTACTTTACCAGTTTATATAAAATACAATAAACAAAAACATACATATTTGCTATTTTTTTCACTCAGTATTCGTTTAAATACTGCTTCAGCTTTCGGGTGCTAATCTTCACTCAACTTCATCTTTTGGGTTTTCCTGAGTAGTTAAAATTGTATAGGCTACCTGTCTATAAAGGCCATTTTTGGACAGTCCCAAGTGTAACTACTATAGACAGTTTTGACTGTATAGAGATAAAAAAAATGGTAGAGTACAATAAATGGATACATTTGATTTGAGAGTTCAATGGTAAGATACAAGAAATCTGTCAAAGACTTGTTTATAAGATTACTTTAAAGCAACAGTATAGAAATTTGCCAGAAATTTGGCACATTTATCATACTTACCTGTGTCTAGTAAACAAGAAGCACAGACCCAAATCTGCCAGTGCATACTAGTCTCCTATGTTTGCTTGAATTCTGAAGAAGAACAAACAGCATCCACAGGCACATTATGCAATGGCAGAGTCTGTGTCTACACTATTTGCAGTTCAATGCAGATTAAACTGGAGTAAATATGGTACGAGTTTGAAACCAAAGCAATTTTACCATTGAATATTTCCCAGAGAACACAACAGAGACTGTACATATCACTGAGAGGTGTTGGTGGCAAGTTATGAATTATTTCTGGAGCCATCCAGTTGATCCTGGCTTGAGGGGTAGAGGTCACTGTGCTTTTTTTCCCCATTTCACACTTGGACCTATGGAAGGTAAATGAATGCTTAATCAGAGAGCACAATTAACTTATAACGATACAAATTTTTAAAGTAGAATATGTTTCTTCAAAAATACTTACCCAATCATAATACATTAGGAGGACATCCACTACCTTGCAAATCCAGTCCTAGCAAGACACAAACCATAGTATAATTAATGATTACATAGCTCACTGCTAAAAAGCTTTCAAGAGTCTCCTGCAGCCATTGTAAACATTAATCATCATGCAGAAAATAAGCTCAGACTAAAGTGATCTTGACAATGAAACGTTGTCCCCTTGTCTAAATAGGTTTTTAATTTGTGCAATTTTTTCTTTACATTTTAACTTTTTAATCTGCACTGTATAGCTATTATTGTGCTGACATACTGTTAAAACAAGCAATCAAGCAACCTACCTACTGTAACAGGGCATAAAAGTCATTAAACAAGAAAAAAAGAACATTTTTTTCTATTATATCAAAATAGAAGCACTATGACGAGTTGATAAAAACCAGACATTAATGTTGTTTTTGAATTTTTTTTAAAAATAATTGTTTCCTAAAATCTGCTTAAGAACCTATTAGCGTCATCCACAGAAAATCAAGAAAGACTTTTGAAATTTCAAAAAAGAGCAGCTACAGTTATTCCTGATGCTGATCTAGATACACCATCAACAAATCTTTTTAAAACCTTTAAGCGACTTCCATTTCAACAGAGAACTCATCTTCAAAAGGGTTTACTAGTCTACAAATCCTTACTTGGGTTGGCTCCTGATCATCTTAAATGTAATTTTTAATTTGTGGAAAATGTACATATATATGAACCAAGATCCATCTCAAACAACAATTTATATTTACCTAAACCAAATTCAGGGTTTTATAAAAAAAAAGTTTTTCTTTTCTGGAGGCAAACTATGGAATTCCTTTATAAGGTCAGCTGACTCATCCCAAGGTTTTAAGAAGCTTCTTTGTCAACATCTACAAAAACAATCATTTGTATGATTTTGTGTAATTTAGTACTACTCTTCTTTAAAACAAAGTTCTTTCATGTACTCACCTGTAATGTTTTACACAGGTTCGCTACTAATTTTTATATAAATCCTGTATGTACTCATCTTTCATGCCTTGTACATATTTTATAGCAACAGTAGATCAATTATCTAGTTTTTAATAGTATTGTTGTCTAAAGACACCACAACTTGTAAAAATTGTACAACATATATATGTAATTGTAGAAGGCCCCATGGAAGATTGGTCAGTTGACCAAATGAGCTTCTTCTTTAAATAAAGTCATTATTATTATTGTTATTATTATTATTATTATTATTATTATCCACCCCTAGAAGCCAGAATGTTTTACTGGGTGAAAGTCACAGGCTCTAAGTAACCTTGGAGTGACAGCCAGTAATACAAGTCAGTGGTACAAGCACAATTCATGTATCAATAATTACCTTGATTATCCACTACAGATAATGCCTCCCCTGAAAATCATGCGGCATGCAGTCTACTCATCTAATTCTTATACTCAATCACATGTAAAATACAGAGTTAACTTGTTGAGGGTAATTTACCACAATATGCAATGTATAGTCATTAATATGAAAAGTTTACCACTGAATAAACATATTTATTCCTACTTCCAACTGCATTGGTCAGAAAGAACTTCCTGAGTAGAATAGGATGTAAACAGCATGGAAGAATCATATGATCATCAACATAAATACTTAACTCAAGTTAGTAAAGTATAAAAACATAGGTCACAGCAACCTTCTTTAGTTGTAAGGATGTGGTACTAACAGAGATGCATCCAATTATTAAGTTTAATGATTGGAACATAAACAGCACTCAATAATTTAACTTTAAACACAAAATTTAAATAAAAATCACTGAAGCATGAAACATAGGTCACAAAGACCATTTTTTGCAATAAGGATGTAAAACTTATCAAATTGCATCCACTTAGCAAGTTTCATGATTCTAGGCAGGATAGTATGCATATAGCATGCCAAAATCTCATGTGGTCATAAGCTAATTGCAAAAACCAAACAAAAGCTAGTAAAAAAATTAAATATTGGTCATGATTAGCTTCATTTGTTGTATGGGTGTGGCAGTAACAGAGATGCATAGCATCAACAATTTCATGATTCAAGCATGAACAGAGCCTGAGAATTTAACATCCAACAGAAAACTGAGGTGTAAAATATGGCTATGACAACCTACTACTGAAATGAACAAGTAGTACTCATCAATATGATCCACTAAGTTTCTTGATTCTAGATAGGATACTAGTAGTATGTACATAGCATGCAAAACACCTATGTGGTCATGAGCTTAATGCAAAAACTTAACCCAATTTAGTAAAATGTGAACTGTAGTCACTGTAACCTTTATTGTATGGGTGCAGAGATACAATCCTCTAGTTTAATGATTCAGGCATAAACAGTAACTGATTCCCTTCCCTGAAGGGAAAAGTTCTCCCATTCAAAAGAAAATTTGGCAATCCAGGCCATCAGGAACTTCTCAACTTCACACTTGATCTTGCCCTTGCTGCCGCAAATGGAACATATCTTCAGAGCTCGACCAATGGGCCGGTACTGACATATTTCTATCCCATCTGGTGTGGTACTAAGAGATGCATACAATCATCTAGTTTGATGAACAGAGCTTGAGAAATAAACTTAAAAAAGAACCAAAATCATTGAAACATGAAATATAGGTCACAGTCACCTACTTTTGTGATGAGGGTGTCATATTCATCATGATGCATCCCCTCACAAAAAGTTTCATGAATCTAGGTACATGTATAACTGTATGTATACAGGATGCAAAAAATCCATTTGGTCATGAGCTAAATGCAAAACATAACCTTAGGCAATCAAATTTTAAATGTACATGTCAGTGACCTTCTTTTGTTGTAAGGGTGTGACACTAATAGAGATGCATACAATCATCTAGTGATAATTCTAGCATGAACATAGCTTGAAAAATACACTTTAATAAAAATTTAACCAGTCACTAAAGCATAAAATATGGGTCACAGTTATGTACTTTTGTGATGATGATGTAGTACTCATCAAGATGCACTCCTTTGCCAAGTTTCATGAATCTCAGTATAATAGTATATATACATGGTACAAAAAACCTAGTTGGTCATGAGGTAAACACAAACTTAACATTAGCCAGTAAAATATGAAATGTAGGACACATTGAACTATTGATATAAGGGTGTGGTACTAACAGAGATGTATACAATCGTCTAGTTTGATGATTCTAGCATGAACAGAAGTTGAGAAATAAACTTAAAATTTTAACCAAAGTCAGTGAAGCATCAAATACGGGTCACAGTAACCTATTTTTGTGATAATAATAATAATAATAAAACATGTAATAATAATATTAATGACTTTATTTAAAGAGGGTGACACAATTAGTTGCATGGAACTAATCATCCTTGCGTCTCTCTATTATATGCACATTTACATACATACCAGTAGTACATAGTTGCACACATAATAAAGAAAGGAACATACAACTCTTAATTCTTTTTATAGAGAAAAATAAAAAGAAAACATCAATACACAACTTCATACTTAAAAATTTTTACTGAAAAATTGGTTTCTTCTTCAAATATGCTACCCAATCATAATACATGTACATTAGGAGAATAGGTAAGAGTCAGATGGAATTCGTCCATGGAGTTGGCCCTTTCTCCAGTCTTCTAATGCACCTGGAACTGCTTCAAGTAATGTGAAATATGGGCTAGCTTAACATATAGTTTATGCATGGACATGGTTTGGAGAAAAATTTTCCACTCTTGCAAATCCAGCAGAAATAGAGCAACACATCATTACAAAGCTGCTGAATGACCTGGAATGGTAGCTAGCTGTTCCACTGCTGATATAGGTCCCAAAAGATCAAACTAAGCCCTTTGTAATGAAAGGTTTTTCAGGTAATAGCTGGACAATGTTGTCTCTGACTGCCATCCCATGGCTTGGATAATGTCAGTTAGGGAGCAGTTGTGCTCAAAAGCTATGCTAGTGGTGAGAGCTGATATGCATATGAAATTAATCTGGTCTTGGGTTGAGCAGATAACCCATCATATCCACGATGACAGAGCCTGAGCAGAAATATCATCCCTTTCTTCTTTGAGTGGTAAGAAGAAGCAAGGTCTCCCTCTTCTTATTTGCTCAGATCAGTTTAGGTACCATATCTGACCCATGATGAGGTCCTGCAGATGCCACTGGGATGAAGAGTCCAATGAAGACAATGGTTTCAAGACAAAGGACTGATTATCATACATGCCATAACATGACGTGTCACGCGAAAAGCATGATTCTGGACTCTCAAACCCCCCGACATGGTAGTGTTTAGAAAAACATTTTCAGCAATCTTAGCAACAACAAAATTTTCCTACAAGAAAAATAAAAATAAAAAACGTATATTTCTTGATCACCATCATATGTGCCCATAATCTGTGTGTGTATAAACTATCCTCGAGGCAGTTTATACACCTGTTTTAGAGGCAATTAAAACGCAAGGCGGTCAGAGATAAACAGCCACCTTTCAGAGATTTACTTAATTGGTTCACAATAGCTAGGGTGATGTGTCGTGTCAAATCCTTTGAGCACTGCTGAGGGAGAGCCCATTAGGCTAATTTGCATAGGTAAAGTACAATAAGTAGAACAACCCAATTTGTCTAAAGTTAAGTACATCAAAGAGATGCGTGTTGACAGGGCCGGATTAAGACCTTTAGAGGCCCTAAGCACTGAAAATATTTTGGGGCCCCCCCCCCCCCCCCATATGTAATTCAAAATAAAAACAATACTAAACCGTAATTTCTCTTTTTTTTTTTGGGTGCCCCTGCTTTGCTGGTGCCCTAAGCACGTGCTTAGTCTGCCTTTTGGGTAATCCAGCACTGCGTGTTGAATAACAAATGTTATTACACATCACTGACTACACTGAATGAGAATGTTGAAGCCATCTTTATTAAAGTTTGTGATCAGCAACAACGTTACTTTGAAATCAGATTTTTACTCCATATATAAAATGTAACACATGATTATTTCGGTAGTACCGACGTACATGGCCGAGTGGATGCACACGTTGTTAATCCCAAAATCAATCAATCAATTTTGGTAGTTGGAACAGTGATAATCTGACTCAAGTGGCCATTGCATGTTTGACACTCCCTGACAGCAATGCAGATGCAGAAAGATCATTTTCTATGCTTAGAAAAATTCAACCAGCTCATCGGGGAAGGTTGAATATCACAATTCAATCTCTAATGAGTGCAAAGATGAACACGAATGACACTTGCATTACCTTCAAACAAACTAGTGAACTATTGAAAGCATCAAAGACTACATGTAATTAAAACTACATTCCACTGTCCAATGAATTTTAAAGACAGTAACTTGATGTATTTTTTTATTTAGTGTCTGTGACGTTGTTACCATGTGTACATATGTGTGTGGTGATGTTATTGGACAATGCTAAGTCTACTATTTTATTGTTGTTGTAAGTATATTAAATGCTTCAGAGAAAACAGATGGTATTTTCTTTCATTTAGATTTTAATTTCCAGTCATTCCAAAAGGCTGATTTGAAAGATAGCTTATTCTCATTTGGATAACGTCACTTTTGGTGGGTCACGTCCACCAACCCCCCTTGGGACCTCAAAACACACTTTTTGAGTCTCAAAAAAACCCAACCCAACACTGTCTGGGAATATGGCAAGTATGGATTACTCATGAGCAAGAGCCTGTTCTTGGCAACAAAAGCAGGAACCATCATAAGAGAGACCAAACATGACGATCATGGTGAAACTGCCGATAGTTTGGTTCAACCAACAAAGTGTATCTAACAGATTCTGCCTGCTGTACCTAGAGTGACTAGGAAGCAGATTTTGTATGAGGAGAGTAATAGATAGATGTCTTATTCAATCATGTAAAAACCCATAGAAGATTCCATTTCAGACAATTTAAGACAAAATGATTCATACAGCCCCATTGAGTTGCTTTTCAAGGACTTTACAAAGACTTTTCAATAACTTCCAAAAGTTTTTAAGGAATATTTTTGTAATGGAAATTGAATTTTCACCATGTTATTTTTGATTATCACTTCATAAATATGCACAAATGTAGAAGAAAAAACACAAGTAACTACATGTAATTAGTGTGCCACTACAGCAAAGGGATGCTACTCTATCTGGCAATTACTTTTGTCAGGTGTCATTTGATCCACACAATTGTATCTCATTTTATTTATTTATTCATTATTTTTGGAAAATAAGTAAATAATAATTAAAAAAATCAATTTGAAAAGTGATATATTATATCTAGTTTTTACTTGTTGTATTCCCTCAGATCAATTCAAGGAGTTTGGGGAATCTTTTAAGGAGTTTATAAAAAAAATTCAAGGATTTTTCAACAATAATCTTTTTCAAAATTCATTGAGTTTTCAATGCAAATTCAAGAATTTTTCAAGGTTGAATGAACCATGGACCAAAGTCTTTTGGTCAAAGTTCACAAGAAAGTCTGACAGATCTTTGTTCTGGCCTATATCCTAGCTTGCATGATGTCAAAATGTGTCCAAAATCATGGAACTGTAGCCTAAATTGATTGTGATGGGGGCTAACACGTTCTTCTCTAAAAGTCGGAAGAGGAAGAAAGCTATCTGTGTTACTGAGGATTTTAAGGGAGAAATGTGATTATGTTTTCACCACTGGGAGAAAAATCCATTTCAACTCAAAATGGTGGGCCTAATCTTGCCTGAACAATTCTGTCCACCATTGTTCTGAGAACAGTGTATTTCTGAGCACTTGCTTGATATCAGCCAATGATTCAATCTAGATTTAGCATGATGGGGCCTAATGGTCCATCAGGATTTTCAATTGGGACCACCAATAATTTGACATGGTCCACTACTTTCATGACTCAGCAAGTTCTTATCTGGAGATTAGAGAATAAATATACCCCAAAATTATGCTTAAAATTGTATTCCTCTAATAGCAGAAATACAGTATTATTTTGTACAAAGATCAAGAATGAATCTACATTATTTTTATAATCCAAACTGAAGATCTTACTGATAACAGAGCAATGAATTACAATTTGTGTTGATTGTTCTAAGATTAATAATTTATCACCGACAGGTTTCAGGTAATGGAACAATAGGTAAATTTGACACATTTTTCTCTGCTTGTGAGTAATAATTGTTACAGTACTTATAAATATTGGGTACAATGTCACATCTAATCTTAATAATTCAGCTATTAAGGAAAACTTTTTTACTAACCAGTAGGCTGCAGTCATGGCACTCTGGATAGCTAGATCTTTTTCAAACATAACACTATTCACAGCAGAACTAAACTCACTTAGCATGACAACCTCCATAATTGCACTGACTACATGTCTTTCTATTTGTGTAGATGTTATTAGTACCTGGAATCAAATAATTTCCTTGTTTTGCTTAATACAGAGAGTGCATGTCATGATGTTTCTTTCTTAATCGTAAGCCATCCAGTGCCATGTGGGTTTTCTTAACCATTCATGTTGGAATTTTTATTATAAGATTTTGACTGACTGTGAGATTCAACCGATTCAACACTAAATGGTTCATTATCAATGTCAGGGGTCTCTTCTGTTTTACCACTATTTTCATATTCATGCAAATTGTTCGCTAATCTTGCCAACTTTGAGCCAAAAATCAGAAATGTGAGTTTGCCTTCTCTTCATTCTGGTTTACTGATCTTGCATATATAATCTGTTCACTTAGCATGTAAAGTGAGTGACAAGTGATGCAATATCTAAGGACCAGACTGTCATAACTAGGCAACTTGTTCTTTACATACCAACATGCTTCAATTGCATACTATTTCCATAAACATTTCACTGATGTAGATGCTTTAACTATCAGTAACTGTACCGAGTGTTGAGAAAAAGTTAAGTGGTGGCACATTCAAGTACAGGGAGTGCATCACTTGCAGTTTTTATGTACCATCCTGGCACAGCAGGACTTTTCTAAAGGACTCTTTTATTGCACCAGTGGCACAAAAACGTGGTCTACAATGAAACCCGAGCCTGGCATGCAGGTTCAACATCTAGGTTCTGATGGAAAACCTGCTGTTGTGGTTGTTTCAGCAGGCAGAGAGGAGGCAGGATCTTTCCAGGAATCTCCACTGCTAAGTTTAATATGTTGCTGATCCAGGATTTTACCCACTTTCAGGAAGCAATCAGGATTAGATGTCACTCTGATTCCCTCAATTCTTTTGCAAGACTTTGAGAATCAAAGGGGTTGGAAGAAAGGCATTTGCAGTGAAACCATTTCAATTCATGGAGAGACAAGGTCAAGAGCTTTGCATACCCCCTCATTTCAAACAGGTTCATGAAAGGTTGACCTCAATGGGTGCAGATTTGACTAAAGACCAAGAGGCGAATGGACCAGTCAGTGTAGATCAACTGATTCGACCAAGACAACGAGTCCATAGGGTCATGGCAATGGACCTGTCTGGTGCTAGTCTTCAATACCTTCACAAGTCCTGTACTGCCTAGCATGAAATGGCTGACAGATTAAAGTGATGGAAATATACTAGATATCAACAACAGAGACACGGCTCAAATTGGCATGGCAGGGTGCTGGACACTATCTCAGTCTTGAATCCAGGATAAGGTATACCAGGAAAATAGACCATTGTACCAGGTCCTTGAAATTAAAAGCATAGGTCAAGGCTGTGCCAGAGCTGGTACTGGCTACCCAAGGATAGATCACTTTAACCAGTACCAGCGTGTGGCTGTGTTGCCTAAGTATGTCCACCACTGTCCAGATGGGACAGAAATATGTCAGTACTGGTCCATAGGTCGAGCTGTGAAGATCTGTTCCGTTTGTGGCAGCAAGGGCAAGATCAGGTGTGAAGTTGAGAAGTTCCTGATGGCCTGTGTTGTCTAATTTTCTTTTGAATGGGAGAGCTTCTGCCTTCGAGGAATCAATGAAAAGGAAACTGTTGACAGAGGCAGCATTGGCAGCAATGCTGATGGCATCCACATCCTTGATTGTGAGCTTCTTAGCTCTCTCATTTGCCGGAGTTAGTTGTTTGGCATTGAAGGTTGCCCATACATCCTCAGACCAGCATGAGCACATCACATATATGGCCTTTTGTCCATTTTTTTTTCTTCACTGGGTATGAGCGCAATCAAACGCATATTCGAAAATTACATATACATTACGTATTTCAGCAATTAATCATCTGTGTAAAAAAGTACACGTTTTCTTGCTTGTGCAAATTATATTTGAAGATTCTGAAAGGGTCCTTAGGAAAATCTGGTCAAATAAGATTTTATTATTTAATGCAATGATTTTTCAATTAAATATGAGCAAGGCCAAGAACCAAAAAGATATTTTTCGGTGCAGCTAAAATGTTATTTTTGATCTTGACAACATACCAGTACATTATCATTTTGGTTCATGGCCTTGCTCATATTCTGTAGTTTGTATTTTCAACCTTACCTGCTAAGAATAAAAGTAGTATGCACAAAATCAGATGTATCTTTGGAAAAAGCAAGATTATAGCCATCATAAACCATAACACAGGTGAATAAATTAAACTTTGAATTTTTTTTTTAGAAATCAGTTTGCCAGTAAAGCTCCATATCATACCTTGTCCTTTTATTAATTCTGCTGATTATTCCTAAATTTGACCTACCAAATTTATCCACATGCATGTGATTCTACTGGCGGTAGGCACAAAATACAGAGTTAAAGGCCATCTACAGCACATACCATTTTATAGTTGAAATCTACCGCTTTCAAAAATTGAAAGAATTATTAAAACAATTGAATAATATTAAAAAAAACACAGTATTTTTACGAATTATGTCAACACACTAGAGAAACCCACCAGAACCACAGAACCAGTCCACTGGGGACCAGAAATGTTCCACCAGTACAACTACCAGTGCAATGATGCTTGACAGAGTAACAGGATTACAATTGTTAAAGAACAGCTAACATGTACCTTATTGTTGTAATTTGGGGAGTTTAAGGCCAAATGTGGAATGTTTTTTGAGGTGTTATAAGTAATAAAGGAATCAAAGGTGGTCCATGATGACTTCTGAACCTCTGATGAAAATGAGCTGACCTTTGATGGAGGAGAGATAAAATGGAGAGACCGACCATAAAAAATGTGAATTTGGCAGACACACTAGAGTAAGTACATGTATTTTGATTTTTTTTTCTGTTTAATTGTTACTGTATTGTTCAAGATGTTTTAAGAATAATATTTAAGGAGAGCTCTTACATATTTTTTTCAAGTCCTGTCAAAATGCTGAAAAGTGTTCTTTCTCCCAATGCTAAGAAACCACTGGCTAAGAAATAAGTAATTTTAAAGTTGGGATAAATTATTCATAAAAGCATAAATACATCATGCATTTTTTCATTGTTTATTTCAAGTCTAAATCATTTTTTTTTTTTTATATATTTACAGTGGTGAAACTTGCCAACAGATTTTTGGATCTGAGCCATGAAGAGAAAGAAGCCCTTGAGGACGAGACTCTGGAATACATCTTAAGTCCAAGTCAGGAACTCCTCCTCAGGGTGAACATAGCTTGGAGGAGTATTGGAGAGCAGTCAGCAACTTTAAAAAACCCAGCAACAGGAAAAATGAAGTTAGAACTTCTTTGCAGGCCGAGTATGGTTGTCCTGTCATTGCCACATTCTAATGCTGATAGAGAGGACATTCTCCATTCTTCACAAAATACAAAGTGATTCAAGGGGAAATCTGGACCAGAGAACTATTGACAGCCTGTTAAGTGTGAAGCTTAATAGTCACAATGAATGTCATCAGTGGTCGCCAGACAGTAATATTGTGAAGAAAAGTAAAAATGCTATTGGATTTTTAAAAAAAAAACCTTTGCAGTGAAATACAAGATAAACAACTCTTCTTTTTCATTAATTGACAATATACCGACTCCTATTAATTATTGTAACATTTTCCATCAGAATCCGAATCTGATTCATGTTGAAAATTGGCTGTTTTATTACAGTATGAAGAGAATACATATTATGGCAAAAAATGCACTTGTTTTGTTTTCGATCCCCTTAAAGCACGTAAAATGTATGCCGATAAAAATATCTACTGGTTTAGAAGCCAATCTACTAATCAAAATTTGTAAATCTACAGGTTTGAAATCCTGGTTCTGTAACATGAATGTATCCATGTGTAACACAAAACCAAACTGCATGCAAAGCAGTTCAAGATCTACTGTTGCATAACTTGCCACACCATTTGTATGAAATCATACACAGAATGAAAAATGTAGACCCTCATCTGTCAGTACATTATTTGAAGGTACATCTGGTTCTTTGATATTCACAGATGGGAGTGGATCATACACGAGTTATACTGTGAGTAGTCGAATTTTATATTTCACCTGTTTTGTTGGATATGAAATAATGATGTCTCACAACTAAACTGGACTGATTTCATATATGATTACTACCAGTAATAATCTGACTATGCAATCTAACTGCAAGGTTTGAATAATAAAATAGATGGGCACCATAATAAACAGTAAATAATTTTGGCCTGATGAAAATATTTCTTCCAGAGTTGAGAGAATCACTGCATAGGATCACAACCATCTTCACTTGAATTTGCTCCACATATATTAATGACACAAAAGTTGGATAATGGTGCAGGAAAAATAACAAAGTTTCCAATGTTTCAATCTAAATACATACACAGAGACAAACACATACAGAGAGTCACATTTGTAAAACAATAAATACATGTATTTACATTTTGACATTGAGAAAAAAAACAATCCAAGATAATTAAAAGGTCTAAACTAAAGGAGAAGAATAAAATAACAAGAAATAGCTACATATCTAGGAAGGGATCTATTATCTATGAAAAATGCAAATGAGGTTTGATGCAAGCTATTAGCACAACAGCAGTATGCTGCTTGGGGTGACCTAGTTATCTATGGAATTGCAAGGATCTTGTTTCATATGACGCCTTCTATGGTGGTGCATTATTCACTTCTAGCTTTACATCCTGTATAATTGCCACTATAAGAAACTAAGGTAAAGTATTTAAATTACAAGGGAAGGTGGTGGAAAGTATGTATGTACCAGGGTCCAATGCCACATCAGCACAATAATGGCCACACAGTGCTGATCAAAGGTAGAGTTCCAAAATTGTAAATAGAACTGGAAGAAATAAAAATATAAAAAATAAAAACCTTGAAAGACAGATCCTTCCATCCCCAAAATATTAGGAAGATAAACCCTTCCAATGACAGATCAGTACAATAGTGGCTATATGGCACCAATTTAAGGTAAAGCTCTAAAAAAGATAATACAGAAAATTTCAACAACAAAAATAAATAGAAGAATTAAAAAAACAAACAAACAGGAATATAAACCTTTCCAGCCAAACTTAAACAAGAAATATTATAAGATAAAAGATACAAGGTAAAAATTAAATTAAAAAGATTTGCAAAAGACAGGGGAAAGAAAACCATTCCAAATTAAAGTAAAAATGAAGTACTACTAGATAACAGATCAAAGGTAAAGACATGATAATAAAGAAGTAATAATAATAAAATTAATAATCATATTCATAACAACAGTAAGACATTTGATGTCACTATAGGAGAGTGAGTATGAGCAAACTGACTGAAAATAAACGTTCATGCGGTGGGTTAAACCAAACATTTTTCGAACTTGTGACTTTTTCATTCAAGTCAAATTTGTCTCATGTTCACATCTGCAATATCCACTATTTCTCATTATGGCAGTGTTCATTGTCAGTCTATCTGTGATTGCACTCATTGGGCATCATTTCGAGGGACTGGACCAAGTGTCCAGCTGAGTTGAAATAGTTGGCAAGTTTTGTTTTGATCTTGTTTCTGATGTGCCTTATGTGATTGTTCATTCTCTTTCTGAAGTCAACTGTAACACCAACACACTGGATGGCACAGATATTGCACCTAAGCGAATAAATGACATTTTTACCGACACATCCTAATTTTTGGTTGATATTGTAAGTAACTCCTACTGATGAACTCTTGAATGTAGTAGTCTTGAGCATTTGTCTACAGATCCGACAGTTGTCTTTACATCTGTGTTCCTGCTTCTGTACTATGATTTAAGTTCAGCTGGGCACACACAATGTGGTCTTTTAAGTTCTTTGGTCATCTATAAGTGACCATAGATTGTTCTTTGAAGACCTCCCTCAGATGTGCAGAGGTGTCAATAATGTGTTTGTGTCTCTGGACAATTTGTCCTATGTTTGGGGCATCTGGGTGGTATATTGTTATGAGAGGGATACAGTAGTTGGCAGTCTTAGCTTTGCATTTAACCTTAGCTTTTCTACAGCCAGATCTATAGTTTTATTCTTGTATCCTCTTCTTTTTAAGTGCTCTTTGAGTTCCTAAAGTGTTTTGTTGAGCGCCTCCTCATTTGAGCATATATATTTTATGCAAACACATAGGCCAAATGGAAGGCTTTTTGTTACATATCTAGGATGACAGCTGGTAGGTAAGAAATATTGATGGGAGTCAGTTGGTTTGTAATACAAGTTAGTTTCAATGTTTCCATCTTGTAATATGGATCAGGTATTAAGGAATATATCTGATTTACCTGTTGACTCCAATGTGAATTTGATTGTGGGATAAAAACTGTTAGCAAATCCAAACAATTCCTGGAGTCTCTCTAGTGTTCCTACCCACTTGCTCACCATGTCATTAATAAATCTGCACCAGTTTAAAGGTTTGTATGGGGTGCTTGATTCAGCAGTCATTGCTCGCACCTTCCCATAAATATGTTTGCATATGAAGGTGCCATTTTGGTGCCCATTGCTATACCACTAACTTTAAAACAGTTCTGGTCATTAAAATGGTTCATCTTCAGAATATGATTCAGAAGCTGCACAAGGTATTCTTTGCTTTGAAGGGTTAGAACAGCTGTCCCATGCTTCCTTGCAAGCTTGTATGCCCTTGTCATATTGTATGTTTGTGTAGAGGGAACAAAAATCCATGGTGATGAGGATTACATTATTGGGCTGATTGTTTTTTGGAGATTTGTTAAGCTAGTCGATGGTGTCCTGTATATAAGGAGGGATTTGTCGTACAAAGGGGCATATATATATATATACACACACACACACACATACATACATACATATGTAGCAAATAATCTTTCCAAATGCACTGGATCTTGGAGACATTATTTTTGCTATGGAAAAATTATAGAGGAAACAAACATGAGAAAACATGGTGCTGGAAGTCAGAGAAACTGGCCAAAGCACTTTCAAAATCTACGATCCCTTTTTCAGCGCAGACAACAAAAACAAATAACAATTACAAACACAAAAACATTTACAAACACATCTCTTTTCATACTGTTTTGTTATTGATACCAAAATCAAAGAATCTGATACTGATATATCCTTTAAAAAAAGCAGGATGTTTTGTGCTTTTGTGCTTTTGTCGAAAGTGCTTGGCCAGTTTCTGACTTGCTGCACCATGCCACCTCATGTTTGTTTTAAACATTCACATTAAACTTTGTGGAGTGTGCAGTGGAGCATGAGCATTTCTGGAGCAGAGTAAAAAACGGACACATCTGAAGTGGTTGTTGAACTGTGTGTATTAAAGTCACTAGTACTGCTAAGAAACAGGTATATAATGGGTATTATTAATAGGTATTTAACATGACAAGGTGTGGACATGTATGTCATATTGCAACAATTTTACACACAAAGAGGATGGCTACAAAGAACTGTTTCAATCTGCTTTCTACTTTATTTCATTTCTTCTTTAATTGCATCAAGTTTCTCTTCTGCATGCTAATTAGCATTGACAGCCACTCATGACAGCCATAAAAGTGAAGTCTTATACTGGGTCCACGCTTGAGGACAAGTCAGGCAAAATAGTTACCTCTGTGCCTGTCATTTTGCCCAAATGTGCAGCAAAAGCAAAGGTGACTTCACCATGTTTCAAGTTGATGTCCCCCCCCCCCTTTCAATTTTGGCCATTGTAAGCTTTTGTATTTTGAGTACAACATCAACTGCTGTCTTTTTTCTGTTCAAAAAGCACTATAATACAGTTCAATATAGTATTTTTTATATTTTTTAAATTTAATTTTTTGTGTCCATTTAAAGGTTATTTATGCGAGCAATCAACAAGATTCCTGCAGAAAATTCACACATGATGCATTGAAGAACTGAGTGAAATTCCATGCATCTGTAGCCCAATCAAGAGCAAATTATTATGTGGAGTTTGACAGCCTGATTAATAGTAATGATCAAGAAGTTTTTTCATACTTCATCCAGTAACAGTAGGAAGAGAGGACTTGTGCCTCAATATCTATCACCTGGTTTTGATAGCAACCTTTTCTGTGGCTACCATCTTTGGTAAAAACAGTCACACAACAATTTTGCAGAAGCAAACTTAACACTTTTTAAAAAATGTTCATAAACTTGAATAAATATTGTTTTTGTATCATATGGCTCAAAGGGTTAAAAAAAGATCTGTCTTTAGTTACTGTTTTAAACAGTCTAAATTTTGACCTCTCTACACTACATTCACATCTCTCTATTTTCCCATCACTTTGCCCTATCCTGGCAGAAGAGAGAAATCATTTCACCCAACAATTTGTGTCCAGTGTGAACCCTGCTTATAGGAAAGGCTGTCTTTTACTGACTCACATCATAAAAAATATTAAACTATGCAACAGGACCCTTGGCTCTACTAGCCTTAAAATGAGGAGGTGGTCTATATAGTGACTGCTCTCAATTTGTTTTCCAGTTTGCTTTGTTTTTTCAGCAGTCTCAAATGACTTGAAATATCCTGATTTCAGTATATTATGCTAAAATGATATCTTACATTATTTGTATTGTAAGTGTTGTAGTACACTTCGTTAACTGTTGATGTTCAAACTGAGTCTCCCTTATAATCTGCTGGTAAGACATTTAAGTTTGTCAAATATATGTTTGTATGTGGTTTAATGGCATTTCAGCACAATCCTGGCTAATGTTGGAAACTCTAGATGTTTGCAGTACATAAAAATACTGTCAATTCATATATTTTTTACATTTTCATGCCACTATTCTTATGCAGTAATGCATATATGGTATGCACTGTGTTTATCCGTTTCATGACGGTATTCATTACACAATACATGTATCTACAGTTATTTGGATTTTATTAATTTGAAAATATTACCGGTAAATTAAATACTACCCACCGCAAAATGAAGTGTTCATCAATGTTTACCATGGGTGTTTACTAGTAAGTATATTGTCTCCATTTTCGTGCAAGTCCGAACAACCTGTATTTGTATTAATATTTCTGTTTTGCTGTATAAAGACTGTGCTTGATGCAATAAAAGTTTTGATTTAATTTGTATTTTCCTTTTCCACAAGTCAGATTTAATTTCCAAGTGATATTTCCCAAGTTATCTGCCAGTGCACGTGGGCCGATAAGCCTTTGGCTTGTAAAGGGACTCACTTTGTTTTCAAGTTGACAATCCTTTTGATCGAGCCGCCAATCTATACTTGTTCATGCCAAGTAGAGTTCTACAACTTCCTGTGCATATACTTTGACCTTAATCCCTTTGCTTGTAAACACACACACTCTTTGTTTTCCCACGTGACAACCCTTTGATCAAGCCGCGAGTTCAGCGCCAAGTAACAGAGGGAGGCTATTTGAACTCTCTGTGATCTTGCAGCACAATTGACATGTGTTCAGTTGCAGCCTTTAATAGATTTCTGACTTTATGATCAAAGTGTTACTCACAGAGCCCAAGCTCAGTCTTTGCATAAGCACCCGCATATGACAGTAAAGCCGAAAATCGGAGTCGGACGAGATTTACGATGACTAGACGACGACGATTTACAATGACTAGACGATGTAGGATTTCAGAACTTTATCAGACAATGACTTTGCACCAGATGACATTGGATAGTGACATTTATAGGATACTGTGAATCACAAAAAAAGTGGACTTAACTTTCATTGTTTATTTGCACGACGTGTGGAATTAATATATTACGGGATATTGTGAATCGGATCATTCTGAACTTCTATTTTTATACTGGTATGTGACCTATAATTTAATTCGTGGATTTATCATATAAATGGATTCGGAGTCGGACGATGTTTATGATGACGGGATGACATTGGAGGAATTTATTACTTTATTTGGTAACTCTGATGATGAGGATGAATTCTTGGGCTTTGAAGCAGAGGACATTAGACAGTGACATTTATAGGATAGCAATTTTATACCTGTATGTGACCTATAATCCAATTCATGGATTTATCATATAAATGGATTAAAAATGTTAAGCTATATGGATTTCATTACACGAAGATGGACAAAATGTAAGTTGTAAATTTATTTGTACATATTCAGCTCAATAATACAATTGTATTTATTCTACATTGGTTTTTGTTTTTATTTGTCCTATCTATCTATATGTCTATCTATCTATCCAGTTTGGCTCGTTTATTTTTCCTAAGTGCAGCTCTGACTCAGTGATGATATGTCACCCCTTGCAGACGGATTTAATTTGCAAAAAACACCTGGACTTATAGGAGGGTCATAGCTGAATTGGCTTTTTGCAGCCATGAAAAGGGGGGGTCGACTTATGGTCGAGTCGACTTATAATCGAGTATATACGGTAGGTATCCCCACAAAATACATACAAAACAAAGATGAAGGCAAAAAGAGTCAATTCCTCAAAATACAAAATCAAATTCTCAATATAACTGGACTCTTTTAAAGTGTCCAAAACCACCTCAGCTGGAACATCCCAGTGCAAAATAGTTGCCTCCATTAGACACCTCCTACAACATGCAGGAGGAAGCATTGTGGCTATTTAACATCTCCAAGCCCACAGGGGAACAAGAACACACAGAATCATGTTTAATTTGAAACCCTTTAAAGTTAACCAGCAAATTTACAACTTGGTACTTTGCTCATAACAACTCCAGCAGAAACAAAAGCAAACAAATATATTTCAGAACACATTTCCACGTATATACATGTACATTTTACAGCTTAAATACAGATCATAAGTACTGCAAGAACAAAGTTAAAATAAAAAAGATAACCCTGTCCTTCTTTCTACATTCGACATCTCTAATACAGATAGTAAATACAAATAATGAACCCGACTGTAGAATACAAGTGTACAGAAGTTAATGCGAGGTCAAACTGAATCTTAAGCCAACTTTACAAGTTCAAATATGTCCAGGATATGTAGTACAAAAATGAACATTCAATCTGAAATTCTTTAATCTGTACAGCAAACTCTCAACCATGTACATGTATTTTAACAAAACAACTTCGGCAAAAATATAGTTTAGCACAGTACCAGACAACTTCATCCATATGTCTACGTTCTGTATTCAGGTTACAGATCACAAACACAAGTTTACAAACTGTAGGAACATATACAATTGTAAATAAATAACGACTTCAGTAGATACAGTTCCACATGAATTATCTTCACAGAGGAACAAAAGGACTAGTTAATACACCTGTTCAAATGACCAGTGTCAACAAGGACTAATGAATCTGTGAAGCATAGATCAACTTCAGAATATTTCAATCAGTCACATCCACTCTTAGGAATAATGGACTTTACACGCCTTTCAACTTTTTATTAAAGTTCTAAAGAAATTACCTTTATTGTGATAAACTTCTATCACCAAAATGATTGTGTTGAAACCAACAATAAGCAAATATTATTTCCTGTGTCAACAATACATGTAATGCAGAGAGAAACAAATACAATTGCCTCATAAAGGTTTACTACTCTGAAACATTGCTCATCATCATATGTCAATTTTTTACATGTTACATAACATGTTTATTTCACTCTGAAACTACAGAAACACATCGACCAACCACTTGCATGTACTGCAAAATACTATGCCAATAAAACAGTGTACAGGACAGTTTCATTATGTGAGAGGGATCAAGAATGCAGATCACACAGTAGCACTCTGATTAAACAGACATTTCTCATTCTTATGTATCAAGCTAAAAAATTATAAGAATCTTTCTGAATAAATATGAACTGCAAAGAGCATTTGTTCTGCTATTGCTGTCACTAAATGACTTATGATGTTTTGTCATTTTCACAGCACTCCTTGTATCTGAGAACATCTGAATGATGCAAACTCAACTCTTGCAAGACTTAAATCAATGTAGACAACAGTTAATTCTTGTTGACAGATTTATGACAAAATCTGACACAATTTTCTTTTTTTGACATGAGAAAAATGTTTTTTGACATAGAATTAGAAATTCACTTTGTTTATGATTCAATAGTGTCTATTGTGACATCACGTACTAGGCTTTCCCCAACCTATTTATAACTGACCAATGAGAATGTTGTTGGTATACAGTACAGCTCATGTGATTTTTCGGAACCCCATGCATTGCGGTGGGGGTGGAGAGTGAGTGGAGAGGATTAAGAAAATCCCCTCCACCATCACTCCACGCATCCTGACAGAGTTGTCGTGGCATCTCACGGAGAATAGCCCTGCACACCACACTTTCTTGTGGAGTCTCATCCAATCACCACCGTGGAGTGGACGTGGTCTCAATAATATGGGCATGGTTTACTGTTTATCACCCATGCAAGCAGAGGTTGAGAGAGAGACGGGGGGGGGGGGGGGCACCGATTTATATACATCGTTATCACTCTGGGGAGCAATTTGCTAACTTTTTGATACTGAAAAAAACGTAGTAATTCAGTTAATTATAAATATTTCCTTGTTCTAACGAAGATAATGTATGATACATAGTGCCAACTCATATTTTAGATGATGACAACGTAATGACAATGCCTTGCAACTGTATTAATACTACATTTTGTGCAATGAATCTAATTTCTTTTTCTTCAATACTATGTTATCGGAATCTAAACATGCATTCATATCCTTATTTCTTTTTCAGTAAACGCAATACAAAATTTTAATGATCATATGAAAGTCAGTGATATTGTACTACCTGCAATGAAAAGAACAATAAACATCAAACAAATTAATAACAAAGCTGCAGTCATACATCGAACAAATTAATAACAAAGCTGCAGTCATACCTGACTGAAGTGAAACAAAATTGCACAAGTTCCGATGGTTACTCCATGCATGAGTACTCATTCACATATTGTACGATTTTTTCTGACATCTAATCGTTTAAATAAAGCATTATTAAGATTTCACATCGTTATTTTATTTTAAACTGTACTATTTTGCATTAATTACCAAAGTAGCGGGTTTTAAAAAAAATCACAAATGGTCGCAAAAGGTCATCCTAGATACATGTAGTTGACACGTGCATGTAACCTAGCACAAGAGAAGTCATCAACACTGCTTGTTTTCTTTTATATTGACGTGTTAATTTCATGTGCTAACTGTTAACCTAAAAGTACAACAGCAGCGCTTCTGCGGGTTTGTTTTCTTTGCCATTGATTTGACAAACTTGCACAACAGATGAAATTAATGTTTAACTTTTTCTTTTCTGTTCATTTTCCTATTGCATAATATGCATAATACAGAAAAATAAGATGAATAATTTTAGATCCTTAACTCTTCTTAGTAAAGTTCCCCTCCCCCCCCCCTCTCTCTCTCTCTCTCTCTCTCTGCTAGACATTATAGCGTTATGGAGCAAAAAAGAAAGAAATTTTCCCACCACTGCACAGGAACTCCCGAGCACGTGCTCTAAAGTCGTGTGTGTTCATGGGCATCCGCAGGAATTTTCTGGGGGGGAGGGGAGCCGAAGTAAATGGGATATATTTATTATTTTTTTAAAATTGGGGCGGGGACGAGGCAACATGCCCCCCCCACCCCTGCAGACACCCAAGTGTGTGTGTGTGTGTGTGAGTCACACATTTTATCCACTGGGCCACAGTAACTCGCTCTCCCCAGCTGTAAAGCAATGTACCACATACAGAAACACACTCAATAACCAAAGGCTATAACAGTCACAAACAGGAAACTGCATTCTTTAATATCTGCATAAAAATAATTAAAAGAGTATATTTTATTTTTATATTTTCGTCATAGAAATATGAGCAAATAATAGGATACACGTGGAGACAATACATCCATGCAAAATGCTCTAAACTTGTTGGAAATTAAAATCTCTGAACATCTCAGATTTAGAATTTTCCATATTATTTTTCATTTCGGTAATAAGCAGAGTTCAGATTAATTACTAACAATTATCAAACTTCCGTTGTTAATGGCGGGATCATAATTGCGGCTGTAAAGTACAACGCGCCAAGTCAGATGGCTTCATGTGATAAAAACACACTGTTCCCAAGCTGAAACTTACATCATCCTTTTATGCAAACCCTTGTTAATATTTTACAACAGTGTTCACAATGGTCACTGCCTTGATTACTGAAGAACATCCACTGAAGTCAAGTCTTTATTAGATAGAGACAATTAAATTTTCCAAGGGGGGGGGGGGGTAAATGCATGAAAACAATTGTCTTTCTCGGATTTTTGTAGTATAAAAAGATGCTAATCTATTCCATATTTCACTTAAAATAAATAAATATTGTGATGAAAGAGCCAAAATATCCCGGTTGAAAAAAAACCAATAACATATAAACCCCATATATTAAATGGTCAGTCCCTTAGAGTACACATGCAGTCATAATATTCACCCGCGTGACAATGCTATTACTGCGTAAAGACTAAGCACGCGGTTTGCATTTCAGTGTAAATTCAGTGTTTTGTGTTTGTTGTTGGGGGGGGGGGGGGTAAGCAGAAGCGGATATCAATTTGGATTTTAATTGTTCATATCTCAGAGAATTACTTTCCTTTGGAACAAAATGATAAATTTATTTTGCTTGAGAAGCTCAGCAATGTGTGCTTCTCGTCAAGTCAGTGCATACATTTGTTCATATTTCTTTGAAATAAATGAAAATCATAAACTTATTGCAAAAGAAGTCGATCAACCTTTATAAACAGTAATGTGTACTGAATATACAAGCCTTTTGAAATTATTTTTGTATTGTCCAAATATGATCAAAATAAAGACGACTGATTCTTCCAATGGTATCTGGTTGTAAATCACTCTTGACGTCTCAGTCTTTCCATAGGTGGTCTTCCTTCATTGGCTGTTCAGATGTCAATCAGTAATGTCGACTAGCCCCTCCACGGTGGAATTGACATCGGCATGCCTGCCGAAACACGGTGGTGATTTGTAGGTATTTATGCCAATTTATGCCTCCACCGTGGAGTGTTATCGTGAAGCTAAAGTGGAGAGGATTAAGTCCCCCACCGCGATGCGTGGGGTTCCGAAAAATCACGTGAGCTGTACTGTACATCCAATCAAAGTGATAGACATTTGTCTCGCCATAAATTTTCACTTCACTGCAACAGTGTTAAAAATAGAAATTGGCTGATGGGATTCTAGAGTGGAAGTTTTAAGAACACATTTGGCTGGCATGTTCTGGCAGACCTCCTTAACGAGCTATTGCAACACCTATAGAAGCAATTTTATATGATAAACAATCAGGGACAGAGGTAATTTTGGACCCAAACTACATTGGTATATATTTTTTTTAAACTGTCATCTCTGAGTCCAATATCTGTTTTAATGGAACAGCCCTTGGTATAATTTCACATAAGCACAATTTCACTCAGTCTTTCAAGAACCTAATTGTCATCAAAATTGAAGCTAATACCTTTCTATCATGTGTTCAAAGTTTCCAAGCTTGAAGGAACTGGGTGTCACAATGTTAATGGCATGGGACGTTATATTGCAGTGTATACAATTCTGATGATGAATGAAAATAATGGCACAACAAATCTGAACTGCTAGGTCCTGAATTGCAGGGAGAGACATTTGTTCCATCTGTAAATATAAAGATATATGTAATGATACAAATAATAACAACAAAATGAAAAATAATAAAAACAATTCCAGGGACTTTTTTTAAATCTGATTTTAACAACGATAGATAAACATGGAAAAAGGTTATAAAATTGATGATCAAGGTACAATGTTTAAAAGTTTTAAAGTATAGGATCAAAATGCATTATATAAACCACATTCTTTTAACGAGTCGAAGATTTTCTCTGGCTGCACATCATCAAAAAGCTTCTTAACTGAATTCACATGAAAAAGCTTTCGCCCACAGGTTGCATAATTAGAGGAACTAAAACCCAGTATGAACACAAATTCAATTAATTAGTATAAAGGAAATCTGGAAGACCCAATGAGACTCAATGAAGCACTGTGTTTGCATTATAGTTGGAATATAACAAATTATAGATACAACAAATTAATTGGGCGATCCAAAGTATTTAAAACAAATAAAAGTGTCTTATTGTGCAGAGATTTTTAGACATAAAGATGTTTTCTTCCTTATCAGTAAATATATAAAACAATTTATGCATCCTGTAACAAGAACATGTATAAAGCCCTTCAAAATGAGGCACCACTTCTATACAACATAAAACAAGTTAGTTTCCCATGACTTCAAACAAAACATAATGTGGTTTTGTATATATCCTCTAGTTACACTTAACCTTGAGTTTGTGCCAAAAATACAAATACTGAAAAGATGCACAGAGGTTCTCAATGTGGTATCAGCTGTTACAGTACATACCTACCAGTATTACACACTATATCACAGCTGTTACTTTGAATAGGTATGTAATACATCTGTGTAATCATTGAATCTTCCTGGATGTACAAGAAGTTTACAATAGTTTCAATAATCCCTTTTAATTTTGTATGAAATCCAACCTTTTCATGAAGATGATTGTATAATGATCCTTCCCCAATTCTCTCAAAGATTAAAACAAGGGCTTCCAGGTCTGTTGTCTGGCAAACTCCCATAAAGATCAGAATATTTGAGTGTCTCAGCTTTCTGAAATTGAATTAATTTTTTTATTTATTTAGTCAACACTTTCATGTATAAACTGTCAAATTGTTATGATTATTTTGCTTATTTTTTAAAACAAATTAATTTATCATGGTTTGTACAGCCCAAGAGAGGTGTTTTTCAAGTAGCATTTTTCTTGCGAAAACTGACTTTCTCCACATGTTACATTATCACTGCATAAATGGCTACAAAAATTAGAATAGAAAGAAAAAAAATTAACACACAACTACAGCCAAGGGTCACTATCCTATCTCTATGTCATGTCCACCCAATTTTATTCAATTTTATTCATTTTAATTTTTTTGGGAAAAATACATATTCAACAAAAATTCTGAATTTAAAAAGTGACATATTTTATTCAATTTTAACATTTTGTATTCCCTGCGATAAATTCAAGGACTTTTCAAGAATAAAATCAATTTTTACAAAACTGAAGGAGTTTTCAAGGAAACCCATCAAATTCAAGGGTTTTTCAAGGTTGTACAACCCATGTTAATTTTGTGGGTATAATTTTTTTTTTTTTTTTTTTTTTTTAACTGGTACACCACCAATGAAAGTAAGTACACAGTATTATTTCCCTTACATTAAAACAAGGAAATTCACAAATCATGATATATAAATTTCTCTTCAAAGTCATGCTTTCATAATTTATTTGTAATTCCTGCAAGTAATCTGTAAATGAAATACAGTGAAACCCTTCAAAACTGAAAACCCTTGGGACCCCCAAAAATGTCAGTTTTTAGAGGTTTTCGGTTTGCTGAGGTTTTCGCAGATGGGAAAAAATATGTCTTTTTCAAAGCGCTTATGTGACGAGCGAGAGAGTATATATTATAGGGCCTGAGATTGGAATGTTTTTGGTCCTGGCTTGGCTAAACCATTGCCACACAAGATCATTCATTTTGTCAAGATTGCAGGCATTGTTGAAATGACACTTGTTTGTATCACTGTGTTTTTCAAATTCATTCTTGTAGAATTCCATTTTCTTTAGAATATCTGAAACAGTAGATGTTCCTATGCCAAATTTTTCCCTTAGTTTCTTCAATATAGGTTTTGGCACAGATTCATACTCACTGATCAGACTAATTTTATCCTGTATGGATGGTTCAATCCTATGACGCTTAGCTGGTTGTTCTGACATCTTGACATGTGAGTGAAGACAAATGACACTCAAGGTTACTTAAATACATGCATGTAATGATTTTTCTCCATTGAAAATCAACTGAGTGAATCTGGCTTTTAGAATACTGTTTTGTCAGTCTCCATCGGCAAAGGATCAAAAGCAAGGCCACTTGCCTGGTTAATAAAACCCTGATATTTAATTAAAAAACAAACAAAAAATGTTCTATTGATCATGTATACAAATGAATAGCATCAATCACAGTTAGATAATAAGCATATAAACATAATCTTTCTTAAATGACTTATCAACAAGCATTTAGTTACTAATAATTCGCCTTAATAGCTTGCTCTTTTTTATGGTGCAAAGACTGCAGATTAGCCTACCCATATTTACCGTATATCTTGGGACAAGATAAAATAAATGATTTTTTTTCGTGTCCTATAACTTATAGTTAAACTTTTTTTCAACTAAATCATATGTCCCAAAACTTAAGAACCGAAACAAATTGTGTTGAATTTGCTGCCCCCCCCCCCCCAACCACTGCATGTTACATTAAGGTAGGTAAATTAAATATTTATTTGATAATAAACTGAAAGAAACTAACCTTGTACTGTTCTCATTTATTCTTCTTTTTTGTTCTTCATAAGCAATATATGTATAAAAGACACAAACGTATCCACTATCCAAACTCAACATGATCTGGTAATGTAGTGTATTGCTTATGTCAAGTAACAACATTGACACATTGTTTATTGGTGTGAATATAGATAAATGAATCGTGTTTGGTTGTCCTCAGAGGTTTGAATATATTATCAAACTGAAAATTGGATCCAACAAAATCACAAACAATAGACAAACAATAGAAAGAGCAAGACAGAGAAATAAGAACCGATTGCTTGAAGGCACCAGAAATTCACGCATGACACTGTGTATGGTGCAAAATAACCAAGAGTATTATATCCAGGTTAACAATATAAAAATATTTCGCAAAATAAAAATCATTAGGAAATAAATTCACTGTGAGGGCAATTTACAATATTTTTGCTGGCATGGGTTACAAAAAGTATTCTTGAAGACAAATAATGCTGTGTATGATATTGTACCTTGCCATTTATCCTGCAGACATTCACTTGGGTGGTGAACAAACACACCTGGTAGAGAGTAATAAACCCATTGTTTCAACTTAGGCTATTAAATACAAAGATTATTTTATTACAAAGCAAGCTGACCCCGAAAACCAACTTTGAATTCTTTTAAGTGTGCAGACTTTTTTTAACACAAAGTAGACTGGCCTAGGGAAACTGATTTTGGTTTCTTTTTACTGGTATTCACAGCAATTTTGAAAATAAATTGAAACAACGGAACAGTTGGGGCTCTGTAAGTGATACTTTGAGCATATCTTCTGTGAAATGTATTAAAGGATTTGCCACCAATGAACAGTTGTCAATTGTGCGGCATGATCACAGGAAGTTCAAATAAATTTTGATAACTGAATATAGGACTCTACTTGTCACTGAACAAGTATCAAATTTGCGGCTCAATAAAAGGGTTGGGAAAACAGTGCTGCCTTTAAAAGCTAAGGGATTTGCACTGGCAGATAACTTGGGAAATATTACTTGGGAAGTAGATCTGGCTTATGAAAAAGACAAATATAAATCAAATCAAACTTGTATTGCATCAAACAGTGTTTATACAGCAAAACAAAATATAATACAAATATGGGTTGTTTGCACATGCACATATTTTGTATGTAGTGCAAACATCTAGTTTCCAATATTGCCCATAGATTTATCAAATTTTGTTCTTCAAAAGTTTGCAGTTAAGATGAAATATGTAAACAGACAACACTGACAGTGGTTTTGCTTTTTCTTTTTTGTAAATAAAATGTAAGTTTGAGTGCATTTTGTGACCAGCTAAGCACCAATATTATAATTCAAAAGGTGTCCCAAAGCTTATGACTAAAAAAAAAAAATATCTGTCCCAGACCATACAGTGCACAAAAAAATTACTTTACAAATTAATTTATGGTGTCCCAACATATATGGTGTCCCAATAAATATGGTAAATATGGTATTGTCAGCCCTAATCTGAGTTGGCACACATGTCAAGTATTGTTTTAACCTCATGTGCCATTGGGACATTTCCAGGTCTTTGTCTCACAGATAAACCTACTACAGTACTTGCTAATCATAATTAATCTGGTCCAGCATGTGTCAGGAATTTAGCAGCTCATATACATTTCCAAGTTTTAAGTGACTTTCAGTTTTATGGGGTTTTCTTAGCGTAAAATTGAATTTTGAATCAAAATATTCTTCAGTATTCAAAGTTGAGGGGCTTCAGTTTACTGGGAAAAAAATGATGATATTAAAAAAGGAAAAATTCGGGACTACAAAAAAAATTCAGTCTTGAGGGAATTCTGGTTACTGAGGTTTCAGTTTTGAGGAGTTTCACTGTATTACCAAATACATGGCATATATCTATAAATTTATCAGATGGAGTACATGGCATACCATCTATGCTTGCTTATAAGACGAGTGCATTTGCAAACTGCACAGACCCAGATCTGCTGTTGCATAATGCACCAGCAGATCTGGGTCTATGTTGTTTGCATTTGCATTCAACTTAAAAGCAAGTATATATGTTACATTTAGAAATTCATTAGAAACATTAGATATAGCAGATCTATTTCATCTGGCAACTGACTACTTTTATCATTTCTCTACCTTTCAAAGCAGTGTAACAATATTTGCAAACTTTTAACATTCCAAGCCATTTATTTTCTTTTAGCATACTATACGGAGGATAACAAACATGTCTATTTGAGACGGTATACATGTCCTTCACTATACCATCAATCCACCGTGAATATTTTTTTCATGGTTGTTGATTTTTGTGGTTTTGTAAAAAAAGAAATGTCCTTTATTTACATGGGAACTTAAACCTTTATATGATCATTGTCTTGAAATTCACTGTTTGAAGCAACCACAAAATTCACAAAAATTGGTACACTACCAATAAAAATGAATTCACAGTGGATTTCACTCAAATTAAGAAACTGGCCAAGATAAATGAAAAACTGGCAATAATGCAGTAAAAACTTTAAGCAGGAATTTGCAATAGTATGTATATATGTTTGTATTAGTGTGTAACAGCATCTCAGCAAAGCAATGACTATATGTTGCCAATTAAAAGTTAAAAAATGTAAAAATGAAAAATTGCACAAAAACTTTTGGAAGATAAACCCTTCCAAATAAATGTAAACATGACACTTTGGATCATCTGCATAACTCACTGAATATGATCACAGAATAATTACTACAGAAAACCTAAAACTATGTATTATTATCCCACAGGTAAGTGTATTCATTTGTAGTTTAAGCTGGGCTTACTATCAAGGTAGGCTTATGATTTAGTAGATATATCCTTACGTGTTTGATGGAGGAAAGGAATTCTAATGCAATATAACTCACCCCATAAACTCCAATTCATTAATGAGATGGTCGATAGCTCCTCCTTCATGTGCATCTGTCTCCCTGTGCATTCTCTTCACAGTCACATTACTGTAGTCCCACTTCATACTGGAGGGGAAACAAAATATATGTATCAAAGACTAAGTTTTATCACTTTCAAGATTTGGGGGGGGGGGGATTTTATTTATTTATTTTTCTCACATATGCAAAGCACACATTTTGTACAGAAAATGTGCTGAAAACTTAATTTCTATAATAAACACTAGAGGAATGATGAGCAATATGCTCATGTAAATATACCCCCACCTCTACTGTTCTCCATCTCTACCCCATCATGGAGATCAGTCTAATGGCAGTTTCATGGTTGCAAACAAGTTACTGATCATAGCGCTCCAAATTACATCCCTTAGCTCCAATGTGTATGCCTACACAAAATTTCCAGTTCCGGATAGTTCAGAATCTTGCACTGTTTTATGCCTGGTTAGTAAAACATAATGATGTCAACAAAATAATTTTAACATAGGGAAAATACACTGCTGTGCAAAAGACTGTTCCAAGTACTCTGGGAAGATTCTTTATGGGGCTCAGACCATTTCATTGCACAGGTTTCCTGCTGATGGAAAAGTTCTCATATTTGGAGCCAATGAGTTGGATGTTTTAGAAAGGACTTTAGCCTTAAGTCAATATCACAACTATGCAGTGATCATTTTATGGGATTAGCAGGATCATCAAAGACAGGACTAGTTCCTAGCATATTTCCTGAGAAAACTTTCAAGACTTGGATAGTGATCACATCTGTTGCATTAAAACAAAAATTTTAAAATTTGTTTTAGGAACCAATAATATAATCTCGAGGGTGTTGTGGGGTAGGTTACAAAAATAATCTGACCCTTCATTTGCTGGGGAAGAAAAATAAGTTTGTTCTGATCGGCTTCCCTATCATACATACATCCCATATTTGCCAGTTGAAATTTTTGTCCTTTACAGGGAGCACACAAAAAATTCTTCAAAGAAAATCTCAGCCCCTCCCCCTTCAAAAATTAAATGGTCAGTGCCTTAGATATATCAAATGTGGTAGAATTTTTGACAGTTGACATTCCATTACAAAGACAATGCTGTTGTCTTGTAGCTTCAATTATGTAGTGAAGATATAATCTTAGAGAGAGAGATGTTCAATAAACATCCCTACCAATACAATTTTGAAGTACCCTATGGACCATACAGATTATAAAACTAAGGGTGAATAAGAACACACACTGGAACCAATGAAACAAATATGTTATGTAGTTTTAATATTTTACTTAACATAAATCATATAATAATCATTCAAAGATATTCACATCATTTCTTACAAATGGTCTATTTATATTTTATTTTAAATCTTGAGCTTTCAGCTTCCTCACAGCACTGCAGGGAGCTCTGTCAAATGTTCTTGTCATATCTAAAATAAGATAATTATAAAGCTCCCTTTCCAAACACTCAGGAATCTTAGTCACATGATCACTCCCATCCAGAGTGTCTGGCTTTAGTAACAAAATCTCCACAAGTACCAATTTAACCACTTTTGATCCAGACTCAAACATGGCCTTCAAAGTGGGTATGTTTGTTACAGTAGCGTTGCTCTTATGCGATGGTGTTTGCATATGCCTGGTTATGTAATTTCTTCCTTTATACACTATCATATAATCTGCTTTGCATGAAACACACAATGCAAACTCAGGACGTTTGCTACTCGCCTGCACACACTTAAACTCTGATTTCCATGCATTGCTGAACTTGTAATATTTCTTATCTGGTGGTTTTTTAGCATTAGGAGAAAGCACATGTTTTGGCATTTTTACATGAATTGACCAAGAAAAAGATAAGAGCTGCCCTTACACATTCCTCTTAAAACAAAATCAAAATACTTACTCAAATGTTTCTGCCAAAATCATTCTTTGGTTGGTCTCTCCTTTTTATCTCACCTCCACCAAAGGTCGGTCAATTTTTATTCAAAGACTCAAAAGCCATCATGGACCACCTTTAATCCCTTAATTACTTATAACACCTCAAAAAACATCCTGCCTTTGGCTTTAAACTCTACAAATTACAACAATAGGGTAATCAATTTACAGCTTGTTGTGTACACATGATAGCCATTGTTTAACAAATCTGAACAATTCCAGTCCCCAGTAGACTGGTTCTGGCTGGTTTCTGTAATGGGTGGATAGAACTTACAAAACTACTGTTGTTTTTCATTTTCAAATTTAGTATCAGTAATAATGTTGACCTGTCACTATTGTGTAGCTTATCCTTTCCACAATGGAAAAAAGCCTCGTCCATGCCAGATGTACCATCCACCCATTCTAGGAAAGTCACATTACATCGACCCAGTCTGAGTCACTTCCTAACTCCCTTGGCCCATGCGCAATAGCATCATCATTCTTTTCTGGACACAACCATATCATCAAGACATGGAAGAAAAATGCTCACTTAAAGAAAAAATACCTCATATTTCTTTATGAGCAAAACATTATTCCCCAGTCCTTAATTATCAAAATGTTTTGATAGTTCAGTGATAATTTTTCAGTGTTTTTTGCACGATGAACCACCAACCTTCCTACTCCTCATGGGTTCAGGACTTACTTGTAAGAATATGTAAAGTTTCTATTGGGTCATCAAAATTATCCAATCATATGTTTTCACTTTGAGTGTTTACATTTTCTACGATACGAGGGTTCGTATATTAGTTTCATTAATGTAATTGAATGCAATGTGTGTTCTTAACATTTAATTAATCTCCTATCACCTTAGATGAGATTACAATGCTTGTCACATTAATATAGTTCACAGATGATGCTCCTCTGTTTACAACTTGTTTCATATGCAAATAAACTCCAAGGTTTTCATTTGTGAACAAGTAGTAAGGATAACAATGAGGCTTATGCAACCCTTGTTGTTATTATATATCATCAATTGTTTTTGTCATGCACAAAATTTCTTGTTTCAGAATTTTTTTTCTTCAGATGTCACAAAGTGTGTGAAAGTGTGAGCATAAGAAGGCATCATGGGACACAGACAATACATGTCTTTCCTGTACAAAGTGTACACAAATGGAAGGATGTCCATTTTGTTGTTTATGGTCCAACAATACTTAGGAGCTAGCTGAAACCAGGCATACATATAAAAGGAGGAAGGAAGTTCATTCTTCTTCCTCTCCCTCTGAATCCTTAAGATCTCGGAGTGTTCATACCGTAATTGGGATTGAGTGTCTCCCTGAGTAATAGAGGGGGAGACAGCACCTTCCCAGAGGTTACTGTTACCACCCTTGATTGAGTGTGCTCCCCCACATAAAAGAGGGAGGAGCAGCACCATCCCCAATAGTGTGTCTTCTAAGAAGAGGGCAGTATCTATCATTAAGAGCTACAAGCGTGCTGGCATCAAGTGCACACCCACCCACCCCGACTATACGAGAGAGGGGAAGTACCATTCAAGGCACCAGCAGAGTCCTACACCCAGAGGGGGTAAAACTGAGCCCTATTATGGAGTCTGATTGCACTCCCTATCTTCAGGGGAGGGTCAAAATTCTCCAAGTACCCAAGGTGAGGCAATGAGCACTTTGCACAACCCCAAGAGGGTAATGTGACATTCTAGCTCTTTAAGTTCAGCACAAGGTTCTTCCCACAGATCTAGATCACCACTGACTTCAGGTGGCCAGTCATTGACTGGTCACCAATCACCAGGTACAGACCACGAATCAATGGTCACTGGGCGCCAGTCACCAGTCACAATACTAATCACTGGTCACTGGTCATGATACCAGTCAACAGGCATCAAGAACACTTGCTTTATCTAGGCATGGAGTCAGGGATCAGATCAAACTCCCTGTCTTCAAATTACCTACATGTAATTACCCAATTACAGGGACAGAGCCTGCATTTATGCATGCTACCAGGAAAAGAGATCTGACTGATGTCCCCTCCTTCCCTGCGTTCCCTTTCAACCCTTTTGGGATGTGGAGTTTCCCCTTTCAAGGGAGAGATCATCCTGTACCGCTATGGATGACTTCTGTATGATCCCCTGCAAGTACAGGTGTTGAGGTTCGAAGACCACCATATGTTACTCAGGAGGGGTCATCACGGATGGAGAGTGTTAGTGCCCCATCCCCCCAACAGGCCTAGGAGGGATGAGAAAAGTTCTCATCTTTCAGAAAAGTCACCAATTAGGGACAGTTCAGTCACTTTCCATGAGGAGTCACAAAACATCTATGTCCCTACTTCCCAGCCTTCCCCACAGATGGGAAGGCTGGGTCTAATACTCCTGTATCCCACTGAGGTTTGGAACAGGATGGTGATAATGCCTTGTCCATCATAGTAGATTCTCAGGAATCTGCTGATGAATAGAAGGAGATGGTTCATCCTCGCCTCCTAGGATCTCTTAACCCTTCCCATCAAGCATCTCAGGTGGTTGAAGAGGAAGAGACTGGTCCTTTGACAAGGCCATAAATGAAGTCTACCACCTTCTTCCCACTGATATGTGCCTTAAACCTTTGGGCTCTGGAGACACAAAGATTCTTTCCAGTTTAGAAAAGCTTTTGGGGACAATGCCTAGACTAGATCTGCTCTTGCCTCCTCACTCGTCTATGGTCAGTTGTGCAGAGGTTGGACAAAGGACAAGAATCGGCAAGGCAAAATAAACGGTGGTCAGTCATCCTTGCTACTCTGAGACCATTAGTCTCAGCCTTTAGCTCTAAGGTTCATCCCAACTCCAGGCCTGTTACTCCCACCCCCCACCCCCACACCCCCAGTTGCTGCAGCTTCACAAGTGTGGATTTCATCAGGGTCATTTGCTTGCCTCTTTAAATCATTAAAAGCTTTAGAGTCAAAGGCTAGGCCCATAGTGACTACAGCATCACATGCTGATCTGTTCTCAGTGGCTTCATTCAGTCTTGTGAAGGAAGAGTTGCTATATAGTGTTGCTTTGCAACAGTTGTTGGAGGCTGTAGCAAAGACATCAAGGCACACATTGTCTATGGCCATAGCATTGTCAGCAGAGCTACTCCACATCAGAGATGTCACACTGGACACATTGAAGTTTTGCTAGAGCATAGCAAAAATCTTCTTAGGGCTGCACCCCTGGAATCTTCAGGATTTGAAGGACCCATCAACATAGATCTCTTGCTTCGGTTACTGGCCCATCAAAACCGGCCATTAAGTGAACACAGCCTGATCAAGCCATGGGGCCCAATTTCCAAAAGAAAGGTATGTAACTGCAACAGCAGAGAAGCAAACCCTCCTATAAGCCCACTCCACAACACAAGACAGAAAAGCTGGAGAGGCAATGGCAAGGTGAGGAAGTATACTGACTCCTCCAACTTTCCCATGCGGGGGAGGAGATGAGGGCATTCTTAAGGATTCCTCACCTCTCTTGCAGTGCATCCCTCTTCATTTAATACAAATAGGTGCTCAATTAGTCCTCTTTTCAGAGGCCTGGTCAAACATCACGGAAGATTGGTGGGTCCTTTCCATAGGAGAATATACATCTGTGATTCACAGAACTCACTCCTCTCTTAAGGACACCCATCTTCTTCCACCAGTCAAATGTAATCAATTTAAAGGAAGAGGTGTACACCCTTCTTCAGAAGGGCACAGTAGAGAGGGTTCAAAACATCCAGTTTCCAGCAATATACTCCTGGATATTTCTGGTATCAAAAAAAGGCGGGTTGATTATAGATCTTTTCCCCCTAAACAAATTTCTGTGAGAGGAAACTTTTAAGCAGGAAATTGCAGCATCAGTTCAGAACAATATCAGACATGGAGACTGGGCAGAAGAATACTTGCTGAATCGATCTTCAAGATACGTACTTCCACATTCCTATTTTTCCTATGCACAGGAATTACTTCCTTTTTTTGATTGGACAGGAGGTATTTCAAATTTCTGAGCAATGCCGTTCAGTCTCCTCTTATCCAGTACTTCGATGACTGGCTGCTGCACAATAGTAACAAACAGTCCCTACTATGTCATATGACCTGCTGTTGATCCATAGTGACTCAGTTAGGACTTGTTACCAGCCTAGAGAAATCAGATCTTATTCCTTCTCATGATTTTGAGTACACAGGAATGAATTTCCTTACCTTTCCGGTTTGGGTTCGTGTTCCCCCAGAAAGGATAGACAAAACCTGGATTTGTTGAGGACTTTACAGGCCAAGACTTCATTGTCAGCTCGCCTTTATCTCTCTCTTCTAGGAACCTTGAACTCCACAGCAGACCTGGTACCCCTGGAGAGACTCCATTTACATTCTCTTCCATTTCTCCTGTTGGCAGTCTGGAAACCACACATGGATTCGCTGTCAAATCAAATTTCTTTAGGGTTGACTTTTCAGTACCACCTCAAGAAGTGGTACAATCAAGGAAAATGTCTGATGAGAGTTCCTCTGCATGCCCCCAACCCCACTCCTATCTGTACATTGACATGTCAGATTCAGGGTGGGGGGCTCATTTAGAGTGAGGAGTAATTGTCAAGGGCTCTGATTATCCAGATAGCACCTCTGTGGCCTCAACCTTTTGATCGACCAACCTAGGGTGTTAACGCAGTGAAAGAATCTACTTTCATTACACAAAGGTACTCTGCTTCACACCAATCCTCAGATTCTACACCTTCACCCTTGGCTCATCTCAAGCGATCTGCCAGGCACAATTTTTGAGCAAGGTTGCCAACTGCATCAACCAAGTCTAGGATGCAAAGTGGAGGATCTTTCATGATTGGTGCACTAGGAAATGTATTAATCCTACCTGCCCCTATCTTGCTGCAGTAGATTTTCTACTCTTCCTTTTTGAGGAGAGATCTTGTTCAGTCTCCACAATCAATGGTTATAGAGCTGCCCTTTCAAATACTTAAATTCTCTGAAGGTCAGTCCATTGACTCAGATCCTCATTTGGCGCATCTTAGTAAGTACTTTGATCTGCAGAGACCAGTGTCTTGCTCACTGGTGCCAAGATGGAATCTTTCACGTGTTTTGTGGGCTTTGACTAAAACTCCTCAAGAACCTCTAAGTGAGATTTCATTTGAAAATATTATGCTAAAAACCATATTTCTTCCAGCTGTAGAGTCAGTGCAGAGAAGAAGCGAACCACATGCTTTATCAAAAGAGGAGGGATGTTTACGGTTCAATGGGAATTACGATTCTGTTTCCTTGTTATGTCAGCCAAGTTCTTGCAAAAAACCAGCTTCCCTCAGTACTTCCATCTCATATTGAGATCCCCAGTCTTAGTCGCATCTGATTAAGATAGACTCCTTTGCCCAATTACGGCACTTGGGTTAAGTTTAGCAGTTGCTAATGGGAGAAAAAAGGCAGAGTCAGAAGGAAGGGTAGGAAAAGGCTTTTTCTCCCCTTAAGGTGTTTAGCTTATATTTCAGCATCTACTGTCTCTAGATGGATTTCACTCACCATCAAGAGGGTTTATTGGTTTCTCACTGAGAGGGACCTCTCATACAAGAGGATAAAAGCCCATAAAGGGCTAGAGTACTTCTTGGGGTTTTCTCAATCACTCATCTTTGGAGGATATTAAGAAGGCTGCCTTTTGGCGATCTCACATGATCTCTTTTTACCTTCGGTTATTAGGAAACAAGAGCTAAAGTATTTTTTCTCTGGGTCCAATAGTCACTGCACAAACAGTGACCCAGGCAGCTGTGATTCATGCAGAGTAGGTGTCATCTGTTAAACAACATAATCAATTGAGTATGCCTGCCAGCTTGAATGAAGAGTACATATTTGGTGGTTATGCATAGAATAATTTGCCCCAAAGTCGGACAGAGCCACTTTCAAATAATGATAGTACACTGTACAACAAATCATTTGAATTTAACATCAGTAAGCCAGGCATTACAAAATGCATACCTAATACACTAATATTTGCCAATGCAATTTTGTTCTCGTTTATCAAGTCTTTATTCTCATGTTTCATTTAATAACTCTAATGTTACTGTTTCTTTTGTAAATTGTTTTCTTTTAATGTTTTTGTGTTTAACTATTGTTTTTACTAATACCTCTTATCTTCTTTCAAATTGTTTTTCTCTCAAGTTTATAATGTGTCACTGACAATTCCTTGGCACACCATATGGGCCTCTAATTTTCACAGGATGAAACACACCCAGTGGACGATACATTTCTTTACCAGTTTGTGAAAATTCAGAATATGTGGAAAATTAAAGCAAGGCTTTAAAGCAATACATATAGTTCAAATTTAAAACAATAATTTAAAAGTTTAGATCTTTTTCTAGACTGGACTACTTTAGTACAACCATGCCATCGGATGTGTCTTAGTCAAGCATGTGCATGTATGAAATATTTCATTTTTGAACCCCAAAAGTCTTTTAATTGTGTAAATATTTTATAAAATGTGGCTCATAGCTGAAGAATGGTTAAAACAGTATGTATGCATTACTATTAGACCATAACTACAAGAAAATACCAGTAAAGGAGTGATTATAGCCTGTTGGACAGATAATGAATGCCAACAAGATATGATACATATCACAAAAGAATGAACAAGCCAAATGATATTTTATCAGTGTACCAGTACACAAATGACTATGATGAAATAGAATTTCTCATATTTACATAATACATACTACATAAAACAACATCGGTTTTCAATATTGCAATTTCAAAAAAAGTCCCCAATTATATCAACATAAAAATGTAAGTTTTAGCACTAGCATCTGTTATTGGCAGTGTCATAAGAAAGTATGCTTTCAATCCTACATGTATGGACAAGTGTTGCTCTCACATATATACATGTAACCTGGAACAATAAACTCAAAATATTCATAACTAAAACCAATGACAAACCTTTTCTCCTCAACAATATTATCTTTCAGAGTGGCAGATGACAACAGAAGGAGATCTGCTTTATTGTTCTGATTCTGGGTACATTTTACATGAAATTGTTCAGAGCAATCATAATTTCAGCCACTGTGAACTGGCAAAGTCAAGATGAAATTCTATGTATGATGTCCTTTTTACCAGATTTATTTGTTTCCTTTTCCTCCTGCTGATGAACATAGGCTAAAATTTCTCCAACAGATACACCAACCATGTCACTTAACAAGAATATTTAACCTTTCCTTGAAAAAGTCAGGATTTTAACAAGCTGAATATTTTTGGATGGCAGGAAAAAGTCAGGAACAGACAGCTGCATTGGAAGAACAATACTATGTTTCTCAAAATGTTGCACTAATGCACTTTTGCCTCATGGTACTTCAGGCAGTGTCACAGTGATGTTCTGGTAATTCAGAAATATCTGAAACAGGCTGCATTTAAAATCATAGGAGGGGTTCAGCAGACAAAGATTCATAGGGACGATAAAAAGTGAAGGCATTTTGTTCTGGCCATGTACATAATGGGTTCACTGATTCATGATAAACAGCTACGGCATTAAGAGACTGATCATGATTGAGGTCATACATGTTACAAAGCAAATTCCATATTTTCCCATGGGGCCCAAATTACAAAACTGCACTGAGAAAAGTATTCAAAAGAGTTTGACTTCAACAGGTCTCTGCTTTTCACTTCAACTTCTTTGTCAAATACCCAAGATGTTTCAGGCAGGACTAGATAACTTTGGAATATATAACCAGCAAATGATGTTTCCTTTATTCAGTTTACGGCATCCTTGGCAGCACAGTGGATATTTTCTCTCAACAAACTGAGATCAAAATCTCCACTGCTGCAAGTTTCACTTGAATGTACTGCAGATACTTAACACTGTCAGCTCAAAGAGATGCAACATCAATTATCTCTTTGTCAGAATAAACATGTACCTTAGCTGATCATAACTGTGTCAATTAATCAACTGTCATACTGCATTCAGAAGTATGACTAGAAGTGGATTTCAGGAAGGACAGCACTCTATGTTGGGCAGCTGGGTTTACTTTGTGTCCTGCTGACTTACAATGCTTGGATTCTTTTGATGAGTTTAGTACCATCATGCTGATTTTGAATGTTACTGAGTCGATTCTCCCAAATCTTAGGCTGATTTGTCAAGTCAGATAGCTCCTAAGCATCATGTGTTCTAGGATGGTGCTCTTCTACCAAAATGCATTGTCGGTTTTGAACTTCATCATGACTTGACTCCTCACATGGAATCTAGTCTTTGTGCTTTTTCCTTCAGGATGGAAGTTAATATTATATTATACATTCAATGCATTTTTTATTAAAACAATGCATAATAAGAGGCCAAATGGACCTGAAATCACTCACCTTCCATTTATTGGTTCATGAGGAGTCATTTAAAGTTTTTTTTTGTTTTTAGTAATGGTGACCATATTGAAAGGCCAATCAGGATCATCTGAACAAATCTGAAAGAGCCTCATGACAGGATGCTTTCTGCCAAGTTTGGTCAAATTCTGTTCATTAGCTCATGAGAAGACGTTGTTGAAAGGTTTTTCTATTTTTAGTAATGGTGGCCATACCGGATGACCAATTGGGGTCATTTGAACAAATCTGAAAGAACTTCATACCAAGATCCTACCTGCCAAGTGTGGGAAAAATTGGTATAGCAGTGTTTAGAAGACGTAGAAAACCGCAAATGTTGACAGATGGATGACACACGACAGATGGAGGACAAACCATAATAAGAGCTATCACAGAACAGCATCCACATCTATTCAAACTACTGATAAAGTTTAAGTAATGTTAAGTAATATTTTAATTCCTTGACATCTATCATAAGAACTTACAAGATTCAGATCAATTAAGAACATTTATAACAAGCTGAAGAATACTTTAGATGGTATTGTAAATTAATGTATATTTCATAATTGTAATTTTAATACACAATGAATGTTCATCTGAGTTTATTAAGAAAAATGGTTGAAATGGGTATCTGAACTGAAGCCCAATTAATATTAAGAATTCTCAATATCCCATGGGTTGATAGCTCGTCACAAAATGTGGTTACTAAGAATCTGATTTTAATGAGAACCACGTTACACTACTGATAGGAAACATGAAATGGCACTGCCTTAAAAGTGAGGTCTACCTTGTAAGAGGGTAAATTATACATAACAGTACTGCTAAACTGTGAAATGGAGTTTACTGTTGACCTATTTTATAAGAGGGACAATGCTATAAAGAGTAACGTTATAAAGAGGGAGTGGTTTACTTTTATGATAATTTTCCTGCAAAACAAATGTTATGCATTATATGTTATTTCCTGTGCTTATCTGACAAAGCAGTGATTGCACGCACAACTTTATTGTTTTATTGGTTTCACGACAAATTTACACATGCGAAGTTATATAGGGACAGGTGACCTCAAATGTCATGTTAAATAGCTTGTTTAGATACTTCAGAAATGAAACCAAATAAAGATCATAATACAATCTGTAAATTCATCAAGATATTTCACAAGTATCCCACTACAATCGATTTATGGCATGACCAAGTGTTTCCTAAGAGCATAATCTAATTTATTAACAGAACGTGAAAAATTAAATAAATAGTTACTATGATTAATTAAGAAGTGACCATAAACTGTTTACCACATAACTGTACGTTTAGCCTATGAGATGACCAAAGGTGGATACAATTTGACCCATGGACCTACTGACTCGATTACAAAAGGTATGATTATGATTGGGCTGCTATTTTACTGTAATTACTTTCCATTAAACACAAAATGCCACCTGCAAAAGACTTACTGAGATATTAACCTTAAATACCTTTGCACACTTCCCCCCAGCAAAACTTAATTCTGGGGCCCCCTCCCAATGAAACAAGTTGTTTAATGAGAATTTAAGGCCCCCATTGGGCCTGCTTCCCCCCCCCCCCCCCCCCCGATATGTGTTATAGTTACCATTTCAATGCCTTGCAGGGCCCCCTGATTGGGGGGGGGGGGGCCTGGAGCAACTATTCCATTTGCTCCACCTTTAATCTGACCTTGCCTCCACCAACCACTTGTTCATCTCCACAGGGCACCGAACTTCATACATTTACATGTTTTTAGCAACAATGGTTCATTGCATAGGGCACGTGGATTCATCAAATGTGTTGCGAGTTATTTCCCATTTGCAACTTCAAGATCAATCCTATGGATCATGAATGTGTTTGTTTCGCAGAAATGCTGCAGAGATGGTCTTAATGAGCTATTTCCTATTTACCAGTGTAGCTTTAATTTTTGCATGTGTGTTAGGGTTCATGGAAATGTTGTAAGTTCGTGGATAAATTTTTTAAAAAAAAGCTATAAAATTATTCAGTGTATTTTCAGGGTTTTTTTCTTGTGATGTCTCAACTGAGTAGCTGTAAGTACAAAATTGTTATTTATGGGATCAAACAAAATACTGAACAAAATATGCACAACCACAATTACTTTAATTAAAACATATGCACAACCACAAAAATTAAAATAATTCACACACACCCACTATGAGGAAAAAAATAGAGTTGTGTTCTGACCCCCCCTTGGGCTTTTTCCTGGAATACCCCTTAGGACCAACTATATATAGTGAGAAATATTTTTGTGAAAAACACGTCAATATGACCATCCCTTAAAGAGGACTAATGATAACAAGATTTTCAAGGCAGCCACCATGGTCATGAAAATGGAGGTTGGATCAGCACCCTTTACATTTAGGACCAACTACATACCGTGGTTTCAATAATTTTCTAGGGGTACCAATTTTCAAGGATTTTGTGATTGCTCCAAACCACAAAATTAAAGACCCGATGAAATATTAACCACGGGATGCAGAAAGCCCCACCCCCATCCCTTTCTTACTGATAGATTCCTTGCAATCAAAAAAGCTCAGCTATTTGACAATTCAACTTCATTACTGTAATAAAATATAATCTTTTACATGCATTAATTTTATTTTAACCCATTAAATAACAAAAAAGAATTATAAAGCAGTTTATATTGTTGTAGTGCACATATACACAGCCGTATCCAGTAGTTGTCTTTTCAACTCACTGCCTTAAATCAATGTGAGTTGAGATCAGTAAGGATAGAGAAAAAATAGAAAGCACATAAAGAATCAAAGTACTACTATTACTTAAAATGAAAGAAAGAATAATGAAATGATGTGCTAAAATTAGATTTAATACTTGTTTACATCAATCCTTCATTCAAGTGAAACTGCTTTTGAAAATATTGCAAATACAGCAATGACAAAATTGCACTTTATTCTCTATAATTCTTCATGATTTAAGATTTAACCAAGTCATGATCCATCTGAATGAATACTCTACATAATGCACAGATAAAATGCAAAGATGTATACTTCTAATTACAATTAGCAAAATTTCCTGTTAAAACTTAAAACCTCCTGAAAGCACATCTCAATTTATACACACATTTTAATCCAAAGGATAAACAAGACTCTAAGATACTGAAACTATTGCTTGATGCACAAAGTGCTAATTAAACACTATACGCTAATTACAGAACAGTACAAAAGTTCATATTTCACTGATTTTTGGACAAACACACTTAATAAACATTGGGTCAATTTAGTCTTCTGGTACACACAAACATTTATCATGTAAATAATCCCCAAATTGCACAATTACAGCGTAAGTCCAACTTTCTCAAAGCCATGGATAATTAGGACCAATCTTTCACACATTTTATCTTGTGCTGCTTTCTTCCACTACACATAAAAGGTTGCCACAGCCTGCTGATTGCATGAGCAAGGAGCAGTTATTCACGTGTTCGCTTCACAAATGAAATGATGACATTATACATGTAACATGATCGTCCAAATGTACTGATTGTGCAACTGTATGGACAGTGTTTTAAGTAAAAGATCATATAGATATGTTTCAATTACTACTTGGCTTGGTGTTGCTTGGCTATGATGGCACTCTTTGATGTTGAGCACTTGGACGAAAACATGATGTTAGGGACAGACCCTGACAGGTGTGTGTTTCATTTGTGTTTGTACTGGCAGTATTATTGTTTCAACTATTGAAGTCACCACTGTTTGCTGTTGGCATATTTTTCTTCTTTTGTATTCTTTATTTTGAGTATTTATACTGGTTAATCCGCAAAGTAAAATACCTATAAATATGCAAACTTTGACAGAGGCAAATCCACGATTTTAAGTACACACAAAAATGTCTACTTTTACAGAACCAAGAAAATTGACAATCATGAAATTAAATGAAAGCACAGTATTATAAAAAGTCTTTTTTATGAAAACCCCATGTCAGTATAACCATCTGTAAAGGAGAAATAGCTCTAACAAGATTTTCAAGATGGCTACCATGGCATCCATATTGGAGGTCTGATTTGCACAATTTCCAATTTAGTTGCAGGGATCAAGCTACCAGGTGAAGAGGGCAACCAAATTGCAAAAAAAATGTAAACTTCGCCTTCTTCTATTAGGAAAGTGAAAACAACTTTGCCCTGTGATATTTTTTGACGTAAACCAAGTGGCAGTAGTTTATGGCTTTTGAAATGCTCCCTGGACCCAGCCGAGTAACTTGTTGTGGTAAGCCCCAGGTGAAATATGTTTACAGGTGCTGATGTCAACTGCACTGACAAAACAAAGTTTTGCACATTCACAGGCATGTGTTTTAATAGCTGATTGACCATTAACCTTTCCCTCGTGAGTTATCATTTGTTATCACTGCCCAATTTCCACCAAGTTATCATCTGATGATGAAAACATACCAACTTCCCATGTTTCAAAATTGACACATTGCTGTGTAAACAACAATTTGTGTTTAAGAATAAAATCAGTGAAAGTACTTTATAAATATATTTATTTAAGATTTTAACTGCCTTGTTTGCGTTATTTTCTTTGTAAAATCAGTCTGAAACCGTAAGTGAACCTGTCAAGGGATAATAATGGTGGACATTGCTGTGTCTAGGAAGTACCTCTTCAACTGACTGTCTGTTTTCGTAGTTTATTGGGCACATTAATTAAGGAAAATATACAATTCATAGAAAGCAAGTCTAAATATTATGTGATAGAAGATTTGGCCTAAAAATAAAAAAAATTAAATCAGAAATGTATGGGACAATGCTATGTTGTGGAATTCAAAAAGTGCTGTAATGTCAAGGTTGTTTTCTTACATCACTCATTTTTGTGAAAATAAGAAAAAAGGAACAAAGCAAATAATATCTAGCCAATGCACAATGTTATTATGAGTACGTGGACAAATATTAAAAACATAAAATTGCAATCCTATCTATCGCTTGTTGTTCCGAAGCTAGAAAGTGTGAGTGATCATATTAAGAAAATCCCTGTTTCCAAAAATAGATGTACCCACATGGCATGCGTGGCACTACATTTGTTCTTTACTGTGTACCGATTCCAATGGAAAGAAGGAGAGTTTATCAACTGCCACTAGAACAAGCAATTTAATTTTTCCACTTTTGAAAACTTCACCAAAAGATTCACATTTAACTCTGAATTAACTTCCTAAACATGAAGTTGTAAAGTTCAGATCACTCATCCGTAAAATCAGTGACCACTGTGGTTTGAATGAATTAACACTGTGGTGTGAAGACACCTGTGCATGTGCTCTCTTGTACAATTTATAGGGGTTGTTTCAAACTAGTTTAGAAATGTTTTCCACTGCCATTTTCTAGTGAAGTTTTAGAAACTAAAAAAAACCAATATATCTTGTTAAAGTGGCAGTTGATTATGTATCTGTACCGATTTGTAATTACAATACTGTAATCTTTGTACTCATGTGAGTTAAAATTAATTACAATATATACAGTAGGACCCCGCTATATCACGATGGTCGGGGTCCACAAAACGAGATCGTGCTATGTCCCGAACCGTGCTATAACCAACCTAGACAAAACCAAGTCATTTAGCTGAAGAAAATTATGCATGCACCAAAAATATTGGGGGGGGGGGGGTAAATTGTGGGCTCAAAACAACGTGCTTCATTGGCACAGTTACCATCTTAAATCAATGCATATTAAACGAGAAATATACATGCAGTGAAAACAGAGATTGCACATATAATATTTTACTTTATTCAGAGAACCATTCATTGGTACATTTATATGTACATTTCTATTGTATAGCATGAATAGTTAAAGGATCAACACGTGTACTCACCAACCGATCTCATGGCATGTGTAGGAGTCCATAATAATTCCATCAAAAATATGCACACAGAAGTATAATATCATTGTCTGATAAAGTTCTGAAATCCTTCATCGTCGTCTAGTCATCGTAAATCACGTCCACCTCTGAATCCTCAGCTTTACTGTCATATGCGGGTGCTTATGCAGAGACTGAGCTTGGGCTCTGCAAGTAACACTTTGATCATAAAGTCAGAAATCTATTAAAGGATGCAACTGGAAACGTGTCAATTGTGCGGCAAGATCACAGGGAGTTCAAATAACCACCATCTGTTACTTGGTACTGAACAAGTATCAAACTCGCGGCTTGATCAAAGGGTTGTCACATGGGAAAACAAAGAGTGTGGTGCCTTTACAAGCTAAGGGATTAAGGCCAAAGTATATGCACAGGAAGTTGTAGAACTCTACTTGGCACTGTCCATGGCTTCAAGTTTCTCTTTAACAGTGAAAGCTTTACGTTTCCGTGTACTGTTATCCATTGTAAATAACTATTAATTAAAACTCTGACACCTATTTGTTTGAACGACAACAGTAAGAATAATTGTTAATCAACAATGGGGTTATTTTTTATAGGGAATGTACAATATTATTCACTGGTCAACTGATTGGGTGGCGATTGTCTAACAACACCACCAAGCCACGTGTGCGCGTTAGCGGCTTTCGTTTTTTTGTTGTTGATGTTTTATAAATCATTGCTGCATGGTTTGAACAACATTTAGCTTTGAGATTGACTTTGATGATTGTCAATGACTTAAATTAATTGATTTATAAATTCAGGTGCGAATCTTTTATCAACCACCGCATTGTTAGGTGCTTGGCTGTGTATTCAGTTGAATGAGCAAACATATGTCAGCTATTGTTTGAGCAACGATTGTACACAGAATGTATTGAAGACAAACACAAAGACTTAATGGCTTTATTGTTCATGTATAAGTAATAATAAGATTAACACTTATCAGCTTTAAAATGAGCTGACATCTTTCAAAAATAAACTAAGATCAAAGTGCAGTGATTGACTACTGACACATTTGAAATGAACATTCACAAATAGAAATGTTCAGCATCTTTATTCATATAAAGAAAGATGCAATCATAAGACACTTTTTCTTCAAGAATACAATACAGCTTGCCAAATTATTAAATCAAACTCTTTATTTTGGCACAAAACTTTGCAGTAGTTCAAGAAATTGGCGAAATTATTGTAAAATTTCAGTAGCCACGCCACGATCGTATCATATCCGAATTCATACACGATCTCTTCCCCAAAATGATAATTAATTTTTTACACCTTATTTTTCGTACTTTGAAGAAAAAAAAATTTTTTTTTCATGTACAAAAAAATAGATTAAATTTTGGGAGCCATGCCACGATCATGTTATATCAGAATTCATGCTATAACGAAGCGTGCTATAGCGGGGTCCTACTGTAGTTTCTACTGTGCTCTTTTGAAGTCATATAGCCAAAATATATTGCATAATATCTCCTTCCAAACATAACACACCTTCAAGTATGACACTGCATATGAAGAATATGATATATAAATATATATATATAGCGCTCTTTGCCTTTGTCCCACTTCTCCCTGTTCAGCTCTCACTTCTCCCTATTCTGTCCAAAAGGAGAAGTCACTTCTCCCTTAAATTCAAGTCTAGCTTGACCCCCGAGTTGGTTGGTTGGTTTTTAACGGCACTTTTGGCACGTTATTTTATTATATCATGCCAAACAAATGGGAGCTAAGTGCCTTTCAAGTTTCCCAAGGAAACATCATGGCAGCCAACTCTGGCTGGCCTGAGCTGGTATGGAACTCATGACAATTGGCTTACCAAATGAGCCACCATGGTTTACTTTTAATTTAGGACCATGCTGATATCATAAGAAGTCTTTTAGTGAAAACACCATGTCACTATAACTATTTATTTAGGAGAAGAAGCTATAACAAGATTTTCAAGATGAACACCATAAAGGAAATACTGAATGTCACATCAACACCTGTTACATTTAGGACCAACTAGACATCACCAAAAGTCTTTTAGTGAAAATCTAATGTCACTATGGCCATCCATGAAGGAGAAGTAGCCTAACAAGATTTTCAAGTTGACCAACATGTCAGCTATATTGCATATCAGATTGGCATCATTTTCATTTTTGTTCAACCAGACATGATAAGAAATCTTTTGGTGAAAATCCTATGTACCCATGCCATGCATTTAGGAGATGTGGCCACAAGAAGATTTGGCAGCCATGTTGGAGGTCAGATTCGCACCATTTCATTTAGTACTAAACTGATATAATAAGTCTTTTAGTGAAACCCCATGCAGATTTGACCATCCATTAAAGATGGATACCATCGTGGCCATACGGGATGTATACGGGTCACCATTATCATTTAGGACCAAAGAGACATCATAAGAAGTCTTCTAGTAAAAAACCTATGTCAATACAACCTTTTTCATTCAGATGAGTAGCAATAACAAGATCTATTTTATGGCAGCCATACTGGATGTCGGATCTATACTACTTTCATTTAATACCAACTAGCCATCCAGTGAAGTCTTTTAGTGAAAACCCATATCAATACTATCATCTGTTCAGGAGTAATGATAAGATTTTTAAGATGGCCACTGTGGCAGCCATATTGTATGTCCAAGGGCATGTCCAACCATTTTCATTTAGGACCAAATAGACATCATAAGAAGTCTTTTAGTAAAAGGAGTACTTTGTATACAATAAGTTTCAAACCTTTCCATTACAAATAATGCTCCATTGTTGTATGTCTCGCCATTTAAATCATGTCGCAAACTGTTCTGAGTGACCATTGGAACTGCTGATAGAAAGCCATTGTAATTTGATCCATTGTTATAGACCTGTAATAAAAAAAATTCTACTGTAATGCCATGTAAATTAAAACCTGAATTATAATTTTTACTTGCTAAAACATTTTAATATCAATGTTGATACTGATATATGAATTTGGGGTCAGCTAATCTAATGCACAACAATATGCACACTATTTTCACATTGTTTCTACAGTTAAATCTGATTTTGTAAAGCTTACAGAAACCATAAATTGCAATAAACTTGATAATGTTTATTTATATATATATATATATATATATATATATATATATATATATATATATATATATATATGATTGATGTTAAAACATTACAGATGATATTTTAATATTAATACAAATAATTAATGTATAATGAGAATCTTCTAATTCAATGTGATCAACGGGCTAAAATATTTTCTTTATATTGTTGTATAAATATATCATAGTATATTTACACATTGTACTAATGTCAACAACAATATCAACACATCTTATCCATATAGTGAACTACTGCATCTACACTATAAATTCTTTAATACATGTTCACAGTATGATGGAAGCAAAAATGTCATCGGAAACTATTCTATATAATTTTGCTTATCTTAAAGGCATTTATTGCCAAAGTATTCACCAACACATGCTTAGAAAAATAATGAAATGTCTGTTTATTTATTATACCAGAAAAAGGCTGCTGTATGGAGTTTTCTTTTCCAAATCTTGCTCATATTTAATATTGATATCTCTGTTTATTTATTGTAGCAGACAATGCAATATGGCATTTTTTTCAATATAAATTTTGCTTTCATTTAACTGAAGTTGTCTGCATTTATCATCTTCAGTGTTTGTCTCCAAATTATTAAAAATACCATTTTAAATAAAAATACATTATATTATATGCTAAATTATGCATTTCTGCAGGTTGCTTTCTTCAGAAATTGCACCCCATTTATCAACAACACAGCCTAAAAAATACATCTCTTCCTCATTATAACACCCTTCATTATAATGCAATTCCAGATGTAACTCTGTACCTCTATGGACCCCATACTCAAAACTAAACCCAGCCATTGAACTTGAATTGGTCTATCAAAAGTATGACAATATGGGTTGAAAGAAAACAACATAAATTATTATATCTTTCTTTGACAGACATTTTGTTTATTTCTCTCTCCCCCCCCCCCTCAAAACCCTGACACACATACATACATATATACATACAACCATCAAATTTTCAATCATTCTCGCCATACCTCAGTTTGGTACATAATGAAGTCAGCAGTTATGAACATTATCTACCATGTTATAACAAGGGAGAAATGTACATTACACTAGTTGTCGGCAGTGACAATACATGGAAAAATGTAACAATCCATTGACAATTAGGCAAGCCTCAAAATTTTTCAATTGCCAAATTTTTTCTTTTAATTTAAATCAATTGCCATTTTTTTAAAAATTGCCTGCCATTGGTGATTTTGCTGATTGATAGTGCCAACATAAATATAACATTTTAAATATCTTTGGTTAAAAAAATAACAGAAGTATGTCCAGAGGACACAAATCCACCCCCCCCCCATCAATATTGCTTCTAAATAAAAGGCAATTCTAATCAATATGAGGCCATATTTAAACTCATTCAGATTTTGATGGAAATGGGTACAAATAAATATGATTTAGGTTTTCTTTTTATTGGACCATATATTGAATTTGGTCTGAATCCATTAAGTAAATTCAACAATTTACTGAGCTGAAACAAAATTCATGATGTAAAAGGAAAGAACAGATGACATGAGTAACACTATTTTACCCTGACCACAGAATATGGCACGAACTCAAGAAAGTTACCTGACCAAATCCAAAAGCATGAGAGCTTACTCCAGCTCTTTGATCCAAGTGAGTTCCTGAAATCTGGCCCAGTGTATCACGAATGATTTTGGTTATCGAGTTTGTCCCACCATGCATCCTTAGAAAGAAAGAATAGTAAATCACACTGTGAATTCACTATTTTTCATGGGATACCAATTTGTTTGGATTTTGTGATTACTACAAACCAAAAAAACCCACCTGATAAACAATGATCCTTCCATTTAAACAATAAGATGCCATCCCCTATCCACAAATTCAAGTACCAACAAAAATTTCATTTTTTGGGGCAAAATCATGAAATATGATACCCATGAAAATCAAATGACTTCACAGTAGTAATGTATATGAACATGGAAAATTCATCACTCAATGATTTCACTCTCTATAATGATGAAAGTCCAGTTTACTATGATATGAAAGCCAGCAAGAAATAAAAAAAAACATGCAACCAGCCAGGGTTCTGGGGGATATCTATCTCAAAAGTGATCCTTTATGGCAATGAGAACAGCAAACTTCTGCCCAAATACAAAATGTTTCATGTTTGTAAATTAAGTGCTCTGTAACTTTGTTTTCTCAAATGGGTTTTTATTCCAGGCTAAAATCAAAAGGTATCATCAGAGTAAAATAAATATAATTAGTGGATTTCATACGAAGCACCAAGGACAAAATTCTGACCTAACTATGGGTAATGATACTCAATCCTTCATCTTTAACAGGCATTCACATAAAGCTTTAAATCTGTACAGTTACTGAAGTAAAAGTTATACATTTCAAACTATTTTAGTCACCAATTAATCAGAAACAACTTTGAAATTACATACCCATAATGACAGTAAATCTTGTGACACAAAAATGTATTTTTTTTTTTTTGTACCAAGACTTATATGCATGTAAATATATACAATTTTCAGTGTCCCAAAACTTGTAGACACAAAAAATGTCAAGGCAAAATTGGAAGATCGCCATACCTCACACAGCAGTGACCAGCTCATTCAATTACCACATCAATAAACTGTTTGTTTTTATGTTTTTGTTTTGCATGTGCATATTTTCCAATTTCGCCAACATGACTAAAAAATAAAGGTAAATAAAGACTTCATAATTACCGGTAGGCTAGATTCACGGGCCGCTTTGAGTTTACTGGGAGGCTTTGAGTTTACCGGGAGGCTAGTCCTACAATGTAACACGTCCACCCAAACATCATAAATATCAGGGTGGACGTCTTACATTGTAGGACTAACCAGGAGACCTGTACTATAGTGTACAGTACTAACATGGTGTTTATTCCCACAAATATTGGGGACAGATTTTGCTTTATTCATCGTTTTTACCAAATCGCATTGTTCAAGATTACATTTCAGCTATACGTCCATTGCTGTTTCATTTATCTTGATTCAAGCACTCAAGAATTACTGTTCTTCAGTTGTATAAGCAATCATATAAAGTGATGTAATCTATATGAAAAGGCACACGTTTAGTAATACAAAGCACATAACCAGCATAAATTCACGTAACTGTCATATTCATGAACGAATGATCATAATGTGTGCTAAAATTCTAAATATAGATCGAGTAAGATCATCATCAATCCATTTTAGTTTTGTGTTTCGGGTTCACAAAATCATAATATTCCACACATTATTCATTCCACTTTTAATTTTGTCAAGCTGGTTCTTTTAGCATCTTCTTTTGTTTGTAATTGGCAGATTTGTCTTCTGTTTTCCTACAGCAATCCAGGCCAGTTAGTTGTTTAAATCATGAAATCGGCTTGGGTAAAGAGGAAATTTTGTCTGGTGGCAATACCGGTACTTTGATGTGTCATTGCCTTCTACTCCGTAATACTAGCATGATTACCGTAGGTGAGCAAACAGGTACTTATTTAAGGTTGCTTACATCAAAGCAAATTACCACAGAGTTTTTATTTTAAAAGCATTATTTCTGAAAATTTTTTTATTGAATTTTGGAGATATTATTTAAGTTTAGTGCAGTGGTGCCTATGATTCAAATCCAAGGGATGTACTTCATTCAGTGCATGTACATGTGGTGACGCCATGATGTAAACATGCGCACAACAAAATCAAGAGTTCATAATGATAGTCCCTTAACATCCATGAAGTCGTGTTTTTTTTTTTTTAACGAGGTTACGTTTGATAAAATATGCCGATCGATCAGTAGAAGAAAAAAAATGTTTTAGGTTTCCCCTGACTTATAGTACATGAAAAAATTGCTTGAACTTCATGTCCCACCTGTTATAGGTCATAAAAAAATTACTTTTGAAAATAATTAAGAGTGTCCCAAGACTTACATGTATAGTGAGTGTCCCAAGACTTACCGTCATTACGGTAGCATGTAACTATATTGTCTAATTTGTTGATATTATTTGTATCCATGTTCAGATCTTCCAGAGTTCACTTTTTAAATGGAGGCATTGAATCAAGTAGAGCAAGCAAAGTTATTTGCTTATTACATAAGAATATTCTCAATCCAATGTGCAAAAATGTAGTACAAGTTTCCAATCATTTTAATTCAAATTAAACCAAAATGATGGCAAAAGAAAACAGAAATGAAGAAGGTCATTTATTTGAAAATTAAAGAAGTTCAACAAAAGCACTGATGCAGAAAGGCAGACCTTATATTGTTAAATAAAACTGTAATAACTTCATGCCTACTAGATACATGTTATTTGTTCTATCACAACTTGAAGCAACTACTTGATGTGATTGAACATGAAGAATGGTCACTGACCCCAATATCCAGACACTATAAAATAATTACTTTTCTGTATGTCTGGATTATTCATGTACAAATGAAAATTATAAATTTTCCTGAATATTGTCCAGAAAATTTATATCTTTATTGTCATGATTGTGTATCGATAAGCCTGGCAAGTACAGCACCTAGGTAGGTAAACCAAGTTGCATTATATCCTTGCTTGCCAATAAAGAACATTTGCAGGATAATGCTTCAATGTTCTTTTACAAATAAAGAATTCCAGCCGCATTTTTGGTGTTTGTTTTTGTTGTAAAACTAAGACATTCTGTTCATCATGTACATGTACTGCCATTGGCGATAAGTCTGGGTAGTAACTTTGTCTATGAACATGGCCCAGCTCTAACATCAATATTGTTTCATAACATTTTGGTTGTCTTTGACAACCGAATGTGTCACCAAAATAATATACATCTACTCATATTATCTCACCTCTGAAAATGTGAAAGATAATCCATATTTTCCTTCAAAAAGGTTTGAAGCTATCTTGACACTAAAACAATAAATATGTTAATCATTGCCATAAATGTGTAATGGAGCCAAATCACTTAGACTAGTTCAGGAATTTAAATGCGCAATACCATTATTCTAACTCCATTTATAGGTATGAAGACTGAACCTACTACATCCAGAATGAGGTCACCAAGAGGAAACATGCCACAGAATAAAACTGAGACTATAGGAACTTGTGAAATGCATGTGTTAGAGATGTTAACCACTTTATCAAAAATAAATGTAAACTCAGTTTAGTTTACTGGAAAAGGGAAAACAAATGTAATAACCCACATATATATTTAAACACTTTATGTCACACAAGTTATTCCTTTATATGCTCTCCAGTGGTAAATATAAAAGAAGCCTGTAGCCACATGTCGGCTTGATGTAACACTGATGACCATTGATTTTACAGTTATCAAAGTGATTCATTCATTAATTCCACCAACCGTCTCAAGATGAAAGGTTCCTTTTCCTTTACCATTACCTTTATCAAGCTTGCAGCTCACTTTGTTGAGGAAACTGCTTGATCACAAGTTGTGGGGCATGTCAACTGTTCCTATTGTTGCCTACTGACAACACCTTCAAGTTAATCCACATGATAATTATGGTAATCAAGGTGACCGATTTTCATTTAAACAAGTCAATCAATTCAAAAGACACTGACTTTATATGTCTGTCTAGATGACGACAATTACTTTATTTGAATAACAATATTACAACAATATTCTGAACCATTAATTCTTTTGAATAATGCAGTCATGCTGCACGCATTATCATCTAAGGTCAATAATGTCCATATTCTGGGTTTAACAAAGTTAAATGACAGTCATGCAAATGAGTTGTTGTTTATTGATGGTTATGGCACACCAATCAGATGTGACAGAGGTTCAGGGGGTGGAGGTATTGTTTATGCAAGAAATGGTTTATCAGTTGAAAGGAGAAATAATCCAGAATCAGATGAAATTGAAGCAATATGGACCCAGGTAAATCAATCAAATACGAAACCATTCCTAGTGGACTTTGTCTATAGGTCCCTTTCTAAGAAGGTTGGATGGAATGAGCATTTTAAAAAGCAACTAGATAAAGCGATTGATGACTAAAACGAAGTATACATTTTAGATGACTTCAACAGGAATCTTATGAATAATCAGATTAACAGAAACTGGTTGAATTTCATAGAAACTTTTGGTCTAACCCAATTAGTGGACCAACCAACATGAGAAACTGACCACTCAGAAACTCTAACAGATCATATCTATACAAATATAGAAAAAAATGGGCCCCCATACAAGCATACTTTAGATGTGATGGATGGGGGGCATTATTGGAGTAAGCTGGAGGCTGAGCATGTATAAATTAGCATTTTCACCTAGGCGCTTGCTTGAGAGGCGCTCTTTAAAAAGAAACAAAATCACGTGACAGTCATATATAACCAGTTGTTTTACCCGCAATGTCATATTTTAACCCTGTTTTTGTTGACTATAACACCTCATAATAGGGTGGGAACATATCATTGGGAGGGTTTATACATGCTCAGCCTCCAGCTTCCTCCAATAATGCCCCCCCATCCATCACATATTAAGTATGCTTGGATGAAGGCCCATTATTTTTGTAAGCTTTTGGCTTCACATGTATAGATTAGCATCTTTAAAGAAAGATAACAAAAACACTCAAATTCAACACATTCATTTAATTTTTAAAACTTCTTTTACAAAACTCTTATTTGAATTTTTATCGCGCAAGTAGAATTTGTGAAAATTCTTGGCCGAGGACCAATCCGCTGTTCTAAGAATCTCGCAAAGGAAACAACCTCCCCTATGGGCTGTGGATGTTCAAGCTGAACGATATGAATGAGCTTAAAAATACTGGATATCAATGCCTGACAGGTGTAGCACTGCTTTCAACCATCTTGCTAATGTTTTAATTGTAATTGCTTTACGAAAGGACACAATTAATTTATCACACTTCCTAAGACTATGATTTCTATCAAGGTAATGTAAAAGTGTGTGCATAGGACAAACTCTTTCCTCAGGAAAATAAGGGATTTTTAAACAAAAACTCTTCCCTTGTCTGGAAGTTTTAAGTAGAGTAGAGAAATAAAACTGAATATCCTTGTTTGATATACATGTACACATATTATGAATATTCATGGCAATCAATGTTTCTGCCCTTGCTGGTGTGGAAAATGCTCAAAGAGCCACTGTTTTAAATGACATTAACTTAAAATCTACATTCTGCAGTGGAAACAACTTACTTAAATATTTGAGCACTTGTCTAACATCCCAAGTGAATGCATACTTTGCTTGAGGTGGATTCATAATGAAAATACCTCATAAATCTTGTAATTAAAAGTGACTTAGAACACCAGTTCTGACCTAGTAATTGTAGAGTTTGTAACAGCATGGACATGTGAGCGTTTACAACACTATATGATTTATCAAGGGATACAAGATAACTCGAGTATGCCACAACTATTTCTTCAGATGCACTATAGGGATTGTTTCTCCCAGACAGAACACCAAATGTTCCATTTCCTCCATGCAATGTTATACTGCTTTTGTGTGCCTTTTCCCCAGGAATTGCAGATGAGTTCAACAGCTTTCGCTGGAAGTCTTCTACATGTACTTTGGAGGTTTGCCCTGATACAACCACACCTATCAACTTCAACTTTTCCTTTAGAGGACGAATCTCTCTAGAGTGTGGGAGTATAAGCAGGTCTTTGTGTCAAGGCAGCCTGGCAGGAATATCAACAACACAAGCCATAAGTAAAGGAAACCAGACTGAGATGACCACTATGGAATTATCATAAGTGCTTTGTCAACTTTGTCACTCGTGATCTTATTCACAATTTTTCCTTTTAAGTGGAAAGGTGGAAAAATGTAAGGTCGAAATTCATGCCAGGAAAAAGAAAAAGCATCAAACTTAAATGCTCCTGATTACTAGAAATTTCCTTTACTCAGAGCATAAATATTTTCGAGTTCGAAATTTTTGGCAATATCACACTGCCTTCATCAGCGACTACTGTTGATCATGTGACTTGTAATCGTCACATGAAATGAGGAGGCTGGAGTAGATAGGTGGTAGTTCAAGCCTCTCATCCCTGTTTAGTGTTGGCCTCCTCTTTCGTATTTTGATTGGCTCTTTCACCTTCCTTTTCCATAGGTTGCCTCTTTCACCTTCCTTTTCCATAGGTTGTCTTCAGTTGTTGTGACCTTGGTCTGATTGGGAATGATGGAATGTCCCGTATTGCTGCAGTGTTCATATATTGCAGATGACTCTCTACTGGTGTGTTCTTTTATCCTTGTTTCTAACACTCTGCATGTTTCACCAATATAGTCATTCTCACAATCACTACATTTGATATGATAACCCACACCACATTTCTTAAAATTTTCTGTTTTGTCCTTCACGTGTGTGAGTTGTTGTCTTAAAGAATTGTATGGTTTGTGGTATATATTAACCCCATGTTGTTTGAATATTCTGGCTAGGGTTTCTGACATACGGTGGATGTAAGGCATACCGATGTTGGTTTTATTTGGATCACTATTGTTTTTGTCAGCAGTTCTCTTCTTCTTATTTGGTAGTATGAAAATCCACTTTAGGTAGCCATTTGCTCGTAGTGCAGTTTTTACGTGCTCTACTTCTTTAGTCCGATCTGTCTCATCAGTGACTAGAGAGTTAGCTCAGTGAAGTAAAGATCTTACTACTAACCTCTTGTGTTCCAGATGATGATTGGAAGAAAAGTTAAGGTACTGGTCAGTGTGGGTAGGTTTCCTATACACAGTGACTTTGGTTGATCCAGCCTCCTCATTTCACGTGACCATTACAAGTAACATGAAAGCCTGTGTCAATGGCAGGGCCCTTTGAGAATTTAAGAATGTTTGAAAGGGCTGCTCGATAGACCTTAATAGTAGAGACCGAGCATTGTTTCTCTTCGAAAAGAAAAAGAAGAAAATCAGCTACAGCACTCACAGAGGGACAGCTAGGATTGACATGTTTTCTAATACACCAATCACAGAAGATTCTCCATTTGGCATCATATATCTTGGACGTCAAGCTTCTCCTGAACTGAATTTGATACACTTGGCAACTCTGAACGAAAACTTTTCCTTGCAGAGATCATTTGAGATGAGCCAGGCGTGAAGGTGGAGAATCTGTAGACTGCTGTGCGGAGAGAGCCTGTGTTGTGACGGAAGGTCCCTCCTCTGAAGCAAGGTCCATGGACAGTTCACCAGCAGATCGTGAATATCATTGAACCACGAGTGCTGGGGCCACAGAGGGGCTATCAAGACAAGCTGGACCATTTAGTGCCTGACTTTGTGAAGGACCTGTGGAAACAACCTGAATGCTGGGAAGGCGTACGCGAACAGATAATCCCAGTTCAGGCTGAAAGCATCCAACTCCCAGACCCTCTGGTCGGGGACTGGGGAAACATAAAAAGGGACCTTGTTGTTCAACCTGGTGGCAAACAAATCCACCAGGGGAGGTCCTCAAAGTTGGATCAGGGAGTCTGCTATGGATTAGTGGAGCAACCATTCCATAAGGACTGCCTTCCCTTTCCTGAACAGACTGTCTGCCAAAATGTTTTTCCTGCCCGGAATGTGGCAAACTCAGAGGAAAATTACTTCTTAAGTTGCCCAGCGAAGGAGGTTCCAAACCTCCATGCAGAGAGAAGGTGCATGTGTGCCTCCTTGTCTCTTGAGGTACTCAACCATCGATGTGTTGTCGGAGGAGGCCATCATACAGCAACCTCTTATTTGATGGACACCCCTTAAGCCTAAAAACACTGCTCTCATTTCTAAATTGTTTATGTGGAGAGCTGATTCTTCCCGGAACCAAGAACCCTGAAGGATCAGTCCCTCTGGATCTAGGTGAGTGCCCCACAGATAAGAGCTGGGTTCTGAGGAATGCATGGGTACTCCGGCCAAAAACCAGTCCTGATTTGTCCACCAATTGAGACAAAGGTGAAAGTTCCAACTCAGAGAAATCAGAGTATTCAGAGGGTCCCTGTGTGGTTTCCATGCAGCTAAAAGGAGAAACTGGAGAGGATATAGGTGCAGCCTGCCTAGGGGAACCATGTCTGCTGCAGCATTCAAGGTCCCAAGCAGAGAGAGAAAAAGACAAGCTGCTAATGTAGACTTTGCTCTCAGTGTCTCCAATAAGGACATTATCTTGTCTACTCTCTCCAGAGGGACATGAACTAACCCTCTGTTTGTGAGAAAATTCATCCCCCCCATTGACCAAATCTTGTGAAGGAGTGAGATCCGATTTCTCTAAGTTTGGTAGAAGACCCAGCCTGGTTACTATGGACCAACATCGAGATAGGTCTAGTCTGAGGGACTCTTGACTACCATTGTGTATCAACCAATGGTCCAAATACTGGAGGATTGGCATACCTATTGATCGCATATGGGCTGCCACTACTCCCATGACCCTGGTAAAAACTCTGGGAGCAGAGGCTAGGCCAAATGGCAGAGCTTGAAATTGGAAGACCTCCCCATCCAGACAAAACTGGAGGTACTTAGGTACTTCCTGTGTGGAGGAAAATTAGGGATGTGAAAGTACGCATCCTGAAGATCAATGGAGACTGCCCAATTGCCAGGTCTTATGGCGTTCCTGACTGAGGTTGTGGTCTCCATCTTGAAAGGTTCCTCCTGCAGAAATCTGTTTAGGGCAGAGAGGTCAATAATTAGACAAAACTTTTCCTCCTTTTTTGAGACCAGGAAAATCCGGGAGTAGAAGGCTAGCAATTGGTTTTTTTAACACCCTCTCTACTGCACCATTCTGCAGAAGGGAACAAGCCTCTTCCTTTAAGAGCCCCAGAATGACAGCTGAAAGCAAATAGGGGACCTTATGAGGGGAGGGGGATCCCGGAACCAAAGCCGGTAGCCATCCCTTATGATGGAAAGGACCCAGCCATTGACCGTTATCTCTAACCAGGCCTCTAAAAAGAGACCTAGTCTGGTGCTCACAGGAATGGACGTAAGAGGTATGCTTAGCAGGAGAGGATGAGAGTCCCTAGGGCCATCCCCCTTTGTCCTTAGGAAAGAGGGAAGGCCCTGTGAACTTCTTCTCAGGGTCTTTGCGGCGCCCCCTCCCTAGACCCGACTGCAGAGGGGGAGCTCTGAATTGGGGCTGTTGCTTTGCCTGGGGCGGTGCAGCTTTAAAGATTTAGCTGATGGACCCTGTGGACGATCAGGGTGATTTCGCTTCTTGGCTGTTTTAGAAGAGCCAGGAGCTGAAGCGAAAGACCGGTGTTGATAGTCCCTCAAATCCTGCGTCGCCACAGAGGGGATGAGACCTCCAAGAAGAGTCTCTGCCTTTAGAGAAGCAGCCCTCAGAAGGTTCTTACTGTGCTCCAGTAAAACCTTTGAGGTGTCTAGAGCAACATCCCTGTGGAGGTGGAGAAGTTCTGCTGACAAAGCCATGGACAAGGACAAAGCATGTCTCGATGTTTTAGCCACCGCTTCCAACAGACGGTTGAGAGCCAATGGAGGCAAAGACTCCTCTCTAAGCAGGCTGAATGAGGCTGCTGAAAAAAAGGTCAGCATGTGAGGCTACAGTTATGAGTGACCTAGCCTTTTGCTCTAGGGATTTCAATGTTTTCACTGGCAGGCGAGCCAATATCCCCAGAGAAATACCCACTTGAGCTGCTTCGGCATCCAAGATGGGTGCTTTAGTGGGCCAGGACAGGGAATGAACCTTGTAGCTAGAAGAAGCTATCAAGGGCTGCAATGTAGAAGGAGGCACAGACCACCCCCAACATTCTCTGGCAAAGTCATGGCCCTTGCTAAACCTGTGAGAGAGCTCCTTGATTGTCACTGAGTGGTGCAGTAACAGGAGATCTGGTTGAGAATTTGCTCCATAAAGTTTCTCCAAGCTGGAAAGAATTTTGGAGTCGCCAGGACCTGAAGGTTTGGGGCACAAATCATTGGGAAGAAAGCAGTAAACCTCATTAACCGCTTTAACAAATGACCAGGTCTCATCCTCCTCTGCCTCCTTAGCCGACGGTTGTGAAGGGGCAGGAGACCCGATAGAAGAGGAAGTCACATCGACCTGCTCCGTGTCAAACTCATTTGCATCAATGACAACACAGAGGACATCCTCATCTTATTCCCTCTCCTGGGAGATTGGATTATGTGACCCAATGTCTCTGTCTTGGGGAAGACCCTGGGGGAGGAGAATCTTGAAGTGGCAACTCCTCTCACATAGATAAGGGATCAGCATTCACAGTGGTCTCCACTGGAGGTTTAGAGCAACTCTCCAACCACCTAGGGCGTATCGGAGAAAAATGTCTATTTATCTTCCTCTTACTGAGCCCAACCTCGCGAGACGATGAAGAACTACTGTAGACAGCCTCAACACCACTAACATGTGGCCAAGATTCAGAAGCCCAAGGTTGCACATAGGCAAAAGGACCAACTCCCCCCTGTGGTGGAAAAGCACACATCCCATTGAGATTAAGAGGCATCAAAGGAAAGTGGCAAATGCCAATCCAATCCCATTCCTTAACCTGGCATTGTAAACCCAGTTCCAATCCTCCATGGGATGAAACAGTAAACTGGATAAAGGGGGGAATCATTCCAACTCTTTTCTCTGTATCGTACGGGCCCCGAAGAACCGTGCCAGGCAACTGGTGCCCATTGCCCAGCCTCTGGGCAAGGACTCGTTAGGCGAATTAGATCTGTAGGAAGACCCTATCCCAGACTTGATGGACTTAGATCTGAGCTCTCCCCTCTCCTGGGGGCTCAATCCTGTCACCAACAATGGGCCACGGGGACTGGAAGGGTCCCACTCCCACCTTACGGGGGGGGGGGGGGGGGGGAAGGGGGAGCGGTGCAACTCACTACCAGTCCTAACTGAGCTGTGTGAGCTGTGGGTCAGTAGAGAATGTCGTTCCCCTCTCTTGGGCAGGCGTGACTCTTCTGTGCCCAGTGGATGAGAGATGGTGCTGTTCCCCCTCCCCCCGAGGAGGGTACACTACTCAGTCTCTATCCTAGTGGAAATGAGAGGGTGCTGATTCTTCCTCTTGGAAGGACATGACTCACTCTACGTCCTCATGGAATGGGGATCGTGCTGCTCATCCCTCTCGAAAGGGCACGACTCGATCTCCACCCGTTTATATCCTCCCTTGGGAGGGGGCCTTCCACTGACATTAGAAGTCTCTGGAGAGACTTGAGTAACCTTTGTCTGAGACACGAGGGACCCAGACAAAGAGACCCAGAAAACTTTCTTCCTCCCCTTGTAAGTCCTATGACTTTCAGCCAGATCCCAAGTCTCTCTGGCCAAAGACTGCAAAAAGGACAGCCATCTGTCCTTTCACAATGAGTGCAGGACAAACAGGTGGGGAAGGGGGGTGTCCCAAGGGGCTTTGTGGTGGCCACATCTCCCAACAGTCTGTCGAGACATTGTTCCTGAAAGAAACATGCTGCAAAGAAAAACATTATTTGTTTGAATTCAAGGAGAGCATACACTAATTAAGCAATGCTAAAATAAGGATTCAGCAATAAGAATCTGACTAGGGCAGTTTTTTTTGTTTTTTATTATAATGGTATATATATACAGTATTATATTGCCCCACACATAATGTAATGTGCTTTGATTATTGCCTTGCTCTTCGCGGACCTTACTAAAAAAAAAAAGTATATGGAGAAACTACTCAGTTCCCTGGGTAGCAACAAGAAACAAGATAACTGGTCAACCAGAATAAAGTGAGCAATGGACCTACTGAAATAGCAAAGAACCTGGGGTTACAATTGATAAATTATAGAAAAGGCTATCAGAATAAAAACTGCAAAATGTAGCCTATGTTCGATAACTGACCATGTAAATATAATAGTACAAAGTATAAATATGGTGAATTAATTATATATGAGGCATTAATTTGAAGAAAAAAAACAGGCAAGCCGAAGACTGCAATAATGTAAGGGTAGGAAAAATTATCATAACCCACACCTTACTAGAAAACACACACACCAACTGAATGACTAACACACTGTGAAGAGTAAAAAGGACAAAATAATTTGTCAAGGCGTACACCACATGTACGTAACAAAAGTCTAAAAACTCTCAAGAGAGCTTAACTACATAGTTGATAAAACTTTATCAGGGTATAATCCTACATCTTAGAAGAATCTAGCACAAGAAATAATTAGTAATTCGCTCGATGAACCCAGGAGGCAGCTGCTATCTTCTTCACATGAAGCGACATGAACAATCTGACATCACGACTGAGAAAAGAATGGAGCCTACGGCGCATGTCAGAGCGTGCACACTATACGGTCCAGTGTTTTGGAACTTTCTGGTTCGCACTAATTGGGAGGACAAATTTTCATCACTTGGTTGGGGTATTTTCCCCCCGGAAAAGTACAGCTATGCAATAACAACAGGTAGGCTATTACTGATATTAAAATACATATTCCTAGGATAGGTCTCAATGATCACTTCCATATTTTCCTAACCAGAAAATCTTTCTGAAAAACAGCTGTAAAATCCAAAACTTATAAAACCATACCATATAGGTCATTTAAGCTTTAGGTCACTTAAGCTTTATGATGAAGACAAATTTCTGGAAGATCTCAGTAATGTTCCTTGGAGGAACAATAATATCTATGTTTGACCATGTGGATGATGCTCTTGATATATGGACCCAACTTTTTATGCAAGTGGTAGATAAACATGTACCTTTCAAAATACATAGAATAAAACTGGACATACAACCTGATTGGTTAACTCCTGACATTCTAGATGCCATGAAAACCTGTGATTATTTCAAATCTGTTGGTCAACAAGCACATTACAAAACATGGAGAAATAAAGTAACCAAAATGATCAATGGGGCAAAGAAGAATTACTATCAGTCGGCTTTCGAAACTAATTGCAATAAGATTTCTATGTGGAAAGTTTTTAACAAACTAGGTGCAGGTAAACATTCCACAAGGTCATCCAAAATCCCATAACTTAGCCAGACAGGCCAGATTATTGACGAGGATGTTGAAATAGCAAATACATTCAATGAATTTAGTGTCAGCATAGCTTCCAGGATTAAGGAACCCATTGTAAACTCCAATAACAATGAACTAAGAAATTTCTGTTCAGAAAAAATTCCAGCTGACACAAACTTTTTTATCTCCACAATACCAAATGAAAAAGTTTTAAAATGTTTGCAAAATACTGCAACAACACAATCAACAGGCCTAGATAATATTGGACCACGTCTCCTGAGGGCTGCTGCAAATATATATCTGATAGCATAGCATACATTTGTAATGTAAGCATATCCCCCTCAGTGCTTCCCCAGACATGGAAATTGGCAAAAGTTACCCCCATTTACAAGTCTGGCAGCAAAGATGTCAATAACTGCAGACCAATATCTATCTTACCAACTCTGTCCAAACTACTTGAAAAACATGTTCAATGAATATCTTTTGATGTGCCTATCAAACTCATCAAAACCAATCAGGGTTCAGAGAAAACTACTCCTGTGAGACAGCCTTGGTCTCAATGATATATAGATCAAGGAAAATTAGTTGAATCCATACTAGTTGATCTTAGAAAAGTTTTTGACCTTGTTGATCATAATATTCTTAACAATAAATTGAACATTTATCAATGTCACAATTCAACGATTGATTGGTTTACATCATATCTAACAACGAGAAAAAAGTGTGTCAAAATAAATGGTAGTTTTTCTAAAGAAGAACCAATTATGTGTGGAGTACCACTGGGATCAATCCTGGGCCCACTCCTCTTTCTCATCTTCATAAATGATCTGCTACTGAAAATAGGCAACTGTATTTCATCTACCAACTTATATGAAGATGACACCACTCTATCAGATTTAAAACAGCTAAACAGCATTACTTAGAATAGATTCCTGGTGTAAGGAAAATGGCATGAAAGTAAGCACAGACTAAACTAAAGTATTAATGATTACTACCCAACAAAAGAAAGCAAAATTGGAAAATAACAATTTGAATCTTAAGTTGAATGAAATTTATCTACAAATGGCTACCCATGACAAAATTCTTTGGGTGATGGTTAACAACAATTTGCAGTGGAATGAACATATTCAAGTCATATGTCATAAAGTCAATTCATGTCTCTGATTATTTAGCAAGATATGGCCAAATCTATCAAATAAACATAGGTTAGTATATTACAAAAGCTATATACAACCATACCTACACTATTGTAATGTTATCTGGAGAAACACTTCTGACAAGAATATTTGCAAAACATCCCAAATGTAATGAATGATGTTAAAATGTTAACAGTAAGTGAACGAATAGTTCTGCGAAAGGTTTGACTTATGCACAAAGTTTCCAACAATATGGCCCCATTATATCTCAAGGAACTAATTCATGCTAGAAAAAAAGGCAACACTCCCAATTTAAGATCAATTTCAGCTAACCACCTTTCCATTCCAAAACCAACTAAAGAACGCTTTAAGAAAAGTTTTCAAGAGAAAGTACAATAATAAATGCATTTAATTATATTCAATGTATGAAAAGTTGAACTTGTTCGACTTGACAAATACATTACAACTTAAAGTATAAATTCTCAAACCTTCCACTTTGTTGTCTCACTATTTTGGTACTGTATATACACAATGTACCTAGTTGGATCATGTTCTTACAAAATTTTCTAGTTATTATGTCCATATATACATATATACATGTTGTTTATTATCAATGCTTTTTTTCTTCTTCTTCTTATTATTATTATTGTGTGCAAATATGTACATGTACTCTGTATATAAATAAGCATATAATAGACAGCCACAAGGAGGATTAGTTCCATGCAACTAATTGTGCCACCCTCTCTCTTTAAATAAAGTACTTATTATTATTATTATTATTATTATGTTACTGTTGTAATGGCTACGAACTCGTTATTGTCACTTGTTTCCAATCCAACTGTTTTATAATTTTTACTTGTGGCAATAAAATATGCTTAGACTAATTACAGTCGTCCCCCTCTTGAACAATCCCCCTGACCAGTGGCCACCCAACTTTATACAGATGGAATCCATTGTCACCAATGAGTTTGTGTTGAAAAGTACCCCTCTAGCATGGCCAGCTGCCAGCATATTAGTGCAAAATCTGTAAATTTTTCCAATCACGAGTGGCCACATAATGGGGTTTACTGATAGAAATCTAATAAATATTTGTTGATTTCTAAAATCAACATATTGACATTTGTTCAAACATGCTGATAAAGTTTCTAAATTGAATACATACAAAGAGGTAAGTAATCCGATTATCCTAACTCATAAATATTTGTTGATTTCTAAAATCAACATATTGACATTTGTTCAAACATGCTGATAAAGTACCTAAATTTAATACATACAAAGAGGTAAGTAATCTGATTATCCTTACTGCTGTGTGTTCCTTGGATGTTAGATTCTGTCGGTTTGATAATTACATGCTATTATTTCCACCAATATTTATCAAGACAAAAGCTAACCAATGAGAAGCACAAGTTAGTGTGACATCCAGTGGCCATAAAATAAAAATAGTATGTCAGCCATAGTGGCCTCTCTCTCATAGATTACAAAATGTATTTGAAAGGGTACCTGCCTAAAACCAGTCAATCAAGCGACAAGCACACTTCCTTTTTGAGAATTACATGTAATATTTCATGTAATAAATTCAAAAGAAGGAATAAGTTGAAAAAGTGCAAAATTTCATCAGACATTATCAGTTTAGAAGGAAAAGCAGAAGCAATTTGACTCACTGAAAAGAGGAAAGTACTTTGATCACTGCTGACAAATTTGATGTCAGAAAGATTAAAATAAACAACACTGATGACTGTTCATAATTCTTTTAAATAACATTAATAGAATTTTTATCACCTTGATTCCATAACATGCCTGTGATTTTTAAATGAAAATATTAAATATTTAAAAACTAGTTATGTCTTGTATACTTTATATGTAATTACCGGTATTACTCACATCCCCCTCCAGAAAGGCCACCTCGTATTATAAGGCAACTTTCCTGCTGCAGTTGGGGTGGCCTTATAAGAGAACCACTGTAACAATATTATGTCTGAATTCTTTGATGATAAGCCTATGCCTTACTTTCACAATATTTTGGCAAATTGCTATTTAAGAAAGCCTTGTCAAATAATTTCACAATTAAACAAGACTTACCAAAGTTGCAGTTTGATTGAGAATTTATGAATCTCTGCAGTTTCAGTAATCTGTCTTATTCCCTTTCCAAAGGTTTGTAGCAAGGAGAGGCATATTCTAGGCCTGGTTCACTAGCAACCATTTTCCCTATTAACTGTGTTAATTCATGAATAGTCAGATTTTTTCTGTTTTAACTCAGATTTGCAAATATCAACCAATGACGGTCCATTTTCCTCTGTCAACTGAAGAGTCATATTTACAGAATCAGGAAGAAATCCCACAAAGCTGAATCAGTTTGCATGGGTTCCTAAACAGATTTTGTGGAATGTATTGTAAATTCTATATCATCCAATAATGCCACAGTACTACACACATTGTTTTTACAGTCTGAGTAAGTTGAACCTTGAAGCAAACTATCATCCAATTAAACAATGTTGAGATAACCTATCGTACCAGGGATGAGCAAATTACTTTGTCCCACCTTACTTTTCACTTGTCCAACCTTACTTTTGATTTGTCCCAAAATGGTAATCACTTGCTGAGATTTGATAGATGTATGTACTTAATCCATAGAAAGAACAAATGAAATAATATACAACATAATTATTTCTTAAAAGAATTTAATTTTTCAAAAACATTGGTTGATATACATTTGGCTACTTCAGGTACATGTATATATGTTTTAGCTGCTGGATTTGAATAAATGTTCACGTACATGTCTGCCACCTGCACCAGCACTAAGCCAGCAGTTGATAGCTGTGTCTGGGTTACAGTTGATAGCTGTGTCTGGGTTAAAGTCCTCAAGCTCTGGTCCATTTGGTGAAATGTTCATTAGGATTTTTAAACTCTCATGGTTTAAGGAATTCACACTCAGTAGCAGTCTTACGTTTTATCCCTCCACTTTCACAAGAATTTTCCTTCTTCGAATCGTCCTTATTACCTTCCTTGTGAAAATAATTTAGCAAACTCATTTTATCCACATAGTAAATACCAGCTTACTTGACTACTACTTCTAAATTGACCATAACAAACATGTTCTCTTTTAAATACTAACAGAGACAGCTCACTAATTAGCGTAATTGTTTCACATCAAACACAATATCGCACGTGAACACTGAAAGAATCATATCTGTCATTTAATCAGTTCATAAAGGAAACCAACAGTGATGTCGGTAAAGTACCTTTCATTAATTTAATTACGCTGGCTCACTGGATTAAAATCAAAGTGAGCCACTCGTGAGCACAGGTGCTCGTATTGTTGCTTACAATTTACCTATCAGTCATACATGTACTATATAAATACTAGTTTTATATAATATACATTAATGACTGATAGGTAAATTGTAAGCAACAATACGAGCCCCTGTGCTTGTGAGGATCTCAAGTGAGTAAACACAGTGCAACAAAGCCGCTTAAAACACTACAAATTAATTATACCGGCTTTGTTTTGTTTGACGTGTTTTGATTTGCCGATAATTTGGTCGCTTAGCCCAATGTGCATTCAAGGGCTAACAGAACGTGCAGATATGCGATAGTTATCTCGGACCATCTGTAGGTGTTATACAGGATGTAAATGTATACATGGAGAGGGGTAGAATCAAGTGTTCAGTATGCCTGGAGGGCATGAATGGCCAAATAAAGGTAGATATAGTGATTAAAGCACAAAAATAAAGACTTGCCCAACTTTTTAAAATAGGAAAAAAGCACTTGTCCCGGACTAGCGACTTGGAAAATTTTACTTGCGCGACTTCGAAAATGAATAGTCCGGGATGTCGGGCTATGGGAGTTGCTCAGCCCTGCTTACATAAGTTAGAAAACAGGGCTTCATGATTTTGGTGTATACCATGGTGCAGATACCAGTCCATTTTGGTAAGCAGGTGTATTGATAAAATTTTCCTCTCCAGTGAAAACATAAATATCCTTGGAAGGCAGTGTCGACAGAAATAGAATAATATGCATCTTTACGGTCTATTGAAGCAAAATAAGAGTCTTTGCGAACCATGGATAATGCAGTTTTAATGTCTAGATTTGAAATGGTGATATACAACATGTGCATTGAAAGCATGCAGGTTGAGTTTAATCCTGATGCCCCCATCATGCTTTCCTCTAATGAATATGTTAAATAAGTACTTTATATACTTGAAGTTTATTCTCTCAATGACTCCCTTAGTCAGCAATTTATAAACTTCCGTTGTAATCAAGGTGGATTCTTTGTCAGAAAATTTAATCTCTTTAGGGGATACAATTTTGGACTGGATTGCTATTGACTTGAAGTCTATAACCTTTCAGAGTAGATTAAACCCATGTATCAGAATTTATTTTCTGTCATTTTATGGCACAGAGACTAACCTTACCAGCAAACAAAAAAATAATGTGTGGGTGTAATCTGCAATAGTACATAAAAAGAAACTCGTGTGTAATTTCTCCTCTTTTTGAGGTTTTGATTATGATTGCCACTGATAAGGCTGAGACCTGGTCCCCTTGCTTGAGCACCTTTGTAATTTGTGTTTCTTTCACTGTTTGAGAAATGAAACTTTCCCCACACTTTATTCCACATTTGCTGAGCGCATCTGCAATATTCTTGACTTCAGAAGCCAGGTCATCTCCAAACAGGAGGTCAGTGACCTTATTTTGGGATCCACATAGAGACTGGCAACTAAAACAGAGATCAGTTTTTATCAGTTCTTTCCTTTTTTGAGACATGTCACAAAAACCAAAGGAAAGCATCTGCAGTGTACCACCAGCCCCTGAAGGCAGCTTATTAAAATTTTAGGTACTATTTATTATGTTTTGCAGTAATTCATACATTAGCTTAAGAAGGGGAACACAAGCTTTTGCAACATTCACTTGAAACTTCTGGATCGTTGCATCCATTTGTTTGGTGGGTTTATTCATTTTTGCCCAAATCTTAGGGTTAACCCTAGGCACACCTAAATTTTGGCAATTTTGTGGCCTCAAATGTTTTTCACTTAAGTTCTTAAATTTACCTTGAGATACCTGGGCTCTGAATCCTGCATTCACAACTTTGGCCAAACCCTCCTGAATAGGTTGCCCACATTGTTCTTGCACCTCATAAAACTCAGAAAGCTCTTTCAAGATGTCATTTCCTTCAGTTTCCAAGGTCAAATTTGGTTTGTGATGTCACCAAATTGCTAAGTCCATGCTTGAAATCATCCACAACTTTATCACTGACATCACTGCTGGAACAAAAATTAATCTTCTAGTGAAACTCAACCATCTCTTCCCGGGCACATTTCCACGACAGTTCCTCCTATCTCAGCATATCTGCTAGGGATTTGGTGTTAAGTTTGTCAACCTGGGACTTCAGCTTTGTTACAGTAGCTGGCTAATTTGTCAGCAATTCAAGCTGATGGTCCCACATCGCTTGATTGTGGTCCGTTTGTCATTCGAGCAAATGTTCATCTGGGTGCCACCATTCTTGTCCATTGTCACATTTTCTCGCGGGCCCCTCATCAGAATTCAGGGGAAGGTTCACGGTCATGTGACGACAAAGTTGTTGTTGATGCCGACCATAATGGCACAGCCTCTCTGTCTGCAGACTCAGGATTTCTCCTCGATTTTGATGCCACTACAGAGCTATCATTTTGCACTGTTGTTCTCCTTTGGGAATCATTGCATTCCATTGCAACAGTGATGGAGAAACCTTTGACCTTATCAGCTAAATGCTGCTTGCTCTGTTTTGCAATATTTCATGCAATAGTCCAGTTCCCTTAATGGGATTCCTTTGTCCAGATTTTGCCATTGTGTACAAACTGCCTAAGGGACACATCAGTTGCTGTTAAATCAATAAATCAATGAAGCTATGTACAGTGATGGCAGAAAGGTTCTCAAAAACAATACAGGAAGTTTGCACCTAACTAAAAATTGTCATCAAAGTTCTGTTGTACCGTAATCACAGTAAGTCTTGGGACACGAAAAAATAATTATTTTTTTTCGTTTCCCAAGACTTATATGCCTTTAAAATATATAACATTTTCGGTGTCCCAAAACTTGTAGACACAAAAAAAAATGTAAAGACAAAATTGGGAAGATCGCCATACGTCACACAGCAGTGACCAGCTCGTTCAATTACCACGTCTTTCGTCAATAAACTGTTATACACTACTATGATTGTTTATGTTATTATTTTGCATGTGCATATTTTCTGATTTCTCCAACATGATTAAAATAAAGGTAAATAAAGACTTCATAATTCACGGGCCGCTTACATTTACGGGAAGACCTGTACAGTACTTACACAGTGCAAATCGTACTTGGCGTCACTTATATCCTTGTTTATACCCAAAAATATTTGATGCAGATTTTGCTTTATTCATCATTTTTACCAAATCGCATTCTTCCAGATTACATTTCAGCTACACGTTCATTGCTGTTTAATTTATTTGTATTCACGCACTCAACAGTTACTGTTTTTCAGTGGTATAAGCGATCCTACCAACTGATGTAATCTATATGAAAAGGCACGCGTTTAATTTTACCAACTGATGTAATCTATATGAAAAGGCACGCGTGTTCAATTTTATAAAGCACATAACCAGCATCAATTCAAATAACTTGTCATATATAATATATGTTAAAATTCTGAATATAGATCGATTAAGAGCATCATTGATCCATTTTAGTTTAGTGTTTCGGCTTCACAAAATGATAATTTTCCAAGCATTATTCATTCAACTTTTGATTTTGGCAAGCTGGTTGTTTTGGCGTCTCCTTTGTTTATAATTGGCGGATTTGTCTTTTGTTTTCTGACAGCCATCCAGGCCAGCTAATTGTTAAAACCCTGAAATTGGCTTGGGTAAAGAGGAATTTTGTCCGGCGGCAATGCCGGTACTTTGATGTGTGATTGGTTTCTACTGCGTAATATTAGCACGATTACCGTAACTGAGTAAACATGACTTATTTAAGGTCGCTTACATAAAAGCAAACTACCACGGATTAGTTCTTAAACTTCTTTATCGTATTTTAAAGATATTATTTAACTTTAGTGCAGTGGTGCCTATGATTCGAATCAAATGTATGTACTTCATTCATCACAAGTAAAATCTTCAATGTGCACGTGGTGACGCTATTATGTAAACATGCGTACAATAAATGCTAGAGTTGAAATAAACACCATTTTCATTGTTCTCATCCTGGTATCACATTGTAATGATTTAGGTATTTCCATTTTCAGGGAAGAAAACTCCCCAATAATTACAGGTGACTTTCGACAATTTTAATGCAATAATGCATAAACTGACAATAGTAAACAGGGACACAATAGGGAGAAGTTATTGTTGAATGGGTGTAACATACCGCTAATGCTCAGTTCTTGTCATCGTCTGATTAAATTATACATATTTTAATTTATTAGAAATAATAAGAAAGCAGAGAAAATTCAATATATTTATTGACTCTTCAAACAAATTGTAATAATTTATAATATATCCATGTAATAATTCATAATGAGAGTCCCTTAACAACCACGAAGTCCTGTTTATTTTACACGAGGTTACAATCGATAAAATACGCCGATCGATCAGTAGAAAAAAAAATGTTTTAGGTGTCCCAAGACTTATAGTACATTAAAAAATTGCTTTAACTTCGTGTCCCAACTTTTATAGGTCATAAAAAAATTACTTTTGAAAATAATTAAGGGTGTCCCAAGACTTATGGTGTCCCAAGACTTACCGTGATTACGGTATAATTACTATAATCAACGAAAACTAAACTGCTCAAGATAAAGTCCGAGTACTGACTCATTGACGCTGGACCAACTCACTGACTCATCACATTGCCAATTTCATCTCACGTGATCCCAAGGCCACTTACAGGAGAAATAAAATAAACCCATTGCCATTTAGGAGCTGCAATGGCTCAGTGGTTAGCATGTTGGACTCATGACTGAAAGCGTGCATGTTGAAATAGTAACAACAGATTAGCCTGGGCTGGCTATCATAATGTATCCTTAGGCAAGGCATATTACTCCAATTGACTCAGCAGCAAACAACCACCTCATGTTGCTGTGCCATAAAACACCAAACCAAACCAAACCCATTCCCATTTTTTAACGTATTTATGGTGCAAGCCTCTTAGGCTTGCCACAAATACTGTATAATCACAAACTTTACAAATACCATGCGCAGGCTTACAACAGGAACTTGGCATTAATTCATCACAGTCATGAGTCCATACTATTTTTCTTTACCGAAAATGATGGCAAGTTAAGATGAGTGTATTTTTATCTTGCTTGCATTAGAGATAGTGAGACACAGCAATGGCAGCAACTACTTCAGTTTCATCAACAATGATTTTAAGTTCAAGATTTTTAGTAAAAAACAGACATAGCAAATTATATGAATCAAATACGTTTTTTCTGGTATCAATATTTGCTTCATTCAAGGAAGTTGTTGAAGCTGAGCCTGCAGGGCTAGGGTATCAACACACCTGAGAGATTTGGCAAGTGTTGATGCCAGAAAAAAGATGTATCAATATTCTTACATAACTTTTTTTAAAAATATGACATTTTCTGATGGAATTTAAAGTTTCCCTAGTGAAGGTGCTGATCCAGTATGTTGGCTTTACTTAATCCTTTTCTGGGGTTGCAGTTGCTCAAAATCAGCTGATGTAAAATGGTTGATGTACATGAATGTCATGCAAGAGGGCCAACTTCAAAGATCTATTGAGAAATAATCACTTTTGCAAACAACTTCAAAGATCTATTGAAAAATAATCATGTCAAGCATAATATGTAATTTCTGAGGAGTAAAGCAACCACCCAATAACTGGCAGCTAAATATGTGAAATTAAACAGATTTTGAACTATATTTTGATTGATACACAAATGAGAATGCACACCAGTTACTGTGGAGCAGATGAGTTGAAAATCCACTTTGTGTGCATTGTTATTTCTATCACTCCCAGTGAATACAATGTATTAAGGCAAGAGAACACATCATATTTCTCTACTCGAACTTCTCACTTTTGTGCAACTGGAGAACATAACAATATTGTGTATTTTCAGCCCATACACACATGATGTGGTATGCAGAGTCATTTGGTTTAGGTGCAGCTCGGAAAAAGGACAAGTATAACAACACACCAGGGCATCAATGCCGCATGAAATCCTATGTTGAAACATGGTTATGGCCACATTCATACACCTCATCCAACAAATGCTGCACAATCATTTTATGTAAGAATAACAGAATCCTTCATATGTACCAGTGTAGGATATGAAAATTCCGATCCCATGGGTGGAATTTTCCTATCAAACTCAGAGGCATAATGAAGGATTATTTTTCTCACATTGCTGAAAGAAAAAAAATAGGCTTAAAGTCAAAAAACATATTGTGAATATTGATGCAACTTTCAACCAGCAAAACAAACATTTCAAATTTCCTCACCTTTAGATAGAGCATAAAAAGATAGGTTTACACAGAAAACTTAAGTATATAAGCATTCAAAGAACAGTGGTTAAGACTGCTAAAGTAATGGCAATACACAGCATCCAAATTGTGTACTGAAGATTGCCTGCCCATTGATACAAATACGAACAGTTCGAAGAATGAAGTCCACTCTTACCCATAAGATTAAACGAGATGGACACAAAATAATTATATAGTCATGATTCAACTTTAATCTAGAATTGATTTTCCTTTCATAAAAAGAATGAGAATATGAATTTTTAAAAACAATGACAATAACAGTTTTTCAACACAAAACTGGACAACAGATGCTAGGTTAATCAGTGCAAAACATCCTGTTTGTGGACACTAACTTCAACCTCAACTTCTTTTAGGATGTAATTGTGTTGCAATTAATGTTTACCTTGATTATTCTGAAAGAATGCTGAAGTGATGAGGACATTAGGGAGTTTTTGCCAGTTTGTGTGCACTATGTATAAGGTCATGTGATGAAAGACAGCTGTCATGTGATGAAAGATAGATATTCTCCATTGATGTTCTACATCTGAAAACACGATCATGCACATACAGGAATGTGAAGAAAGGGCTGTTCCATTTAAAGATACATCAGACATATCAGAATATTCTGGTGACTCTTAACTAATGATGACCAATCATATACAAATGTCATTTTTGTTTTTTTTTGGGGGGGGGGGGTAAAACTAATTTTAATTATGCATTACTTACCCATCACTATTACGTAGCTATTACCTTTTCGTGTCAAAAAATCTCATCCATTCGATGTAAATACATCCTCCCACAGAATGGAGAATTGACAATAAGACATGGCACACTTGTGCACCTCTCCATGCCTGCACATGGAACAGTCATCTTTTTCACAGACGACATTACGCCAGGACATCAGAGCTGGGTGGGAGGAGGGCATTCGGTAATAGTGATGGTAAATATTGCATAATTAAACTAAGTTTTACCTCGCAAAAAAACTATATTTTAATAGCAGCAATATGTTACCCATCACTATTACGCAGCTGAATTTGTCAGTTAGGCGGGTCAGATGATGTGTTAAACTGATGAAAAACAGAGAAAAATGGAAAGCGCTCACCATTTGAGGGAGAGATACACTTTACAATTTGTTGGAGTCCCTCTGGGCCACATGTTGTGTCACAACTATGGGTCCCAAAGAGAAGATACCTGCACTTTGTTGCGCTAATGAGCAGAGGTAGAAGGAGGAGAAGGTAGTATGGGATTGCCAAAATGCTGCCTTCATGACATCCTCCAAGGAAGAGCGATTTAGGTAGGCCCATGAGGCAGCAATGGCTCGAACCTCATGGGCTTTGAAGTTTCATAAAAGAGAGGTCTCTATTGGGAAGGGACTACTAAGCTCTTTTGTTTGTGGTGAGAATCCACCCTGAGATAGTGGAGGCGGAAATATCAACAGAGCCATTAAGAGGAAGGAAAAGATGTTTCCTACCCTTTCTTTTCCCTTTGTGAAGCATTTAGATAGAAACGCAGTGCCCTAACTGGGAACAAAAGCCTATCTTGATCATCTCCAGCACAGATTCGACTGAGACTGGGAATCTTTATAGGTGATGGGGCTACCAAAGGTAACTGATTTTTTTGCTAAAATCCCAACTGACAAAGGAATGAAACGGATTTGTAATTGCCATTAACTCATTCAGCCCCAGCACTGTTATCAGTATCACTGCTGTTACGCCCCATCAGCACTAAGCTGTGTCTAGCTGCTTGTGCCCCAGAGAGTTTTTACCTATTTAGAAAATTTTGTAAACATCAAGCACATGTATTCATTCTTACCTTAATTTCTGTTCTTATATCCAATAAAAATCCATGAAATTTTCACCAATTGTTCCAAATAAATTTGTCTACACAGTCATGTATTTTTTGTGCTATTTGTCCACTAAAATCATCAATTTGGACAGGCCGAAGATGATCGTTCCAGTTTGCTAGATCCGCAAGAACTGTATCATCGTCGCTATCAGCATACTCTTCTTCTGACGATTTAATCTCAGAAACTTCTATGTCCAAGTCTAACTCTCGTAAAATATCCAACTGCCGAACATCTTTCCTCTGCTTGCTCAATATTTTCTAGATCATACCCGAGAAACTCCTCGTTTTCGCTCTCACCATCATCAAATATCACTCTTAAGTACGCCATAGTTTACGATTTTTCACAAATGAAACATGCGTTGTAAAACTGCTCTCAATTATTAACTATAAATAGTTCAAATTTACACAAAGGAAAGTAAAATCATTTCTGATTGGTTTAATATCATCAGATTCTTGGAAAAACCCCTTTTGTAACCAATCGGAGACGTTGTTACTAATACACATTCACCACGACTGTAGATGGGATTGGCCATTGAACGCAGTAAACAAACCACGACTACAAGCGGGATCAGCCATAGAATGTAGAAAATGGATCACGCCTAAAGGTGGGATCGGGGCCGAATGAGTTAAACCGGAGACAGCCAGTGTCAACAGACAATGCATGAATCTCACTGTGTCTTCTCGCAGATGCCAAAGCAAGTAAAAGCACAGTCTTGAGTGTAAGGTCCTGAAAGGTTCATAGGGGGTTTTGGTTAAGGACCATAAAACACAAGATAGACTCCATCTGGGCATAAGAGAGCGGGAGACAGGTCTCTGCAGCTCAAAATACTTAATGATATCAGCAAGGTGCGAATCTGAACCGATTGCTGAGCCCTGAGAGAATTTAGGTGTGTTGGAAATGGCAGCTCTATAGCCCTTGATAGTTGATACTGAACATCTTTTGTTCTCAAATGGAACAAAAGGAAATACGTAATGGAAGTTACAGAGTTACAGCTACGATCAACATGTTTCCTACTGCACCAATCACAGAAGATTCTCCACCTGGCATCATAGACCTTGGATGTTGAAGCTCTCCTGGCCTGAATGATGCAACTTGGCAACCCAACCCGAACACTTGTTCTGACGGATAGATCACCTGAGATGAGCCAAGCATGAAGGTGGAGAATGTGTGGGTTGTTTTGTAGGAGGGAGCTCCTGTGTTGCAACAGAAGATCCCTCTGTGAGGTAGAGGCCTGGGTTGATCTATCAACAGGTCGAGAAGATCACTGGACCACAATCGTTGGGGCCATAATGGGGTTTTGAGAATGATATGAGCAGTGGAAGTTCTGACTTTTGCAGAACTTGAGGTAGCAGTCGGAATGGTAGGAAGGCGCACGTGAACAAACGATCCTACTGGAAGCTGAATGAATCCACTGCCCAAGCTTGTTGATCTGGAGCTGGCGAGACGTAAAAGGGAAGTCTGTTGTTGAGCCTGGTCGCAAACAAGTCCACAAGGGGCTTTGCCATAGTGAGAAAAGGGATTCTGTTACCTAGCGGTGAAGAGTCCATTCCGTGGGGACTGTTTTGTGTGACCTGGACAGATGTCCGCTAAAACGTTCGTCTTCCCTGGAATGTGGCGACTCAGAAGGTAATGTTCTCCGAGGTGGCCCAGCAAAGGAGGTTCCAGACCTCCACACAGAGAGAAGGAGCATGTGTGCCTCCTTGACATCGGAAATATGCTACGATGGACATGTTGTTAGAGGAGACCATGACACATTGACCCCTTACTCTGACGATGCACCATTGCAATGCTAGAAAAATGGCTTTCATTTCTAGGTTGTTTATGTGGAGGGATGACTCGTCCAGAGTCCAATGACCCTGGAGAATTATGTCCTCCAGCTCTAGGTGAGCACCCCAACTGGAATCTGACACATTCGCAAACAGATAGGAGTGGGGCTCGGCGCATGCATGGGGACCCAGGTCAGGAATCTGTTCAAATTCATCCACCAGCCCAAATGGTGATGAAAGTCTGGTCCTAGAGGAATCAAAGCTGATAGAGAATCCCTGTGTGGTTCCCACCATGCGAGAGGGAGAAACTGTAGAGGGTGCATATGGAGATGTCCTAAGGGAACCAGATCCGTTGCGGCATTCAAGGTTCCCAATAGGGATAGGCAAAGGTAAGCAGACAACAATGTTTTTACTCATAGCGCCTCTAGAAGTGCCAGGATTCTGGGTTCTGCTGTTCGGAATCGCTTCCGCACCCAGAGTCTTCACCCGAGTTATAGGAGTTAGTGTCCTATCTCCGATGGTTAAGTAAGACCTTCAAGGAGTCCAGCACAACGTCACGGCAGATGTGTAGAAGTTCTACTGATAAAGCCATTGCGACAGAAAGTGAATGCTAGGTTGTCTGGGCCACAGCTTCCAGCATGCGTTGTAATGCAGCTGGATTCAGAGCAGCCTCCTTCAGCATACTAAATGAAATAGCCAAGAAGAGGTCTGCATGGGAAGCTATGGTGACCAGACGCTGAACTTTCGGCTCAAAGGTATTGATTTTGTAATAGGAAGATGTGCCTAGACTCCAGTTGTAATACCCACATGAGAGGCCTCTGCATCCAACTGGGGAGGCCTAATGGGCCACTTCCAATGGGAATGTACCCGGTAACTAGAGGCAGAGACCATAGGTCTCAAAGTAGAGAGAGGAACAGAGCACCCTCTATGTCGTCTAGCACAGTCTTGACCTGTGAAGAACCTCTGTGATACTTTCTTGATCGTTAAGGAATGTGGAAGGAGCAGGAGATCTGGCTGTGGTTTGGTCGAGAAGATCTTTTCGAAACTGGAAAGGATCTTCTTGGGCTGTGCACCAGATGGCTTTGGGCACAAGTCCGCGGATAGTTTTGTTTACCACATTATCAAAAGACCTGATAACCTCCGATTCATCCAACTGAGAGGAGCTGGTGGGACTAATAGGAAGTGACAAATGAGCTGTTTCTACCTTGAACTCATTGGAGTCGATGAGGATAGATAATGCATCATCATCTAGAACACTCTGAGCAGGAGACAGTGACATAGGTGCACTCTGTGCCATTTCCCATACTTGTTCATCATGGTGAGTAGGGGCTTTATGTGTTCTCGACGTTCCAGGATAAAGACGAGACCACTTGTCTTTCATGGATGATGCTATGCCTCCAGCCTTACTGGTGGATGCCACCTAGTGAGGAGGTGATGGCGGAACATGTGCCACAGCATCATCTCTACTCTGGGTCCAGGGTCCAGTGGCCGAAGGGGGTATAAGGGACCAATTATACGGAGGGCCCCACATCCCCTACGGATTCATTGGGAAAATAGGTAAGGGGGGGGGGGGATACCGATCCGATCTCCTTCCAGCTCTGGACACTCTGGGCAGACTCACAATCCTGTACAGGGTATGATGGTAGAGTGGGGAAAGGGGGAATCTCGATCCGATACCTATCCCCGTACCACGAGGCCTCTGGGTGATGACCGGTGTAAAGTCAGTGATTGGTACGAGATGACCGTCGGCTGTGACCAGTACGATCTAAGCAGTCACCAGGACGAAGTGACCGGTTACCGGTCATCATACACTGACTGGTTACTTTGATGAACTGCCCAGTGACCAGTCACATGACAATGACCAGTGACCGGACCAGTAATGACCAGTCAGGCGACATAGACATGTCAGAACCTAGTTCGTCTTCATCACTAATCAAGGTGCGGTGAGGGCACGAAACACTACCCCGGAAGTATTGGGTGCAGTGCAGCTCCTCCTTCTTTGGAGGGTGCGACACACTACCCTGAGATGAGCGGTGCACTTCCTTCCTCGCGGAAGACAGCAAAACGCTACCCTGAGATGAGCCATGCACTTCCTTCCTGGTGGAAGGTTGCATCACACTGTGAACGTGAGGGGTGTTTGACTACTCCCTTTCGGGGGGAGGCGATCTACTCCTCAAACGTTTACTACAGGAGGGGCCTTTCCTGTCTCTGGAGAGATTGGTCCCATAGGCTTCTGGGACACCAGAGTGTTCTTCTGAGCTGTAGAACTAGTCTTCTCACAGTGTGTTCCTGCCTGAGGCTCTGTAAGAGAAAAATCTGAAAATTCAGACGATGAGGGGGATCAACATTTCTTCCGCCCTCTATACGTATGTCTGCAATTGGCTAGATTTCAAATTTCATTAGTCCATTTTGTGCAAAAGGTACAACGATTATTACGTGTACACTTTGAACATGTGAGGCAGTCTGGAAGTGTGTTCCAAGGGCCCTTCTTGTGGCCATACTTTCCTACAGACTGTCCCGACAATGTTCTCTGAAATAAATGTTATCTGAAAGAGAACAATAATAACAACAATACTGTATTATTTTCACATGTAAAACTCACCTGTTTGTATGTACTGGGTGCTATATAAACCCCAATGTATTTGCACAAGGTAACCAATTGTTCCCTGAATTAAGATGTTATCTGAAGGAGAACAATAATAATAATAACAATATTGTATTATTTCCACAATTGAAAACTCAACTGTTTGTATATACCACGTGCTATATACATACCAGTTCATCTCACTTGTTTGCATACACTGCGTGCTATATGCATCCAGTGAATGTACAAAGGTTAACAATGTTACATACATTTTAATAAGGATTACATGTTCAGTTGTTCTCTAGGAGCAATTCAGACACACAAAATAACAATGTGACGCATCACGCATGGTATTAAAGTACAATCGTGAATTAGAAAAAACACCGAATTGTTTAATTAAGAAAATTATGAATTCCTGCTAATTGCGGTCGGGCCTATGTTGTGTTATAACTAACACACAAGACTTACCCGTGAACCAATTGTATTTTGAAAAATAAGAGATGGTGTACCCTAAACCCTAAGGGCGGGATACAACGTGGTAACCCATGAAGACCTTTCTAGAACAAAAATACTGAAGAGGGCAAGGGCTACCGGCATAAAAACAGAAGACGAGACAGATGAATGTAACACTAGATGAAATAAAGCTGAAAGGAGAACCAAATGTGGTTTAAACTCGCAACAAGCAATTTTTCTCTGGTCAGGTATGAATGACACAACCATTAACATGGCATCCTTGAAAAAGATGACTGTTCTGTGCAGACACGAAGAGGTGCACGAGTGTGTCATGTCTTATTGGCAATTCTCCACTCTGTGGGAGGATGTATTCACATCAAACAGATGAGATTTTTCGACATGAAAAGGTAATAACTGCATAATAGTGATGGGTACCATATTGCTGCTATTAAATTCTAAAGTGCCTTACTTGGATCCCATATTGGGTTTACTGGGACAGCCCTAAGACATTGTGTTCTGCTAAAACATGGGATATATTACCTGTCCATTTTAGCTGAGGACACTCTAGCATGAAGCATGTCCTTGCCAGAATTGGTCATAGCAAAAAGTTTTGCCTTGTCCAGAAACTCCAGCATTTTCATCCTCCTCTTTGGGTCTGGTTGGAATATGGCCCAATCCTTTACTGTTCTCCCATGATTGTCATGCAGTCTCAAGTCCCCACCATTATTCAGCAAGCACATCAACATTTTTATATTGCCAATGAAAGCAGCTACATGGACTGGTGTCAAGCCAGAGTTACTTTTCCTGAAATTTTATACAGTAAAACAGTTTGTAGAAACATAGATACAATGAAATTACAATTAATGGCAAGTGAAATCACATTCAAAGTGGTACATAATATATATACTGATAATATGGATACCACTATTTATGGATACAGTGAAGTGTTCTTGAGGTCCCATGAGGTTTATTATAAATGTTTTTCTGTACATCACAGACATTCCTTGACTTTAGTTTTTATGTCAGAGAAAAGAAAAGAAAAAAATAGGACCCCTTTAGGTCATTAAGTATGTCAAAGGTTTTTAAGTACTAACTAAAACAATATTTTTAAATGCATCAGCATTTGTACATGTATCTTTGTTTTCACTTTTATCTGACTTGTTACATGTACCTGTACCTCAATCATTTTAACTGGAAAAATAAATACATACGAAGCTGACATTTGATGATAATTTCATCACGCTGGTAATACCCTTGCAGCAATGGTCCCCAATCAGTGCACTAAAATATTGCTATAGGAAGGAAATGCAGGGAAATCAGTCCAATGAAACGAAACAGTTAATAATCAGAGTCCTATAGTCTTTTACAGGAGTCTTTAAAATGTGAGATAAACATTTAAGCACAAGAAAACACAAACAAAACTTTGTCGAAAGTGAAAACACAAACTGACCATCATTTTGGACTTGTATGCTGACCAGTCACGTGACCTATGCATAATTTTGTGGGGTCCATTTATGAAGGATTTTATGATATGTACCTTATGCTAGATCTAAGTGTCCCATTCATCTTGATATAATGTCTTCATTTTTTTGGTATTATATTGTCTTGAGGGCCTTGGGCAAGATTAGTGTAAACAGTGTTACCCTCAATAAATAAAAATGTTTATTATTATTATTATTATTATTATTATTATTATTATTATTAATGGTAGGGTTACACTGTATCTAACTTTTGTTTTCTATTTTCTGAATGTCAAAAGCTGAAGGAAGCAAAATAAATCTCATACTTTGCTAAAACGACTTATGTGAGCAGGTGAGAGTCATGATCAAACTTTTTTCCTATAAAATTACTAACACAGGCAACATTTCTTTTGTGAAAGAGAGCAACATTACACACAAAGCAATAGAGCTCATGCTATATTTATAAAAAGGAAAACAGATTCCATTCTAAAGCCAAACATTTTTCATTATCTTCAAAACTGGATCATCCAGTTAAAAAGGTTATACTAATATTAAAAAAAACAGAACAACATAGTTATATCTGAATTTTTAGCCCCTGACTCCACTTTTCCTCTTGAAACCCCATGTACTGTCTTGACCATATGTTTTTGTATGCCAAAAAATAATGATCTATTTTCACGTCCAAAACCTTAGGGATGCAAAAAAAAAAATCCCAATAGAACTCTGAAAACTTTGGGTCAGGGCTGAGTGGGGCAAGATCAACCACCATTTGTGTTTTGAGAGCTGGCCGATTACAGACTGGTTGCAATATCGATACAATGAAATCAAAACCTCTTAAGTCTATATATTAACTGCTTTTGACATCTTTAATGTAAAAGATGTTGTTTTCAAACTAGAAAATACCTAAATTAAAACAGTAGTTTGTCAATGTCTGTGAAGTTGAAGTTGTCAGAACTGCCATGCATGGTCATCTCTGTGCATAAGATTAAACTGTTTGATTTTAATCAGAAGACTAAAATGAGACTGTCAGACTACTGAAGCCTTTCTGCAAGAAAATCTGAGAAATATTGCTTCCTTTATTCAAATTTCTACATAGTCCCATGTATATGCTGTTGTGCTGTAAACTGCCATTTTCAAACAGACTGAACAATTAATTAAGGTGGCAGGGGACAGTTTCGTGAATTGACCCTGTCAAATTCTAAACTTAGGCTATGATGTGACTTTCTGAGCTATTATTGTTTAATAATTAAAGATATGGATATATTTTTGAATTAGGTATTTCAGGCTTGTGTTGTTCTTCAAATTGATGTGAGGCATGTATACCTCCCAAAGCCAGGTCACAGTATGTAGACAGTGAAAAACCAATAGTCGCCTCGGAAGGAGTGCTAACCACCCATAGCAGTAGATACATGGGTTCAAGGCAACAAGAATATCTCAAAAACTGCCTGGATGGCAACTATTTTGAATTGCATCAAGCTGTTTAGTACACAATGTTTTTAAAAATTATAAACTAGGGAAAGGGTTTGCGTTTGCACTGTGAGCATCCTTCTGTATCTAAAATGGCCTTCAGACGTGAAAAATGCATGTATAAATTGGGGGTTGGGGTGCATAAACTTTTTTTGCTATGAACTTCCATTGACTTGTCAGGTCAAGTGAATGATATTCTTATGTTTTGTTGTATTATAGCTATCCAAAAATATGGACCTTTTTGACCTCACTTTTGTATTTTTTTTCAATGAATTTTTATATTAGGCAGGTGGACACAGCATTAAATTTGTGCACAAAAACTGTCCCTTGCACCCTAACCAACTACTGCTTGGGCAGCAATCAACCATTTATAAAGCAGTATGCAGTGTCAACATGAGGTGTGAGTTTTACTGCCATGTATTATTATTACAACTCAAACTTCACGGAGACATCTCAATGGGTTCATTATGGTATTCAGTGCAAATATTAATCATGTTTGAACATTATAGTCTACAGCTCTCGATCTCACTCGTTTGAATGAAAAATATAAACTGTTTTCAATGAAAATATTTGATAAACATAATGTATCTAAGAAGAAAAGTAATATATGAACTCCACTGAATAGAATGGGACTACAAGAATTCCAAATATTCAGGCATATGGTAAAGGTAAATGTTACACCAATTTAGTAATCTACTAAACCAAGATTTTTTTCTTTGATTCACAATATCAATTAAATGAAGGGACAAATAAACTCAGTGTACACTTTGTATAAGACAATTTATGATATAGATAGGGCCTCAACAAAGTAACTAATATGGGACTGACCATTCTAGAGAGTCGTGACACAGTTTACACATGATGGATTCAACTTATTTTTAATAGTTAATTAAATGGTTTTAGGAAATAAAGTTTATGCATACCGATTTTATCAAGTTATGTTTTCATTATGGTGAAATTCTGTGCTTTTCCTCGAGAAAATCACTTAATTTCAAAACTTAACTTCTTAACACAATTGATACAAATTTGTCTTATGGCTATTGATCAATGTTGTCAATAATAATCACATAATATAAACTTTAAGAAATTGTAATTTTATGACTTTTTTCCACAAGATATTCATGTAAAAACAATGGTTGATTATCTTAAAATGGCAACAATTAGCACTCTTTTATAGCATACCTGCCATAACACGATGTGTCATGTGAAAAACAAGATTTGTGACTCCCAAACACCCCAACATGATTGTGTTTTGAAAAACATGATTTTTAGTAATATTAGAAAGAAAAAAAAAACAGAGAGAGAGAGACATTTTATAACCACCACTATATACATGTATGTCCACAACATGTAGTCTGCATAAACAGAAAATAGTCCTGCTAAGAGCTCATGTAAAACTATTCTCTGCACAGTTTATACAGCTGATTATCATAGAGACAATTAAAAGGTACAGCAGTCAGAGATTATAAAAGCAAGCATCATTTCACAGATTACTTAATTGGCTGAGAATACCTAGGCTGAGGCCATGCTAAGTCCTTTGAACACTGCTGTGGGAGAGCCCATTAGGTTAATTTGCATAGGTATAGTACACTAAGTGGAACAACCCAACTCATTTGTAGTTAGGTAAATCAAAGATATGCATGCTGAAGAACAAAAGTTATTACACATCACTGCATTGAATGAGAATATTTAAGCCATCTTTATTAAAAGATTATTGGCAAGTTCGTGATCAGCAGCAACATTTCCTTGAAGTTGGATTTTACTCCATATACAAAATGCGAAACACGTCAGAATAGTTTACCAGTGTGATTCGTATCTGAAGGCAAAATGCTGAAATGCAGCTGTGATTCAGGAACAGATGAGTCATCTGCAAAGACCAGCAAAACTTATATTTTAGAACTCCTGCATGAAGTTTGACTTTGTGAAGCACAGCAGGGAGGGGGGGGGGGTCATTTTATTTCTTGCAAACACCATATCAACATTAGTCATTCTGGAGTCTATGACATCCACTGACATAGCAACACTACCCAGCATGTTTGATACCTCCTCACAGCAACGCAGATTGAGAAAGATCGTTTTTTATGCTGAGAAAAATTAAACAAGATCTTCTGGAAAGTTTGAACAACAAAATCATCCAGTCTCTAATGAGTGTAAAGATGAACACAAATCACATTTACATTACCTTAAAACCCCCTATTGAACTATTGAGAGCAGCAAAGACTGCATCTAATTAAGATTATATTCCACTATCCAATGGATTTTAAAGACAGAAACCTGATGTATTTTTTCTTATTTAAGATCTGTGTGGTTGTGATTATGTGACTGTGGGCACATATGTGTGTGCATGTGTATGGTGATGATATTGGACAATGCTAAGTCTACCAACTATTTTTTGTTTGTAAGTGTATTAAATGCTTCAAAGAAAAAAGATATGGTTATTTTCTTTATTCAAATGTGAATTTCCAGTAATTTTCAAAAGGCTCACATGAAAAGATAACTTATTCTCAATTGCATGACGTTGCATTTTGGGGTCACGCACACTGACCTCCCTTGGGACCTCAAAACACACTTTTCCAGTCCCAAAAAACACCCAACATTGTCTGGGAATATGGCAGGTATGTTATAGGCAGCATACATTGTTGTTGTTTTCATTTTTTAAATACTGGCCGCTGTATTAAATCAAATTACCTTTCTGTTTCTTAATGCAAACTGTAGCTGAACCTTTTTAGTGTGTTCAAAAATAAAATTACCAAACATGTAGGGAGTATCAAAATATTGTTCAGAGAAAGAATTAAGGATGTCCAAAAACTCAGGTTGTCTGAAGACTTAGGGTAATGAGTGTAAGTATTTCAGGAAACTCCAGCACCAGTATAGTGTTGTATTCCGTCACATAAAACTAAATTGTGATACTGCACTCTATCACTATAACATGTTTCTTGTTATAAGGCGGGTATGGTCATGGATCCCATTTTATTATGTAACAGTAAAACTACATGTATTCTATGGCTCCTATGGACAATGTTATAATGAGAGAGTGCTGTACTCAGCAAAACAAAAGGTTTCACCCAAGGTTGCTGTGAATGTCAAATGTTTTCCCGGAAAGCAAATGAAACTACTTATGTCAACATCTGACAACCAGCCATCAGCACAATACATATTATTGGTGTAAATCCAATAAGTAATACTTGAGAAGTTTTAGATTTAAAGTTTTATCTGTGCATCACATGAGGATCTATTGTATATGCCAGACATATGCAATAAATACAACTGAAAGATTTCCTAAATAATGGGGCACAGACCATCAACATGTAATGGGTGCAAGAATATACTGTATTGTGGTAAAAACCAATGGTTGTTAATTTCCATTTTCATCGGTCATTTCTGTGCTGCAAGTTTGCAAAGTCAGTAAATTATATGTAGTACATGTACCACTTAGGCATTTTTAAATTTCTAAGTGTTCAAAGATTTTTTTGAAGTGTCTGAAAGTGATTAGGAGCCAAAATTTTAGTTAACTGGCACAGGAAAACCACTCTTCCTCTCATCCTGACCACGTAAAAATTGGCTGTGTCGAGGAAAACTTGACTACTTACTTGCCCCTGGGCCAAGCAGATGCAGATTCACACCTTGAGAATAAATCTGTGTGCATTTTCTACCCTTAACAAGTGGCTAAGTTCAACATTTCTTAACATCTTATGTGCGTCAATTATCGATTACTTTTGCGCATATTGCCTAGTTGTCAGTCCAGAACATGTCACAAAGGAAGCAGGCTTTGTTTTGTAAACAGGTACCTAATGCAAACTTGACACTAAAATGGGTCCAAATCATGAAACCATTGTGTTCAGCATTAAGACAGGTTTAAAACTCTTTCAGTATATGGCCCCTAATATAAATATATAATAAGAAACAAGGTTTGCATACTAACTCAAGAAATTGCAGTTTCACACATAGCCATCGATTTCCTAATGATATTTATGTTTAGAGTGACACTTTCAGTAATCTAGTCATTTAAATGTAGATAAATTTTCCTTTTTAAGGAGCTATCACACATCTTTATGAGTCAGCCATGTGATAATTTAAGAGCCAGAGAACGTCAAAATATTGGGATTTTTCGTCTGGTCTGACAAGTGTTATGTTCACCCTAGGTCATCTGTTTTTTTTAAAAAAAACTGTAGCTTTACTGATGCTTTGCAACACCAAATTGAAGATGCCAGCAGATATTTCAATAAGTATATACCCGGTAATTACTTTTAACATGAAAAATGTTGCAAACTTACAATCAAAAGAAACCTTTTAAGTGTCTTTGCCAAGGAAGATGCGACAGCTCAGATGGTTATGCAAGGGTTGCAGGTTTGATACCTGCCCAGGCCAGCTGACTCTGTGTCTCCTTAGGAAAAGCACTTAGCTCCTATTTCATCAATAATGTCTTAAAAGTGCCAGTAAAACCCACCAAAAAAAAGAAAAAGAAAAGTCTTTACTGATTCCAACCATTTTTCACACAATGCGTGCCACTGTAATCTATTCATAAAGCACATAATGTCAACACATGTGATTGGTCATAATTAAATTTAGGTGATGAGATAATAACCTTCCAATTCTTTTGGCCAATCAGCAATCTTTCCTTTTATAGGCACCCTTGAGTAATGCTGCAGAAATGGAGGTTTCATTGAAATGGATTATTTAGTACAAAAGTTGGTTAAATTGCAGAGATGCTTGGAATTTTTCTATTAAATGTAAGTTAGCAACATTTTTTGTTCGAAAAGTAATTAGATACTTATAGAAATATCTGCTGATATATTCACTTTGGTGTGACAAAGTATCAATAAAACTGAACAATCTTGAAATACCAGTGACCTGGGGTGAGCATAACACTGTTCGACCAGAAGAAAAATTGCAAAATGTTGACATTTTCTGAGTCTTAACTTCCCATATATTTAACTCATAAAGATGTGTCACAGCTCATTGAAAACCAAACCTTCTCCACATTAACATAGCACCTAGATTACTGAAAAGTGTCTCTGTAAATGTGAAAGCCATTAAGAAATCAAGGGCTAGGTGTGAAACTGCAATTTGTCGAGTTATAAACCTTGTTTCTTATTATAGATTTATCTAAAGGGTTATGTATTAGAACGGTTTTAAACTCTCTGTCTTCACTCTGAATAAAATATTTTCATGGTTTGGACCTATTGCAGTATTCAAGCATGCATCAGGTGCCACTGAATTTTATTTATAAGAGCACAAGTAGTGTATTGGGTAGTATACTGTGTTGAGAAAAGTGATGACAGAGACGAGTATCTGCTGCAACTCACTCATCCCAGGGACAAGAGCATGAAAAACATTTTCCTGAGCCCTAAGTTCAGTCATTTTTTTTTTACGACTAACCTCTGATATGGGAAAAAAAAACCTTTTGACTGTTGGGAGGAGGGGAGCTGTTTAAGAAGATAAGGTTTATGTAGAAACTGATAGGATGAGGAGACACTGCCTTGATTATAAATTAAAACCTAAGCTCAATAAATTAGTTATAGCAGGCACAACATTGTCATTACATACCAGGGTTTTTATTTTCTATAATATAGTCAAACCTATCCTAACGGTCACCTGTGTTCAGTGGTCATTCTAATTTTCCCCCGGCAAATTTCCTATATAAATGCCCTGTATTTAATGGTCATTTGCTTTCAGTGGACAGCGGCCAGGTGTTTCTTAACCAAAACCATGGTTTCACCCTGCCTAAGCGGTCACTGGAGCGTATCAGCAGTGACCGCTCTAAGTATGCAAATTAAACACTTCTTTTGTTTGATGAGCAAGGCTTTGTTTAGATAAAGGTATATCATGTGAATAGATATTTAAACATTTCATATCTCAATTGTATTTACTGTACTCCAATCATGCTGTCAAACTCAAAGGTGTCAACATGTCGGCTTCAAAAGCAAAGTGGTTTTTGTCCTTACATGAGAGAATCGAAGAAATTAATTTCCTGGATAGTGGACAAAGAAGTCGTGTAGTTGCAGCAGAAATGGGAGTCAGGTGAACTCAGATCCAAGGGATTATTAAGCATAAGCAAGATATTATGGCCGATTTTGCGAACGTTATCCATACTGTAAGAGATTACATACAATCACACCAAATGAGTAGAGATACATGTACACTGTACTTGTGATATCCCTTTCAGTTTATATGCTACTAACAATAGCTGCAGGAAGTTTCTTTTCATTCCCTAATCATCAAAGATCTTGCACAAAAGCTGACTGTCTTCTGATCTCGGTGAGTTTAAGCAACTACTTAATCCATCAATTGTTTGAAGTGTGAACATCTATTTTCATGTCTAATTATACCAGCTGGCCTAACAAAAAGTCAGTCTTGTGTTTGACAATCACAGGCAAGCTGTTAATTAGTAATTTTATTTAGATGCCATTTCTACTGATAAGTGATGATATAATGTACATTATGGATTAAAGTGAAACTTTTTATTTTATTATTTCATTATTTTTCGTTTAGCTAATTAGCTAAACTAAATATATGTATCTTGATAGCATACTACTAATACTGATAATATTCCTAATGCTATTCGGTGCATAGTACATGTATTTGTCATAAACCAAGTTTCAGAGCTGAACCTGCCTTCAGAGGTCACCTATTTTCAATGGCCACTTTGGCCCTTTCCCATGAGTGACCATTGAATGCAGGTTTGACTTTACTTAAAATGGGAACTAAGTCCCTTACATTTGGGGAAAATCCTCCAAAAAATATGCTCTGTGATAACAATTATTCCAGGTGTAAACAGTGGCAGAATTGGAAATTCTGCATGATTTGCAAATAATTTGCCAGTAGGAATGGGGACTATATTCAGTTCTAAAAAGGTTCTAGCAAAGCCTCTGCTTACTCATTTGGATTGGCTCCAGATGACACCAGAAACTCCACTGCTCCTTCTTGATTTCCATGGCAGGCACAAAACAACGGGGATTGGTTTTCATCATTTGGATAGTCAACAAAGATACCTAGCAGTATTTAACAAAGAATGAAAAATTTGGCCAGATTTTTTTAAGATAGAAACTTTTAACAAATGAAAAAATAACTTCAATCCTTATTATTTTTTTAAAACTACAACATGAAAATAAAGCAAGTCTTTTCTGTGTCATACAATTTCATTACAATGCATTTTATCTGGGATCAAATGATATATTACAGTTTAAATGGCATTAGACATTTTTAGAATCTAAAGAACAAACATTTTTTATACCATTTACCACGCTGTATATTGAACAATGTAATTTCAAAACTATGATCACTCACCACACCCAACATGCTTTGTGAACATATTATTATGAACAAAACCTTTTTTCTTTCATTGTTTTTCCAACATCTTTATGATATCTCATATATGTACTGATAAGAATTATTACCCTTATAATTTCGGAAAAGAGTTTCTTAATTTTCTAAACATATACATACATGTAGATCAAGGAATCCAAAATGTTCCTGGCCTTTAGTGGAGATTTTCCCCAGACAATAACATGGCCACAAAGTAAAATTTAGTTTAAATGCATTAACTGAGAATATTTTAGTTACAACAAAAATATTGATATGCTCCATCATTAGACACAATTAAAAATGTTTGGTTTTCCATTCTGGATTTGCAGTTGTTTCAGTTTTAGTATTATCTTTCCATTATTTTCTGTTTTCCAAACTATTCAGTTATAGACATTGTATCTTCTTTCAGACAACTACACAAGAAAATTTCCCAAAAAAATGATTGGCTATATATTATCCTGACAGATGATGCAACATTAAAAAAAAAAAAAAATGGAATGCTATGGAAAGAGACGCATATGGTAGACATGTGACCCACATGATAACAGAGAGTTTATCATATAAAAATTGCAAAGAAAGTCGTGGTCATACAATAAATCAGTTAGACAATATTCTCTTGTATGATACCACTACACTTTTTGTCGCTCCACCCTACAATATTTTAGGTATCTCACTCGCTCATACCATGTAACTAAAACATATTACATGGTGTGAGGGACTGATGTACTGCTAGAAACATCCGTACATGTACTGGGCCCTGGGCAACAGTTCAGTTGTAGGATACTGACAAGTCCTGAAAGTTGGAGATAGGTTTTTCACCTCCTTTTTTGTCTTAAGCTTTGTGGCTATAGAGTGTCTGAGCAATTGGGAAAAACATATTGACTGAATAAATGCATGGGATATTGTGAACACCATATGTCCAATGAGTTAGCAACTTGTCAGTTGTGGTCATTTGCCAGACATGTCTGGCAAATGTGGCTGTTTTGAAACCATTGAAAATATTACACACTACCGTATATACTCGCTTATAAGTCGACGTTTTTTTACTTAGAATTCGACTCATGCAGAGTAGGGGTAGTCTTATAAGCGCGACATTAAAAAATAAAAAAAATCTTGGGGTAATGTTGGAAACTCTAGATGTTTGCAGTACATAAAAATACTGTCAATTCATATATTTTTACGTTTTCATGCCACTATTCCTATGCAGTAATGCATATATGGTATGCACTGTGTTTATCCGTTTCACGATGGCATGCATTACACAATACATGTATCTAGAGTTATTTGGATTTTATTAATTTGAAAATAATTACCGGTAAATTAAATACTAAATACCGCAAAATGAAGTGTCCGTCAATGTTTACCGTGGGTGTTTACTAGTAAGTATATTGCCTCCATTTTCGTGCAAGTCCGAACATCTTGTATTTGTATTAATATTTGTGTTTTGCTGTATAAAGACTGTGCTTGATGCAATACAAGTTTTGATTTAATTTGTATTTCCTTTTCCACAAGTCAGATTTAATTCCCAAATGATATTTCCCAAGTTATCTGCCAGTGCATGTGGGCCGATAAGCCTTTGGCTTGTAAAGGGACTCACTTTGTTTTCAAGTTGACAATCCTTTTGATCGAGCCGCCAATCTATACTTGTTCAGTGTCAAGTAGAGTTCTACAACTTCCTGTGCATATACTATGACCTTAATCTCTTTGCTTGTAAAGGCAACACACTCTTTGTTTTCCCACGTGATAACCCTTTGATCAAGCCGCGAGTTTGAGACTTGTTCAGAGCCAAGTAACAGAGGGTGGCTATTTGAACTTCCTGTGATCTTGCCGCACAATTGACATGTGTTCAGTTGCAGTCTTTAATAGATTTATGACTTTATGATCAAAGTGTTACTCACAGAACCCAAGCTCAGTCTCTGCATAAGCACCCGCATATGACAGTAAAGCCGAGAATCGGAGTAGGACGAGATTTATGATGACTAGACGACGATTTACAATGACTAGACGACGATGTAGGATTTCAGAACTTTATCAGACAATGAGGATTAATTCTTGGACTTTGTACCAGATGACATTAGATAGTGACATTTATAGGATACTGTGAATCACAAAAAAGTGGACTTAACTTTCATTGTTTATTTGTACGACGTGTGGAATTAACATATTACGGGATATTGTGAATCGGATCATTCTGAACTTCTATTTTTATACCGGTATGTGACCTATAATTGAATTCGTGGATTTATCATATAAATGGATTAAAAATGTCAAGCATTATGGATTTCAATGGACTTTATTACACAAAGATAGACAAACTGTAAGTTGTCAATTTATTTGTGACATATTTCACTAAATAATATAATTATATTATACACTGGTTTTGTCTTTATTTTTTTTCTTATCTATCTATCCAGTTTGGCTTGTTTATATTTCCAAAGTGCTTTTCTGACTCACAAAGAAGTCACCCCTTCAGACGGATCTGACTCCCAAAATTCACCCCGACTTACAGGAGGGTCATAGAGAAAGTCACTTTTTGCAGCCTTAAAAAGGGGGGTCGACTTATAGTCGAGTCGACTTATAATCGAGTATATACGGTACTTAATACAGACTTCCTTGCCTGAAAAAAATGCTACTTATCCATTAGAAAAATATCATTTGTAAATGCTTCAACACTAGTGCTACAAATATTGGGATATGACAGTAGGGAAACGTTTAGTGAGTTATTCTTGGGTTGGAGCTGGGTAGAAAAGCAGAGCTTAAGTTTTGAATTTCTTTCTAACAGTGGAGTGATTTTGATATAGCATTCATCTCCTACAATGTAAATTTAACTGTAAATAGTATAGCCATTAATTTACGACTTTTTCTTTTTTTCAACCTTACCCTTCTGCAAGACTTTCTTAAGTGTCCTTTTGTTGCCATGAAGTGCTGCATAGTGGAGTGCTGTGCCAAGTGCATCACTTTCATCAATATTTCCCAGAGGAATAAAATCTTTGGTGTCTGTGTGATGATTCTATGTGAATAAATCATTAATATTTATCATGAATATTAACATCCTCTCGATCTAACTTTATATTGATGAAAAGCAAATTTTAAAAACAAAACGAGTCCCTGGAAGGAATTGCTATTCTACTGTCCAAAAAGAATTTCCAGGAATCCAAGATAAACCTGTTTCTTCTTTTAACTGTTGACTTTTGAAACCATCTCTTATATTCTTGAGCAATAACAAGAATTTGATACCCACCCAGGCATGCCCAGGTAGGGTGCTTTGGTGTGTCCTTGGGAAAGGCACTTAGCTCCCATTTCCTCTGTATGATATAGCCAATAATGTGTAATAAAAGTGCCATTAAAACTAAGAAAAAGAAATTAAATTGGCCACTGTGGTGGCCTTATTGGATGTCAGGTCAGCACCAGTTTCATTTAGGACCAACTATACATCATTAGAAGTCTTTGGCTGAAAACCCCATGTCAACATGACCATCCATTAAGAGGAGTAGTTATAACAAGTTTTCTAAGATGGCCCTCATGGCAGCAATATTGGATGTAAGATTGGCACCATTTTCATTTAGAACCAACTAGATATCATAAAAAGTCTTTTGGTGAAAACTCCATGTTAATATGGCCATCCAGTAAGGAGTTGCAATAACAAGATTTTCAAGATGGCCACCATTATGCCCCACTGAATGTCCGAGCTGCATCATTTTCATTTGGGACTAACTAGACATCATAAGAAAAGCCCATGCTGATACTACTTTTCATTCAAGAGGACTAACAATAACATGATTTCAAGATGGCTGCCTTGGCAGTCATACTGCATATCAAATCGGCACCAGTTTCATTTAGGACCAACTAGACATCATAATAAGTCTTTTGGTGAAAATCCCAATGTTGATATGATTTTCCATTCTGAAGGAGTTGTGATAATAAGATTTTCAAGATGGCTGCCATGCTGGCTATATCTGATGTCAGACTGGCTCCATTTTCACTTCGGAGCTACTAGACATCATTATCAATCTTCAAGTGAAAACGACAAGTTGCTATGACCATCCAATTAGGAGGAGTAACAATAACAAGATTTTCACAATCGCCACTGTGGTGGCATGTGTGATGTCCAAGCAACACCTTTTTTCATTTAGAACCAACTACACCTTGGGATGAATGTGTGTATAAAGTTTCATGGCAATCCTCAAAGTAGTTTAGGAGGTGTAGCAATAACAAACTTGAGCTAACGAAAGGATGGGTGATGGGTGATGGACAACAGGACATCTCATAAGCTCTTCTGGTCTATATAGTCTGTGCCATTCCCCCATTATTTTATCATTTGGCCCACTTGTATTTATCGTCAAGGGCCCTCTGGTGCAGCATGGAATTCTCCCTTCCTCTCATTAAGTTTCAGAGTCAACCACTGTTTTCATAAAATAACCCACACTTCTAAAACTTTCATCTATTTCTAACAATTTACTGGTTCTGTTCATAATATTGACTGATTGTGAATTCTGATTGATGACGAATTCCGATTTTAAAATTTTGAAAAATAACAGGATCAGTAAAATCATTCTGAGACAAAATGAGAACCATGCCTTTGGATGGAATGGCTAAACAACCAAGTATCAAGGAAGTATGTAATTACTGCAAAATAAACTTAATAGTCTAAAATGGCTAAAAGGTAGACAACACTAAACAATTTTGTTTCCAAAAAGATTATGGCAAAAATAAAATGGCATGTACAGGGCTGAGCAAACCCCATAGCCCGACATCCTGGACTATTCAGTCAGGCAAGTAAAATTTTCCAAGTAACTAGTGCAGGACAAGTGCTTTTTTTCCTTTTTTACAAAAAGTTTAACAAGTGCTTATTTTCACGCCATAATCACTTTATCCACCTTTATCTGGATATTCATACCCTCTGGGCATACTGAATGCCTGATTCAACCCCTTTCCATGTATTGATTTACATCCTGTATCACTCTTGCCAGTGATCATTGACAACTTATTCCATATGCACATGTTCTATTACCACTTGACTGCATATTGGGCTAAGCAACCAGAATTATTGGCCAATCAAAACATGTGAAATAAAACAAGGCCAGTATGTTTAATTTGCAGTGTTTTAAATGGCTTCACTGTATTGTGTAAACCAGATCTTCACAAATGACTCACCCTTTGATTTCAATCCAGCAAGTCAATACAATTAAATGAATGAAAGTTATTTTACTGATATTAGTTTCGGTTCCCTTTATGAACTGATTAAATGGCAGTGATGATTCTTTAATTTTTAACTGATTATTAAAATTGACTGCCCCAAGTGTAAATCAACATATCACTTACTGATCCTCCAATGCTGACTGAAACTGTGAAAGCAACAGACCTGCTGTCAAATGGCAAAGCATCTGGAGCAGATGCTATACCAGTAGAAGTCTACAAAGCCGGAGGCTTGTACATGGCACAGAAACTGACAACTCTTCCAGTCAATGTGGACCCAGGAACTATATTTGAGGAGTACAAAGATGCATCCATCATCCACTTGTACAAGCGGAAAGGCAACAGACAATCCTGCAACAACCATCCGGGCATCTCCTTGCAGTCAATAGCCAGCAAAATCATTGCCAGAATTCTGCTGAATCATCTTGTGCATCACAATGATCAAGGGCTCCTGCCAGAGAGTCAGTGTGGCTTCAGGAAAGGACGAGGGACCACAGACATGGTGTCTGCAGCTTGTCAACTCCAGGAGCAATGCCAGGAACAGAACTCCATCCTGTACATGACATTCATTGACCTGAAAAAAGCTTTGGAGGCCTTTGGAAGATCATGGCAAAATCAATCTTATTTTTTTTTATTTCAGTTGTGAAACTTGGCAAAAGATTTTGGGATCTGAGCCATGAAGAGAAAGAAGCCCTTGAGGATGAGGCTCATGAATACATCCCAAATCCAAGTCAGGAACTTCCTCCTTGGGGTAAACATAGCTTGAAGGAGTATAGGAGAGTAGTCAGCAACTTTACAAATTCAGCAACAGGAAAACTGAAGTTAGAACTTCTTTGCAGGCTGAACGTGGTTGTCCAGTCATTACAACATTCTAATGCTGATACAGAGAGGACATTCTCCATTCTTCACAAAATACAAAGTGATTCAAGGGGAAATCTGGACCAGAGAACTATTGAGAGCCTGTTAAGTGTGAAGCTTAACAATCACAATGAATGTCATTAGTGGTCACTAGACAGTGATCTTGTGAATGAAACTAAAAAGGCTATTGGATTTTATAAAAGAAAAGTCTTTGCAGTGAACTCAGACAAACAACTTTTCTGTTTTCATTATTTGACCTTATACTGAATCATATTAATTAATTATTAATTTAACATTTTCCATCTAAATCTGAATCCGATTCATGTTCAAACTTGCTGTTTTATTATAGTATGATAAGAATACATGTTATGGCACACAAAAAAGCACTTGTTTTGTTTTCCATCCCCTTGAAATGTAAAATTTATGCCGATAAAAAATATACTGCTTTAGAGGCCAATCTACTGATAAAAATTTGTAAATCTACTGGTTTGAAATCCTGGTTCTGTCACATGTATGCTCTGATGTAACAAAATGTATAATATCAACCTATGTTTTTGAAAATTTACTTCTTTTAAGAAATAAATATGTTGTACATTATTTCATTTGTTCTTTCTATGGATTAAAGTGCGTACATCTCATCAAATCTTGACAAGTGATTAAAATTTTGGGACAAATGAACAGGTAGGTGGGAAAAGTGAATTTTCTGAAACCACTTGTCCTGGACAAATGGATGAAAAAAAAAAAAACTTTGCTCAGCCCTGATGTATGAATTGATAGATGTAATTCAGTCTAAGCAATACAAATAAACATATTACCATTTTCATTCAACAAAAAATATCCACATGTGAAAATTTTACTAAAAAGACTAGGTTTGCATTGCACTGATACCTATTATTACTTAAATCAGCCGCATAGATATTTCTGCCATTTTCAAAACGGGGCCCGGAGTCCATGGAATTGGAAAATTGTATGCATAAAAAGGTCAAATTGGGAAATTTTGAATAGTTTCTAACAGAGTTAATTCAAACAAATTTACAAAGAATAAAATCTTAAAAATTCAAATAATTCAATACAGGGGTCCATGCTGGATTTAACATTTGGGCAAAATGACTTCTCTCTCCAGCAAAAATAGGGCGCAGTTGACGAAAATAGTGAGAAGTTTGTGTAGAAAGTTCAAAATTTATAACAGTCAAAATGGTCACTTTAACTCATTAACCCCTGGAGATTCTTTTAATTCTCGCCTGAAGTGGGGATAGGAAACGCATTTTGGTGGTTACTTTTGAATGCATCCAAACATCTGTTTCCAAGAGATTTTTCTTTAGCCAGATGCTCAGATGTATAAAAGACATTGTTTTCGATTGGCTATTTGCCCCGTGCATGTGCAAAGGGTAAAAATTGGATTTCTTTTATTTAATTTTCATATTGGATCCATGATTTTCATGTCCTGTCCCATTTTTACTCCAAATCTCAAACTTATCCTACTTTTTGCAAAAGTTTATCTGTCCATGTGCAGTTTGGACCAGTCTGCTTTACAATTTTCAACCTAAAAAACACTGGGTCTTAAAAATTATGTTTTTCCCACTGTATTTTTTAACGTGAGTAGAAAGTCCACATTATTTGGTATAATTGCAGAACTACACCTTTCTCCTTTTCTGTAATACCACCCACTTATGGTGTATCATAAATGATGTTAACGTTACAGAGCTCGGAAGTAGGTTGTATTGGCACCCAGGGTTAGAAAGTAATGGATTTTTCTGAAATTTCTTAGAAATTGTCAAGGAAAGGCTATTTTGGCAATTTCTGTGCAATGGTAATGCACAAATGATACAATAACAAGGAATACTTCAATTTGGTGACATCATCATAATTCACCCATTAACTCATTAATCCCGGGAGATTCTTTTCATTTTCGATGAAATGGGGGTAGGAAACGTATTTTGGTGGTGTTACGACTCTATGGTCTAAGAAAAATGTAACAGAAAGAAAGTGAAACCAACAAATCAAGTAAAAATCAACAAGCAATTTATTACTAGATAATTAAAATGAAAAATCAAAAAGTCACTTACAGTAATGTGTTTTGAAATCCTAATAATCCAATAAGAATGATTGTTCTAATCACAAGTCCTAAATATAGAATGTTCCGAATTCACGGCTGTGACCTTGAATGTTATGATGTGCTAATGGTCTCCAAAGTCCTGATGTACTAGAAATCTTGATGTGCTGATGTCAAAATGAAGTATTCCAAAATCTCTGAATAAGTTCACTTAAATTCCAAAATCATCAATTAAAAATCCAAAATCCAAAAGTTTATGAGCACTGTTATAATCCAATGAATATTTAAAATAATTCCTCTCTTAGAATTTGGAATGAATTTTCACAACTGTAATAGCTCTTTACAAGACTGATGGTAATGTCAAAACTCAAAAAATGTCCACCAAACATGGTATATATAAAGATTGGTCACATGACAGAATGTTCTAGAATATGAGTCATCTTAACGGAATTCTAACTGTAAACAAAATTCAACCTTGACCTTCAAATTGAGAAAACATATTGATCAAAACAACCTAATTCAAGGACACTAGTTAAACAGATTTTTCCTGATAAACACCAAGATTCAAGCAAATATTAAAGTGAAGAAACATTTATAATTTCCTAAAATATTTATAATATTATATATCATACATAACACCTCCCGTCATAAAGAAAAAGAAAGATTTATGTAATAAAGCTTTCTTTTGAATATACATCTAATACTATAATAACCAAAATTACATAAGAACATGTTTTATGATACTGGACTTAATTACATCAAGCAATATTACATTTCTAGGCACGTGAGAGTGCATCTGCAATCACATTGTCTTTTCCCCTGATGTGTTTGATGTCAATGTTATATTCCTGCAATATCAAACTCCATCCCAACAATCTCCGATTTTTATCTTTCATTTTGTTGATGAAAGTAAGGGGATTGTGATCACTGTACACAATAATTGGAGAAAGAGCTGAGGTAACATACACTTCAAAATGCTGTAAAGCCAATATCAAAGCCAAACATTCCTTCTCAATTGTGGAATAATTTTTCTGGTGCTTGTTTAGTTTTTTAGAAAAATAACATACAGGGTGATCCACACCACTTTTGTCTTCCTGAATCAATACTCCACCAACCCCCACATCACTCACTTGCATCAACAGATAATTTAAATTATTGGCTGAAATTTGGTGCAGAAAGAACTGGTGCATTCTTAAGCATGGCCTTTAACTTGACAAAAGATTCCTGACACTTGTCAGACCAATAAAATTTGGCTTTCTTACTCAATAAACTTGTCAAAGGTTCAGCAATTTTGGAAAAATTGGAACAAAATTTCCGATAATATCCAGCCATACCTAGAAATCGCATCAGTTGCTTTTTACAAATTGGAACTTGAAATTCAGAGATAGCTTTGACCTTAGCTTCTATAGGTTTAACTTGACCTTGTCCCACAATATGTCCTAAAAATGTGACACAAGCATGGCAAAACTCACTTTTGCTCAAATTAATTGTCAGATTCGCATCGCTGAGTCGATCGAAGAATTTTAGAATGGTTTCCAAATGATCTTCCCAGGTGTTGTTGTAGATAATGACGTCATCGATATAAGCGTCACAATTATCAAGACCAAATGTTATCATGTTCATCAGACGTTGAAACGTTGCAGGCGAATTTTTCATTCCAAACGGCATGACTTTATATTGATAAAGTCCATCTGGAGTTACAAATGCTGAAATTTCTTTTGCCCTTTCCGTCAATGGAATTTGCCAGAATCCTTTTAAAAGGTCAAACTTGGTGACATATTCCGCATTTCCAATTTTATCAATGCAATCGTCCATTCTTGGGATTGGAAATGAATCAGTTTTGGTGACACTGTTGACTTTTCTATAGTCAGTACACATACGGAATGTATTATCTGGCTTGGGAACAAGAATACATGGTGAACTCCAGTTACTTTTACTTGGTTCTATGAAATCATTCTCCAGTAAATACTGAATTTCTTTCTTCAGATAGTTCTGTTTGAGAGGATTCATCCTATAAGGATGCTGTTTCACAGGCGCAGAATCTACAATGTCAATGTCATGATAAATTTTACTTGTTCGTGTTGGAACATCAGGAAACAAGTGCTCATATTCATGTAATAGCTGTTTTAGTTCATTTCTTTCCTGTTGTTGTAGATGTGAAAGTTTCTGGTTAGGTTGTTCAATATTTCTGAATTCCGAAGATTGGTTATACCAGAGTCACTATAGTCTGATCGTACTCCATCGTTGATATCTTCACTGTGTGGGACAGGTACAACTAAATTAACAGAATAATTAGCTGGGCTATCTCTGTCAAAATATTCCTTTAACATATTTATATGACAAAGTTGTTTCTGTTTCCGTCTCCCAGGAGTGTTAATGATATAATTTAAGTCATTTACTTTCTTTTCAACGGTATAAGGACCAAAAAATTTAGCCTGAAGAGGATTCTGAGGTATGGGAAAGAGAGCCAGAACTTGGTCACCAGGTTTAAAACTCCTTTCCTGTGAATTTCTGTCATACCTTAATTTCATTTTTGACTGGGTAGTGTGAAGATTAGTTCTTGCTACTTCACAGGCCTTTGACAACTTGTATTTGAAATCAGAAACATAATCAAGAAGATTAATCTTTGAATCTTCATTTGAAAGAAGTTTCTCTTTCAATAATTTCAATGGTCCACGGATAGTATGACCAAAAACTAGTTCAAAGGGACTAAAACCCAATGACTCTTGAACTGATCCCCTAACAGCAAACAACAACAAATGAACACCCTCATCCCAATCCTTTTCTGTATCAAAACAATATGATCGAATCATATTCTTCAAAGTTTGATGAAATCTTTCCAAAGCACCTTGACTTTCAGGGTGATAGGCAGAAGATTTAAACTGTTGGATGCCTAATTCACGCATAACTTGTTGGAAAATTCCAGATATAAAATTTGACCCTTGATCTGACTGGACAGATTTGGGAAGGCCAACAAGTGTAAAAAACTTCACCAAAGCTTTCACAATAGTTTTAGTTTTTATATTTCTCAGAGGAATTGCCTCTGGAAATCTTGTAGATGCACACATGATGGTCAACAAGTATTGGTTGCCTGACTTGGTTTTAGGTAAAGGACCAACACAGTCTACCATTATTCTACTAAATGGTTCATCAAATGCAGGAATAGGTTGCAGATGAGCCTTAGGTATCTTCTGATTGGGTTTTCCTACCATTTGACAAGTGTGACAAGATCTGCAGTATTTAGAAACATCACTTTTGAGTTTCAGCCAATAAAAATGATTCAAGATCTTGTGATAAGTCTTACGGACTCCTAAATGACCAGCCAAAGGAGTTTCATGGGCTAAATTAAGAATTTCCTGTCGATATGACTTAGGAACAACAATTTGATAGCTCACTGACCACTCGTCACCAGCGGGTACATCAGGTGGTCTCCATTTCCTCATAAGGACCCCATTTTGCACAAAGTAACACACTGGAACTTGTGTGGCTTCAGTTTCACTAATAGCCCTCTGAAAGAAACAAGATATCTCGGGATCTTGCTCCTGTTCAACGACAAGGGATTGTCGTTTGTCATCCTGATTAGAACAAAGAGAATGAGTTGCCAAAAGAGGATCACTGTGATCAATACCATTTGATTGATCAATACCTGAGGAAAAAGTGACCTCATCAAAAGACTGACCAATACATGTGTCAGCTAAAGGAATAATATCCTGATCAACATCACTCTCAAGAGCTCTTTTTGCCATAGCTCTAGTAACTGCACAAGCAGGGTACAAATCAGGGATTTCAGTTTCGACAGGATCAAATTTCTGATCCAAACAAGTCTTGTCAGTTACAAGTGGATTAACCACAACCTTATCTCCAGCTAGGTCATTGCCTAGTAATAAATGAACACCCTCTATGGGTAAAGAAGTCACTGCCCCAACAGTCACAGGTCCAGAAACTAAGTCTGATGCCAAATTTACACAATGAAGAGGAACATTTACAAAGCCGCACTCTACTCCCTGAACAAGAACACTTTCACTTGAAGAAGACTCCTCAGACAAAGGCAAAGTACCTGACAATAAAAGACTCTGAGAAGCTCCAGTGTCCCTTAATATTTTAATTGGGATAGGTTTGGCAGAATCACCAATAAGTGATATAGAACCTTCTGACATGAATGGTTCATAAGCCTGTAAAATAGAATCAGACTGGGGTTTGTTTGACCCAACAAATGTATTGCTTTCAATACAAGACCGTGACCTTGACCTCGTAGAAATAAGAGCATTTGGAAAAGCTCTGTCTTTACTCTGTTGCTTATTTTTCAACTTGAAGCAATCAGAAATAACGTGCCCTTTCTTTTTACAATAAGTGCACGTAGGAAGAGATAAGGATTTCTGATCAGTCTTATCAGATGTTTGATTCCTAACAGTTGTGCTGTTGTGAAATTTAGAAGTACTCGAATGAGATTGAAATGGTTTTTTACCAGAAAACTGCTGAGAGGACGATTTATTACCAAATGAAATTTTGTGAGTCAAGGAATAATCATCAGCCATACGAGCAGCATTTTCCAAAGTTTCCACATTCTGCTCGTCAAGATAGGTTTTAACATTAATATGGATGCACCTCTTGAACTCTTCAATTAATACGAGCTGTCTGAGGTTATCATAAGCTTGATCAACTCTCTTGGCTGAGCACCACCTATCAAATAGTTGTTCTTTATCCCTTGCAAATTCGACATGAGTTTGTCCAGTTTCTTTTCTACAATTCCTAAACCTTTGTCGATATGCCTCTGGTACCAACTCATAAGCTTTCAAGATGTACTCCTTAACCACATCATAATCAGTGCTTTGTTGTACTGACAGTGAAATGTAGACTTCACGAGCTTTGCCAATAAGTACACTTTGTAATAACAAAGTCCAATGCTCTCTGGGCCATTTCAAGTTTTCAGCTATTTTCTCGAAATGAAGAAAGTATTTATCTACTTCTTTTTCCTGAAAAGGGGGTACTAACCTAATATATCTAGTAACATCAAAACCTGAACTTGTGATTAAAGGAGTGGAGTGTGCTCTGTTTGCCAGTTCTAATTCTCTTAATTTAAATTGCATTTCCCTTTCTTCTCTTTGCATCTGCATTTGTATCTGCCTCTCTTCTTTCTGCATTTGTATCTGCCTCTCTTCCTTCTCTCTCTCCATCTGTATCTGCCTCTCTTCTTTCTGCATTTGTATCTGCCTCTCTTCCTTCTCTCTCTCCATTTGTATCTGCCTCTCTTCTTTCTCTCTCTCCATCTGTATCTGCCTCTCTTCTTTCTGCATTTGTATCTGCCTCTCTTCCTTCTCTCTCTCCATCTGTATCTGCCTCTCTTCTTTCTCTCTCTCTCTCTGAATCTGAAGCTTTGCCAATTCTAAATCAATCTGGTTCTTTAACTCTAATTCCCTTAATTTCCTGTCAGAACAAGATACAGGCTTTCTCTTCAAACTTAAAGCACTGCTATCAAAAATTCCCTTTCCTACTAAATACTGAATCAAAATAATCTTTATCTCCTGTTTTGTCAATGATACTTTTGCCTCAGATAGACTGTATTTTCTGGCAAGCTCGAGCAACTCATCCTTTCTCATGCACTCTAACCCCTCCTGGGTAGGTTTTGAAATGAAATTCTGAACATTAGATGCCATTGTAAATGCTTGTTGGTTTCACACAAAAAATTTCTCTATATAAAATCTTTGCCAAAGACAAAAAAAAATTCAGAGACAAAATCAATATGAATTTCAAAAATAACTTTAATATCTCTAATATGCTTTAAAGAAATTCAGATCCCAGAAGACGAGCCCTTAATTTCTGTTACGACTCTATGGTCTAAGAAAAATGTAACAGAAAGAAAGTGAAACCAACAAATCAAGTAAAAATCAACAAGCAATTTATTACTAGATAATTAAAATGAAAAATCAAAAAGTCACTTACAGTAATGTGTTTTGAAATCCTAATAATCCAATAAGAATGATTGTTCTAATCACAAGTCCTAAATATAGAATGTTCCGAATTCACGGCTGTGACCTTGAATGTTATGATGTGCTAATGGTCTCCAAAGTCCTGATGTACTAGAAATCTTGATGTGCTGATGTCAAAATGAAGTATTCCAAAATCTCTGAATAAGTTCACTTAAATTCCAAAATCATCAATTAAAAATCCAAAATCCAAAATCCAAAAGTTTATGAGCACTGTTATAATCCAATGAATATTTAAAATAATTCCTCTCTTAGAATTTGGAATGAATTTTCACAACTGTAATAGCTCTTTACAAGACTGATGGTAATGTCAAAACTCAAAAAATGTCCATCAAACATGGTATATATAAAGATTGGTCACATGACAGAATGTTCTAGAATATGAGTCATCTTAATGGAATTCTAACTGTAAACAAAATTCAACCTTGACCTTCAAATTGAGAAAACATATTGATCAAAACAACCTAATTCAAGGACACTAGTTAAACAGGTTTTTCCTGATAAACACCAAGATTCAAGCAAATATTAAAGTGAAGAAACATTTATAATTTCCTAAAATATTTATAATATTATATAAACATCATACATAACAGTGGTTACTTCTGAATGCATCCAAACACATTTGTTTCCAAGAGATTTTCCTTTAGTCGGATGCTAAGGTGCATAAGATACAGTTTTTTATTAGCTATTTCCCCCACGCATGTGCAGAAGGGTAAAAGTTGGACATCTTTTTTTTTTTTTTTTTTTTTTTTATATTGGACTCATAATTTTCGTGTCCTGGCCCATTTTTACTCCAAATCTCAAACTTATCCTACTTTTTTCAAAGGTTCATCTGTACATGTGCAGTTTGGACCAGTCGGCTTTATATCTAAAGCAAAAAAGTCTAAAATCCGGACACAAACTCTGATTCTGAAACCAGCAATTTCTGACCTAAAAAAATTCAGGTCTCAAAAATTACGTTTTTCCTGCTGTATTTTTGAACACGAGTAGAACGTCTATATTCTTTAGTATTATTGCAGAACTACATCTTTCTCCTTTTCTGTAATACCATCCATTTTGGTGCATCATAAATGATGTTGATGTTACAGAGCTCAGAAGTAGGGTACAACCTCTTGACGCGTAAATGTGGCACACAGAGTTAATGTTAAACATGTTTTTGCATATTTTCACGTCAGATGATTAAAATACTGATAAAATACTTTTAAAACTTTATAAAAATATTAAATTTTTTCTCATTTTTCTTTACTACAGCTTTTGTATAAAATAGTATGGCAACCCTGAAAAAAGGTTACAGTCAAAGACTGGTAATTGTTTCCATAGCAGAAGTCATTATTTCATACAATTTGAAATACTGGATAAAATGATTAATTTCATCAGTAATGAACCTGGATATGTCCACTGAGCCATGATTCACTTCCGATTGGGCTACTCAAATTCAATTATGGGAGTCGTCACATGCCTCAGGTAAATAAATATCGTCTACTCATTAAACAAATCGTATCATAAACAGACATTCAATAGAAATTTAAAGTAGTTAATGAAAACTAAATCATGCAGACAATGCTGGTTTACCTGTGGCATATGACGGCTCCCATAACTGCTTAGTTCTGTATAAAAAATGGACTCTTCCATAACTCCTGGACCAAAATGGAGGATTACATGTATACCGATCACTGTTTTTCAGCATGTATCAAACGAGTGGTGTTGCTCTGTATGTTGATACAAATGGTGTTTAAATCATTCGTACACAAAATGAATTAGGTAATTTTATCTACATATCGAGACACTTACATGAAAATTCACTGAGTTACAGATGCGGATATCATTCACAATGCTGAGCTGAATGAACTAGTCTTTTTGATCTGATGGCAAATAAGCAATTTTAATTTAGCAGTAATATTTTCCATATCCTTTCTTAATTAACAGAATCTTATTATTTAACTTATTTTAACCTATTTAATTTTCTTGATTTGTAGATGGCTGTAACAATGATAAAAAATTGAAAACAAAACTTTCTCCTGTAACTTCATGTGTTTTGTCTCTGATTATTTGCACTTCTAGATAAATGAGTTATGAAGAATGCCAGTAAGTTTGAAGTTCCAAAACAGTATATTCAAGAAATTGATGTTGTGCATGAGTACACTTTGAATAATAGTCTGATAAATCAGCCCCACAAATCTGTGTTAATACTGATGGACTATTTGTCGGTCTGATATCACGTATAGGAATCGTTTGCAGAGAGATCTGTCTGCAGCATATCGGTGTACATTTGAGACACTTACCAGTATTGCTTGTGTCTCTTGAGCTGCCGTCAGCTGAAGGGTCCATTTGGCTATAATTACAGAATATTTCTGGATCAAATCCTATGTTTGACAACTTGTAAATCCATATGGAATAACACAACCCTAAGTCAAGTAGCCATTTTGAATTTTGTGGCTACATATGGCTGTTACCAAATACCCGTAAGTGTTTAAACTATATGTGGGTGTGTTCCGGACAGATCTGTATGCAGCAAAATTGCACATTCTAATGAACAGGTGACATCAGACCCACAAATAGTCCATTAATATCAACACAGATTTGGGGGGCTGATTTATCACACTATGTCAATTAAGCTAAATCTAATATTCTCTGCTTGCAAGAAAAAAAAATTCTTATAATACAATCATGATTTTCACAAGCCGATTCTTTTAAAGATGGATCATTTAATTTTGGAGGGGTTGAGGCGTGAGATTTTCTTTCAAATCAGGATATTTTTTTTTTATTACTTCAAAATAAATTTTCCCCCTAATATAATGGATATAATAATTATGTTTTCTTTGCTATAAATCTGATCACAAATATTTTTTTCAAGCTATTTCAGAGCCCAGAATTTTTTCAAAAAAATCTCAGGCCCTCTTTTCGAAAATAAATGTTTGGTCGGTTAGCTTTAAAGAAATCTTTCCCAAAATCAAAGTTTTGATAAAAATAACAAAATCTTTAGGAATGCTAAATTAAGTAGCATTTTATATAATTTAGCCTATAAACTTTTGTTTTCTATGAGCTACTGATGTTCTGCCATATACTTTTATCGCACATCATATGTACAATAGTGTAATGGGAAAAAGTATATTCATGTGAAATGCGTCAAAACATGTTATGTGATACATAAAGTTTCTCACCAGGGGTCATCTGTTGTAAGCATACCAAGAAGAGTATGAGGGAATATATATCTCTGTCATTTGATAAACATACTTTACTAAAAAAAACTAATGTTTTAAATGAAATGATGGTTATCAATCTGAATTGGGTCTACAGTACATTTCTGAAAAGGTGAAATTAAGTGCTTACTTGTGTCAAAACCGATGACTCCAGGATAACTACTGCTATTCTGGAATAGCTGAAATCACTCTAATTCAAATACTACCAACTTACTTACACAATCAAAATCATAGAAATATTGACACAGGTGATAATTTTCCGTGGTAGATTGCCTCGTGAATGAGTGACATGGTTATTATGTATTTTGAACATGATGTAGAAATGTGGCAAAATCTGGTCCCCTGCCAGTAACCTGTATTTTACACAATATATTCAAGTCTATGTCAAACATTGAATTGATTATTGTATGTTGCTAACCACATCTCATAAGGTGACGTATGATAATATGTCTAACTATGGTAAACTGACATGTTCAGTTTTCGACCAAACCCACCACCGGTAACAGGCTGAGTCATACGATGGCTGATTTGGACCAGGCTTATTTGGCTCATATTATGGGCTGATTCAGCCCAGATTACTGGCTGATTCGGACCAAATGCCAGGCTGAATCGGACCATGTGAAATATTAGTAATTTTTTTCTTGGATTTAAATGTGACATTTACATTTGTTTAAAATATATTTCTCATTATTTCGCAAATACCTTGAGCAGTTCAAACCTGCATTTAAGGAAACAGAGGCCCTATTTTATGCAAGATAATGCCGTTATATATATTGAAATGAAATAATGAAAGACTATTTATCTTGCATTAGCAATTTAATGTGAAATATTTTCAAAGCAGCTCATTCACCTTTGTGCAAAATTTAAATAATTTACTTTTTTTTATATTAAGAAATAATAAAACTACTAACACTGAAAAATAAAATCAGAATAACAAGGCTCATGCAGTAACATTTTTTTGTATCATAATGAACCATTTAATTTTATGCAAATTACTAACTGCAAAAAGATCTTGAAAAAATGACCCATATAGTAACGTTTGTTCGTGTATGGGACCACTTTTGTGATTTCACAGACCATGAACTCGCATCGCTGGTTCTGCTCTCTTTAATCAAAATGAATTCCCATTCCCCTATATTGGTATATTACACAAACATTTTTTGCAGACAAAAACTTGATCGCATCCTTACCCTTTATATAATGATTATACAAAAAAATAATGATTACCGAAATTGCAGTATAATTAGAGAGATAGAATGTACTTATATATTATGGCATGGGATCGATCATCCCATCCATAATGAGGCTTATGAAGATGGCGACATCAGGCATATTTTGCATCATAAGATTCTTTCTACAAATCAAAATGATAACAGCTACCAAATTTACAGCATGTTTTCGGACACGGTTTGTTTTCAGACACCATACTTTTTTGGCAAAAATAATATTTAAATGCCTTGTAATTTTAGGACATTGCTTGACTATAATTTTTATCTACAACTTATATTTTTCCGACACAATCTAAGAAAATCTGCGTCGTTTTCAAGTAAAAGTCTCAGAGTGTTTGCCGGTAATTTAACTGTGACAAAGTCTGCTTCATTTGGTCAGCAATAATTATTTCATGCGATCATGAACTTCCATGAACTAAAATAATTTTAAATCCTTAATCATATGTATGTATGTATGTATGTATGTATGCAGATAGATAGATAGATAGATAAACATTTTTATATTAAGCCATACACAATAAATGACAATACAAAAGAATGAAAAGAAATATGATTTAATGCTGTTATATATTTAAATATATTAGTCAATTTCAAGCAGCTTGTCCATAGCCTCTTTTAGGTCCTCAAGCAAAAAGCCCTCAAAATTTGTATCACTGTCATCATCATTATCCATATCATTTAATTGTTCCTCATTTCTGATCAGCGCGTTTTCACTTTTGCTCAGATTTTCATTGCAGTATCAAGTATGGACAAATGCCAAAAAGTATTAAGCACACATCAATTTACATTCGAGTGTTTTCATGGTGTTATACCAAAGGATCTTGTCATAGATCACATCATTGGTCTATACTATTGTGTTACTCATCAATAACTCTCTACACAAAATTTCTGGGTAAGTACATTGCAAAGAAAGCACAATTTGCACAAGAAATCAATAAAAACCATGGGTAAATTTATATGCATTACAGTTTGATAGTATTGAAAGTCGGCCATACTGGCCCGATTTATGAAAAGTTTCAAAATGTTTTTCAGATATTTCAATTTAAATAATAATTTTATATTTTCTTTCATGTAAACATTGAAAACTTATTTTGGTTAAAAAAAATCTAAATGCATCTATTTTGTTCTGATTTCGGCTATAAATTTGCTAATAACTATCTTATGTAAATTTAAGAGCTGAAAAGCAACCTTTTACATTCTTTTAGTATTTTTGTGAAAACAGTAATAACTATCATCCACGCACCGAATCAGCCTGGCATTTGGGCAGAATCAGCCCGTAATTTGGGTCGAATCAGCCAGCAGTCTGCTTTTCCCACCACCCTAAGGCCCCTCATACTCCCTTCTTACGCCTGACGCCAGGATAATATTCATCACATCCCTATATTTCATTACACCCCTTAACTCCACAAGTATTCAATGTTTTGTATGTCTCACAAACCCTGAAGTCGTGGTTAGATATGTATTTTTTCATCATGGCTAAAGTTCTTCAAAAGATGCATTCATTCTATTACTAGCAGACGACTTAACAGCGTCTCCATCTTTTGTGACTGGTTCCTCCAAAATTCATTGCTGAAATAATATATTGTGGGATACGGAAGTAAACCAGTCTTAGGCGTGTACAGAAGAATGACATTACATTATCTGTATGATTTTCTTCGCCCAATTTTAAAGCTGCAGACCTAAAGACAGCTTCTTGCTCACACAGTGAATATGGTAGGCCAAACTGGTATTCATTCGAAAAACTAGATATCATAAACTATATAAGATATCTTAAACTTTATAAAAATATTTAATAAATTTTATAAGCTACCTTATCAAATGGTTCATTATATAAGATACATTGTAAATTTCAATAATAATAATAATAATAATAGCCTCGAGCAACCACTTTTCGTTCACTTAACGTGAATTTTAAAGCGTTCGTTATAATATTATGATAATCTATTCAAATAAACCATAAAAAGTGTTCAACTATATATACTTCATTTAATCAGCGTGAAAAAATGTTTGTCATTCATGTACATTAGTTCATAATTACCGTTTTTCTGAGCGTGTGTATGTTTACCTATTTCCGGAAGTTACCTCCATGGTTCGTGACACTGACTAAAAAGTAACATGGCATATGACCGGACCGTGCCAGTTAGACCAAAGTATGGATATTATTAGTTTATAGCGTCTCCGTGTTTTTGAAATTTAAAAAAAAATAAAAATAAAAATGAATGATTTGTTTCCGTTAATTCTATATGCAGTTTGTCCACTTACATTACTGCTTGCTCGTTCTTTACCATATAAATACATGAATCAATAGACTGAGAGAGAGAGACAGACAGAGATACAGAGAGATAGAGGGAGAGAGAAATTTTAAAATAGACACTGGTGAATGGATACACATTTTGTTATAATAGATTCAATGTCTTTTGATGTAGAATATATGTTTATTATGAAATAATACTGAAACGAAAAAGTCCGTAGTGAATATACATTTCGAGTGTAAATTTTTCTTACGTTGTATAAGAACCCCACATGATTAAAGAGAGGATATTTGCTTGAAACGAGTTAATAACGGATATATTTCATCGAGTGGGTGAAAAACTCAGTATTTTCACGAGTGGCTAAGCCACGAGTGAAAATACTTAAGTTTTTCACCCACGAGATGAAATATATCCGTTATTCACTCGGAGAAAGCAAATATTCTTTTTATTTTATGCTCAAGCGTATTGTCTAGCAATTTGTATAACACACTGAAGTAGCTGATTTCTTACTGCATCCCGCGCGATAATGTCAGCGGTTTATCGTTTATGATTTGCTCTGTTTTGTGTATATTTGCACATAAAATATCAGTAGTTACATAATGCTTCTTCCCAATTCAAGGTAAAATATCAGATAAAAAGAATGTGAAACAAATTTTTTTTATGTCTGTTACTGGATTTGAACGTGATTCGCCGGGATGTGAAGTGGCCATCTTTACCACTACACCACGCGAGCTATTGACTGCCAGTGAAAAAATATCACGATATTTTTTCACTGCAGTGAAATATCACAATTATATCTCTCAGAAAATCCAGTATTTCACTGCCCAGCATAAAATAAAACCAAATATTTACATTGGCTATCTAGTAGTATTAATTCCCAAAGTTGGTTTTCCTGTTCAAAATATGTAAACAAAGTCACCATGTGATCGGCGGCGCTATCTTTAGCATATAATAGAAAATTCAAGGCCAAAATGTCTGACACAAAAAAGGCATTAGTGAAAACATATTTTCATTATGATTTTTTTAAATCACATGAAATTACCTTTTTGAATCTCATTTTGTTTGATTTTACTATATAATTAAATTCTGTGGCTCTTGAAGAACGCTGGTGACACAGCTGATAACGACATTATCTCGAAACAAGCGCGTTAGATCGCGAGAAACATGGCACACGATTGAAGGAGTTTTCCGACACCGGACTGTTGGACGATAATAATAATAATAATAATAACTTTATTTTAGACTTAACTCTTTAGGCAAAAATCAGCAATTTCACACACGATATGACCAAAAAGAATATTAATACAACAATTTGCTCCAACGATCAATTATTGATGAATTACGGCAGCATGCAAAGTGAAACACTTCTTTCAAGATTCTGTTGTTACTACTGGCGATTTTATTTCTAAATGAATACACTCTCTTCCTAAGCAAAACGCAAAGGCTGTTAACATTGTTATTCAAAAACATTCCCGATGTACTATGATGCTTATCATAACCCATAACAAATATAAATCCATTGTTGTAACAGACATATAACAGCGTCATTGTAGAACATGGGGCATCGGGTGGGCGATAGGTCTAAGGCGCTCGCCTTTACTTGTCACATCTCACCTCCGTCCGCGTGGTTTCAAGTCTCATGGCCTATGTCGATATGTAAGAAAGCTTGCCAGTAGCTTCCTGTATTTCGGTGGTTCCTATCCGGGTCTTCTCAGGTTCTTCCTCAACCAAATATCCTGGCCGCCATGTATAGCATGTGCTGAACAATGGCGTTAAATCCACACACACACACACACACACACACACACACACACACAAAAATGCTGTAGAACATATCAAATGTGTCCAGAGAGGAGCACAATACAAATTTATACAATAGTATTTGAAAAGCAATAATTTTACATCTGTGAACATGCTTTAATAGACCTTATTACCCGTAGACAAAGAGAACGATATTGTCTTTGTATATCACTGTCATATATAAAATATGTCTTATAAACTTTATAAGATATTCGATAAACTGTATATGATCTTTTATCTACAGTTTTAATAGTTTTAATTAAAATATATTATAATGTTTATAACATATCTTATATAATTTAGAAGCTATCTTATAAAGTTTGAGATATCTTTTAAAATTTATAAGTTATCTTAAAAACTTTATATGTTATAAACTATATAAAATATCTTATAACTTTATAATATAGCTTATACATTTTGTAAGATATCTTATAAACTTAATAATATATCTTATAAACTATATATAAGATATCTTATCAACTTTATAAGACAGCTTATACATCATATAAGATATCGTGTTAACCAAATTAAATTAAGAGATCTAATGTAAATGGTAATATGTGGTTTACATTAATATGTCACTCTGGGGTCAAACGGGAATTAAAATTGAGGTTACATTGTTACATTGTTAGAAGCGATTGACCTCAAATGGGGTTACACTGTGACACTGTTAGAAGTTGCTAACCTCAATAATTGAAAAATGTCTGGGGTCATAACGGGAATTAACATTACGCCGTAGGTTTGCATTAATATCATGATCTGGGGTCAAACGGGAATTGACATTACGCCGAGGGTTTACATGGGGGGGGGGGGAGGGGGAGAGTGCGGTCTGGGTTCAAACGGGAATTTAACATTACGCCTTTAGTCCATAGGTGTATGGTATTGGTCTATTTCGGTCAAACGCAAAAATATAATGTGAAATAGTGATCTACTATCCAATATCAAGTGATCTACTATCCAACACCCACTTTTTGATTATTATCCAGCACGCGGTGTGTAGTGACCAATACTTATTCTACCATCCAACACCCCGCACTATACTATCCAATACTCACTTTCTTTGACGTTGTGGACATTATGAAGCCGAATGTCCTTTTTTACTTTGAATGTTAACAAGAGACTGAAATTCACATCCCTAATTTTTGTGCGGCTCATCGCTCTTGTGAGAAGTGTATACAATAACCGTTACTTCATCACTTCCTAATTGTAGCGTGATTCCAGGAAGACAAGAAAAGATACTTCGTGTAACTCACACTATTTCTGATTTTGCAGAGTGGATTTTAGACCCCACCGATGACACTTGGAGCAAGGAGGGAGTCCCTCGTTACGGGAACGGTCATCGATACGCTACAGTCAGGGTTCACAATTTTTCAGGCTACTATAGATAAATATTATTCAGAACAAGTAACAAAATTTCCAACTATGACCGTGAACGGAGCCAAAATCATTTACATGAAAGTCGAAAACGTACAATTTAAAGATTCCATGAGTTATTTTGGTTATGCCTTTGAGTAAAATGCCTAAAACGTTTGGAATGACAGAAATGGCCAATGCTATTTTCCACTTTTTAAATACCGAAGCTAATCAACACGTCGTTCTCCCGCATTTGCCAGTCGTTCACTACTACGACCCCAACGGTATGCGAACGGAACAACGAGAAGCTTTCTGCGCTTGGTACCAAACTCACTCTTCAGATCCTTTTGATTTTCAAGAGGAAATGTTGAAGTATTGTCGAACCGATGTGGACAGTTTACGATGCTGTTGTGGACAATTTTGACAATTATTTCTAGATCACGGAGGTATTGATCCCTTGAGGCATGTGGATTAGTCTACCGAAAGAAGTTCATGCTTGAGAACAAACTAGCTATCATAACACTTCAGTCCTATCTCTCTGCCTGCCGTTGTTATTCAGCCTAAGCTTTGCGCTGCTTCCATTACTTGTGTGAAATTCAAAACAAAAGGATGAAACATGCTAGTAAAGGTGGAAAGAAGAAAATTTGGACCCTTTCCGTGGATGGTTGGGATTTAGAAAACTCACAGATGGTCTATGAATTTCAGGGATGTTTATTTCATGGATGCCCTACTTGTTTTCCTCAATGAGACCTGAAAAATCCTTTCTCAGAGTTCACCATGGAAGAGTTGTACGACCAAACATATCAACGACGTTAGAGTTTAGAAGTCAAGGATTCGAAGTGATAGAAATGTGGGAAAACGACTACGATCGAAGTTTGAAAACAGATCCAGAATTTAAAGGTATCGTCGAAGATTACGATGTGGTGGACACTGAACTTTTAGATCCACGCAACAGTATGTTTGGAGGACTAACCAATGCTACACGGTTGTTGTACAAAGTGGATGAATCTCAAGTAGAGCAATCACATACATTGATGTGTGTTCCTTTTATCCTTGGGTGTGTAAATATGCTCGATTCCTTACCAGTCATCCTGAAATGTTGCCAGAATGCATCGACGTGAAACACATTCGCCAATACGAAGGTTTGATCAAATGTAAAGTGTTGTCACCGACGAACTTGTACCATCCTGTTTTCCTCATCATTGTCACAGAAAACTGATGTTTCCTATATGCCGTACACGTACGTGTAATCGAGAAAACCCCTGGCGCCACGATGATGAACAAAGAGCCTCAACATGAACGTGGGTGAGTGTCGAATTGTTTCATGCTCTATATCGCGGATACCGCTTGTTAAAAATATACTAAATTTGGCGCTTTCCACCACAGAACAATACCAAATAGGACAACGACTCGAGTCTTGAGATTTTTTTCAGGCTACGTCAACGAATTTCTTTAATTGAAGCAAGAATCTAGCAGCTATCCTCCTTGATGTCAGACTCCAAAAGACAAAAAGGAATTCAAAAAACGGTACCGATCCCATGAAGGTATCACCTTGGAACACGTGGAAAAGAACGAAGGAAGACGATCGTTTGCAAAAGTCATGCTGAATTGTTTGTGGGAAAAACTGGCTCAACGTCCAATATTGCCAAAGACGGAATACTTGGTAGAAAGTCGATACTTTCAACTCATCGACGATAAAGGAAAAGTCATTAAACGTGTGAAAATCATACGTGAAGATTTGATTTTGGTGACTTAGCAAGAAGTCGCAGAGTTTTGTCACCATTGCTGCTAACATGACAGCCAATGCCCATTGGAATGTGTATTATGTCTTGGAACCTTTAGGAGAACGAGTACTTTACTTTGACACTGATAGTTGTATTCACGTTGATCGCCATGAAAGCTATCATCCACGCATCGAAGCCGAATGTTTAGAGGCTTGGACTGATGAACACTCCGAAGGCACAAGTTTGAGTTTTGCTAGTGGTGGACCAACAAATTATGGTTATCTGTACCGAGACAAAAAAAGGACAACTTCATACCAGATGTAAAGTAAAAGGACTGACACTGAACTATCGTTCCACTCAAGTGGTCAACTTTCATATCTTAAAAGATGCTTTAAAGTCCGGTCAAGATAGCGACTTTCACGTCACCAGGTTGGGTCCTCACAAAAATTGTACGTATGCAAAATCACGAAATCGTCATTCAACCCTTGGAAAAAGTATATCAGACCGTCTACCTGAAACGAGTGCGACTTCACGACCACAACACGTTACCGTGCGGACACGCCGATCTCCAGTATAAAAAGAGAGAATTCCAAGACAGAAAGATCACTCTGAGTACAAACGTTCACCGAGAATGATAAATTCGACACAGCAACAGTGTGATGGACCTGCTGCTGACCCAATCTCAATTAACTCGAGTGCGATGCTGTCCCTTGCGACCAGAGCGATGCCGTACCCTGCGAAATAAGCGATGCAGGAGGACCTTGCCGCTTTACTATCGAAAGCGATGCCGTTCGTGTGTCCATCTATGGATGTCATTCACGCACTCACAAACCACACCGGATACCACCACAACAACTTCATCGAGAATTACAAAGCAATGAATACTACACGTTTCCCGTAGTTTTGCCTGGCTAATGAAATTTTGAAATTCGATTCCAGACGTTCAAAGCGAAATGGTCTAAATATCTGGAAGGATTTAGTCCGAAATCTTTAGCAAGAGCCGGATTTGTTTACTTGGAAGAAGGAGAAAAGTACAGTGTTTCAGCTGTGGTGTGAAACTTCACGAATTGGAGTATAAAGATACAGCTTGCCTTAAGCATTCCAGATGGTCTCCTATCACTACCTTCCTTTGGTCGGTGTAAAATATTATCATTATGTCGGATACGTTAGAAGTAGAGAGGATTCGTGTTTTACCTTTGGAGCTGCGAGAACGCATTTACAGAGTCTTGGTCAAGATTCAAGTGAAACGCAAAAAACAATTGCATCCTTTACGACATAAACGTTTTCACCACTGGTATCTGAATGCCATAATAGGGTTGATTACTTTGAAAGTGTTCAAATGGTCAGACATTGATCAACTGCCCACAACTAAGAAGAGTTTCGATGCCACGACTTCTACCTACAAGGTTGGAATACTAGTACTACAAAGAATTCCAGAGAACAAAGACCTACAGGATTACAAAAAACTTTTAAAAGTAATATCGCCTCAAGAAGAGACTTCTTCACGACGTGTGGTGTATTGTGAGTTAGTGACTGAGTTTCTTCAGTATGATTTACCGGTAGATACCGTTGTCAAACGTATGACTAATCAAAAGTATGACTATTTCCCCAAAAAGGACATTCCTGTGAATGGACAGTTTTGAAGAGTACATTCAGAATCTATCTCCTGAGCTGCGAGAACGCATTTACCACTACTTTGTACAGATTCAAGTGAAACGCAAAGGACAATTACATCCGAAATGGCATAGATTTTTTAATTATTGTATCTGAATACTATAAGAAGACTGATTACTTTGAAAAGGTTATAAGACTTACCATGCCACGACTTCTGTCATAAGTGTTACAACAAATTCCGTGGGAGGAATTCAATGACAGTGTTCAAGACTTAGTGGATTACCAAGTACTGTTAAAAGAACCGATTCCACGAGACGAAACGATCCTTTGAATTTTGGACGACGTGTGGTATGCGTGTTAGTCACTACATTTCTTGAATTTTTTTTACCAGCAGATTCTTTGTTGCAAATTTACGAACAGTACATGCAGACATGACCACCAAAACTTTATCTGTGCACGAGACGTTCATTGTGATAAAAGTGTTGCAAATAGTGATAAATACGACTTCTGTATCCCCGTGTGAAGAAGACATTCATCGTACTTTATTGACTCTTCATATGTACCAATAAGTGTGTATAGCTAATTGGAAACACGAACAGATTTACGACTGGAAGTACATGAATGGAAAAGTCTTGGATTCGACACATGGAGACAAAAGATAGCTGATTATGCCAAAGACATCGTGTCTGACTGATGAAAGAAAGAAAAACATAAACTTTGTGGGGGGTTTTTAAATGTAAATTGTTTTGTTTGTTTGTTTGTTACACCATGACAAGTTAAGCGAGTATAAAATGTATAAAATGTCTTGTGTCATTGACGGAATCTCAGAGTAACAAACACAACTTGAAAGTTATGGCTGCATCCTCCATTCTCAAAGTGACTGACGCAAAGTTAGATCGTCTAAATTGAGAAGCATTGTATCTTCCCCCACCTTTTAACGTGTTAATTGCTGGACTTAGTGGTTCACGCAAAACAGAATTTGTCAAACGTGTGATTCAACAGAAATCAAAATTGTTCGATCGTCCTCCACAACGTATCGTGTGGTGTTACAAAGAATGGCAAACGACTTACACGTTACCAAAAGAAAGTCAAGAAGAATCCATTTCGTTTGTAGAAGGAAATCCTCGCGAAGACGATGGGATAGTGTCTCACTTCGATGACACGTTAGGAGAAGATGAAGAAGAAATAAACTTTGCTTTACACGAAAAGGATATCATCGTAATGCAAGTATTATTTACATTACTCAAAGTTTATTTCTACAAAGTAAAGCGTATCGCACCATCACTCTCAATGAACATTATGTGGTGTTGTTTAAAAGTCCAACAGACAAACTTCAAGTGTAAGTGTTAGCCAAACAGTTATGAAAACCTTGGTTAAATTCTACTTCTGCCGATGCCGCTCAATCACCACATGCGTATTTACTCATCGATTTAAAACCTACCACTCCCGATTATTTGAGATTTCGTACGATTTTGTTTCAGGATTGGTGTCAAGAAGGAGGTCCAGACATTTACACATCACCTTTCTCGTTTTCGTCTGTCTAAAAACAAAAAATTTAACAACATCATTCACTTCTTTTCTTTCTAACAGTATTCAACATTACTTCCTTTCAATTTCATCCTCCTGCCAAATTGATGCGTGTACTGTATGCTACCAGTTGCGAAAAAAATGCACGACTACGTTCACATTATTTAGAAGCTAGTCTCGATAAGTGTTGCGATGGTTTACTTTCACAGCACATCAGTTACTACAAGGCATCATTCACATTCCACATCAAATTTTTTTTTTTCTTTTTTTTCTTTAAAAAAACATAAAGTAGCTTTGTCACAACTGGTTGATCCAATAATAGATACTCAACCTCTCAAAAAAAAAACAAAAAACAAAAAAAAAACATTTGAAACCAGGTGGAAGTGGATCTTTAGCAGGTGTAATTATTCGTTCACTCTTAAACCGAATCATAACGCTGAGGCTAAAGAAGCCAAACCACCTAAGAGACAAACCAAACAGAAGAGAGGTACAGCCAGCAAGTTCACACTCTAAGAAGAAGAAGAAATCCACAAAGAAAAAGCCTCTGCTGCGAGAAAGACAGGTACTGCCGCTAGAACGAGCACGTATTCAAGAAAACCTCGCTCGGTGACGGTTTCTCCTGCTACTCCTTCTTCAACCTCGTTAATGATGATGCCTGTCAAACCTGATTTAAGACCAGTGTTTCCCAATCTGATGAAAAATTGGAAACCTATCTCTAAAGAAACGTTTACTTCGTCGACGTCTTCGATTGCTCTAACTGCTGCTGTTGCAGCCAAAAAGTGGCTTCTCTTAAGAAAAAGTACAAGACAGAACAGGCATGTTATAAAATTTACTGGATTTGTTCAAACAAGAACTGGCTAGATTTAGTCCGTTAAGAACACCAGTAGTACCTAAAGTCAAGTTAATACGACGTCCCGACAATCAGTGGCGACGATTTTCGGTATAAAACAGATGTGCTGGATAAGATTCACTTCAGTTTTTTCCTATTGAAACAAAAATGTAACTAACTTCAGAATATCATCCAAAGAAACCTTCCAAAACAGGAAAAAAGGGACTCCCTCTTCGTTTAGCTAAACATTGGGATGTCTTGTCAGTACTTTAGAAGAAAACAAATGAAAGAAGTGAAAACAGAGGTCAAACCAGAACCTATCACCCCTGTTCTGGCATCATCCTTTAACCCATTGCTTGCCAGACACGTAAAACATTGCAATCCAAAAAATACCACACGAAGAAAAGAGCATTGGTAGTTGCTTAACTTATTGAGGAGCAGCAAAAAATGGTTTCACTGTTAGCTATATTTTACTACATTCTTGCTCATGCTGCTGGCTAGAGATGAATTCAAAAATTGCATCGTGCAGTCAAATCAATACTAAATAATTTGCGTCTGCAAGATGCACAACAATGGTTACAAGAAGAATCGACGGACACGTTACACAAACCCATTCGACGAAAAGTTTCCAGAAATTAAACGAAAGTAGCTGGAATTGATCATCAATGGCAAGCAGATTTAGCGAATGTCTCTCATTTAGTGTCATACAATCCAGGTTGGAAATATTTGTTTTGTGTGATCGACATGTTTTCACAATCAGCTTAGGTAGTTCCTTTGACTTCTCAAACAAGTTCCGTGTTGGTGCGAGCTTTAAAACTTGTCTTCAAACCAAGTGGTCGACACCCTCTACGATGGCAAACAGACAAAGGCACAGAATCTCTTAATCAAGCTTTTCAAGAAGAACTGAAAAAAGACACATTCATTGTTTCACCACTGAAAATCCTGAAACAAAAACTAGTGTCCTGGAACGTTTTCAAAGAACTTTTTGAAAGAACGTATGTAGAAATATTTTACACATCAACATACTCTCAAATACATCTGGTCAAAGCTTACAATCAATCGTACCATCATAGCATTGTATGTGCTTCAGAAGAAGTGACACCTGAAAACGAAGTGATTGTGTTTGGAACCTCAAAGACCAGAAAAACGAAAGTAGTGTTAAACACCGCTGATTGGGTTCGCAATGGAAAAAGAAAACGCACTTTTGACAAAGGTTATTTACCCAACTGGACGATAGAATTATTTCGTGTCACAGGACAAGTACGTGGACGTGATCCTCCTGTCTAAAATTTGGAAGATATGAATGTTAAAAGGAACTTTTTACTTGCCTGAGTTTCAACGAGTGACTAAGTAAGAAAACGACGTGTATGATATAGAAAGCATTCTCGATCGAAGAATACATACAGTGGAAAAACATCGACTCTAAGAAGTGAAAGTTCGTTGGAGAGGATATCCACCCAGTTTAGATTCTTGCATTGCCGCTTCACGAGTCATAAACTATAAAAAGAAGTAAAAGTTACCAGAATGTCGTTAAACAAAGCTGCATCTCCTTCTCAGAGTTCATCTCTCCAGGAAATACAAAACAACCACTGTGGGTGTAGTGTGGATAATGTGTCCCTAAAAAATAAAATCGTCTTTTTTTGCCAAATATTTGTTGTGTGTTATGTCATCGGGGCAGCGATTGGAAAATTTTTAATTTGCAACAAATAGATAAACAACTGACTATTTTACTCAGCAGTTGTATTGGTTATCTTCTTCTTAATCCCTCGTTGAAATATACCGACGGTAACAACAACGGTAGCCTCGCCGCCAACGTCAGTCACCATTCTTCTAGTCACAGTAGCAGCCCTCTTCTAGAACCCTCATTGGAAAATCATCCTTTGACATCGAGTGACGCCTCGGAGACAAGAACCATCGAACTATGAATAATCAATTTTATTTAACATTACCCAATGACAGTCCAATGGAAGTGTTTCCGAACAACACATTATGTTGTTTCATGGCCAAATTACCTCAATCCATACAGTTGGAACACGTAGCTCATAGGGAAGTAGCTGTGGTAGAAATCATTCATCCTACTCATGTCATCTATATCAATGGGTGTCAAAACACTTTCCTCTTATATATCCTCCACGAACAAGCCCACGAACAGTTGTACAAAAAAGATCCTTTCATTTACGAATCCAAAAAATCATCACTAGCTACTCCTCAATTGAATATCTATACCAAGAAAATTGCTACAGGATATTATTTCAATGCGCGACATCTCCTCGATACGATTTCAGCTATTTTCAACGATCAGTTTGGCAAAGCACTAGAGAAAAGTCGTCGAAGTGTACAGATCGAATACCATGTCATTTCTCATCGTCTTAAAATGTATTTTATTTTTCTGGCGGCAAAACAATGTCCATTTCTTTTCTCCGGGTTTACTTGGTATTCTGGGTGGAAACACCTCTCTCGTTCCTATGAAAGACATTCACAATAAAATATCGATTCCACAAGTATTTTTGCTTTCCTACGAACTGAACGACGGACTAAATTTGATGTTTGTCTACTCTGATGTCGTCGAGTACAACGTTGTGGGAAACGCAGCCACTCCGTTACTGAGAGTCATTACTTTCAAAGTTGATTCTGCCATAGCTGTTTACGATGAAGAAGGAAACACGTATCCCGTTCATCGAGAATTTGTACATCCTCATTATCTTCCTGTCAGTACATCATATTTTGATGGCATGAATATTAGTATAAAAGGCGATCTTGGACAAAATATTATATTCTCGAAAGGAAAATTCACCGTGAAATTACATTTTCGAAAACGATTCTAAAGTGAATTGTAACAGATGTATCATGTGCAACGAGGAGTCGCTTGACACGGAGGACATGTTTTAGTAGATATGTTAAAATCAGTTTTTCCCGCTGTAGCACCCATCTTAAAACCGATGGTGACTCGAGGATTGCATGCTTTAAAAGATGCAGCTTTGACGCAAGGAAAAGAATTTCTTCAAAACGTACTCATCGACCAACAAAGTACCAAAGAAGTCTTGATGAAAGCAGGAAAACGTGCTGATCCAAACTGGAAAAGACCTCCTAGGGCGCCAAGACACACCTACAAATTCGCTTCACGCTTCTGGCGAAGGCGTTAATTCCTCCTCTACGCCACAGTAAGCACAAGGTAGAAGGAGACGTCGAAAACCTTTTAGGCCTCATAGACAACCACCGTCCAGAAAAAGAATACGAACATAAGAACAACGGCTTTCAGAGAATTTGATATTTTTGATCAATAACTAAAAAACAGAAAAAATTATATACCGAGATTCTTGCGAATATTTCAAGTCAGAACTCGATCTGTTTGCCATGCCACCGACGATAATGACGATGCAAGAATCACACTGGGTAGAATTTCATTCTTTGTCGTCTTTGACCACCTCAGCCCCTATCCAATTTGAAATCAAAGGACAAACCGAGATTACATCGATCTGTATAACAGTTACTTGCACCTGAAAGTCAACGTTCTCAAAGCGGACAGCATCAATCCAGGAATCGATGCCAGAGTAGCTCCCTTCAACAATTTCATGCATTCGTTGTTCAGCGAAGTGGATTTGCACTTGAATAGCAATCTGGTGAGCAGCAGCATGGAAACTTACCCTAACCGAACGTACCTGGACAAGCTCTTGACGTACTGAAAAGAAGCCAAGAACACAGATCTGGATGCTTCAGTGGTGTGGAAACCTTACACCTTGGACAAGTTCAACGACACAGCTTTGATTGCAGGACCTCCAAAAGAAAATCAAACAAGGACGTAGTTTATAAATGATGGAAAGTTTTCACTTGACATTTGGTTACAAGATAAGTATTTGCTGAATGGGGTTGATGTACGTCAAAGACTGAATCGAAGTAGTGCCATGTTCCATTTGATGGCTAATGCTAAAGAGTACAAAGCGAACATCGAAGAAGGCGTACTTTACGTGCTACGTGTGGATGTCTTTCCTAAAGTGGGAAACGACATTAGTTAAACTCTGAGCAGAACTACAGTCAAGTAGCCACTACGACAAGTGGAAGTCAAAACCTTCATCATTGCCTCTGGACTCCGATCCAAGATCGAAGATCATGTTTTCCAAGGTCAAGTACCAAAACGTTTGTTCATTGGCATCGTCAGCAATGCGGCCCTCAACGGAGTTATCAATTAAAATCATTTGGAGTCTTCACACTTCAATGTGTCCAACATAGAAGTCACCCGAGGTGGCCAGACGTTGTGTACCAGACCCTTCGAACCTAACTTTGCCCAGAAAAATTACTTGAGATCTTACTTGACTCTATTTTAAACCATATGAGAATTAGGAACCAACAGTAGTCATGGCATTTCGTACGACGAGTATGCAGGAGGATATGCTTTGTGGGGATTTGATTTCATTCCCGACCACGGCAGCGACTAGGGACATTTCCACCCTATAAAATCGGGCCAACTTCGTGTTGAACTTCAGTGTGCACTAGCTCTGGAGCGCACAATGAAAGTAATCTTGTATGCAGAATTTGATAATAATCTAGAAATCAGCAGTCTGAAGAAGTGATCCTAGACTATTAAAAGAAGATGGACTCTATGGAGATAGGCGACAATGATGTTTCTATCCAGAACAACAGTCACAGACTACAAGTGACGAAGAAAAAGAAGCGAAAGATTCAGCCATGATGTCAAGATGGCCTGAACAAAAACAACACTTAGTCTACTGTTTTACTCGTCACCTGGCTGAAAGAATGACAAAACTGACCAGAGAACATTGTTATGGTTGTCAAATCGATCATCCTAGTCAAAAACAACACGACAAATGTTTGCTGACGAGTGAAGAAGAAAAGTTGGATGACTATCTGGAAGACACATAGACCCTCATCTCAGAAGAGAAGATCATGAAAGAGTGGTGTAAAGGTTTGTATGACCATTCCTTACCTCCATTGACGTCTTTGGAAACGAAACGCATCGAAGTTATCTTGCAACAGAGTACTGGTACTTCCCGTTCATCGACTCACTTGACAGATAGTCTCAAGGAAAATTCAAGTGTGAACTCACACTTATCATTACCTGTGAAAAAAATGAATACCTGGGAACTTCATTACCTTCTGACTCACAATTCGTACATATCTTCTTGAAATCCAGTGGTATTTACTGAAGAAGAACTTCCTCATCGAAAACCTATAAGACGTTCAAGCCTATGCCATCAACACAGACGACAGTCATCGACCAGGAACTCACTGAATAACCGTCTACTTCCCCAACGACCACAGCGTGGAATAGTTTGATTTTTATGGACTCCCTCCCCTGGAAGGAGACATAATCGAATTTATGAGAAGAAATGCGGTATCCACTCAATTCAATAATGTGAGATTACAAGGATCAGATTCGATTGTCTGTGGACAATATTGTGTGTATTTTCTTCATCTCCGCCGTCTCTAGAAACGATGACAAAATAGAAAGGTGGTTTTACTGCGTAGTGAGACCTATGGTGAGGCCTGGTCGTCCTGGATATCGTCGATAAGATCCAGAACACAAACCGAACGGCCCTTTTCAGGGCCATCCAAATCTCTTGGAAAAGAGATACTATTCAATCATTGCCAAAAATATATGTGTTTCTATGTTTATATATGTATGTGTCTTCCACACAAAAATCTTAAACTTAAACCCCGTCTACGCTGTGATAGCGTGTTTTGGGACATTGTGAATATATAAACACTACCTAACCCTTTTGTATATTAAGTCTCTCAGACTCAATGATCATGGGTTTATGTAAAAAGAAAAAAAAAGGGGGGGGGGATAGTTTCTTTTAGGTCCGCTTGATTCCTCTGTGTACTGCACCAATGGATGTTGTCCTTCACGTCCGCATCTCCCCTTTGAAGGATATTTTCCTTCACGTCAGCGCTTAAAGCATATAAAACGGTGCGTTTGCCAGTTTTGCCATCGTCATTCATTCCATTTGGTCAGCAACCAGCCGTCAGAGGAGTAATATCACGTTGGATAAACATCACGCTGCACCTTGCTGTTGGATGAGTAGGAGAGAGGGCCACCTGTGAGTCTACGGACCGCATAGTGTGCTTGTAATGACCAGCCTACTACTTGTTGAATTCCAAGGAAGTCAGGGGCACACCTGCATATACGGGGCAGAACGACACAGAGAAGACCGAGCTACCCCGCGACCAGAAGTCGAGGAGTACAAACGATAGAACCTGGTGGTAACATAGAACAGTGGGGGATACCATCGGGAAGTACCCCGATGCAGCGAGAGTGGAGATAGAACTAACGAAACAACCACAGGGATGGAACTTCCGCCTGGAGGAAACCAGTTACAGAATGCAGTAAGCTGGTTGGAGAGGCAAAGCCATTTCACCTGGGACTGCTGCATATGACGGCTGGGGAAGTCAGCCTGCGCTTGAAGTGTCGCCGACCTCTTCGTCGTAGACTGATCAAAATTGCCTGACTGTATGGGGTTTTCGTTTTCTAAATTTTGAAAACCCCTTTTGATTAGACTCTTAAAATCACTAATTTGACCTATTTTAAGCCACCGTCAAAAATATAACCCTGAATTTAGTAATGTATGCGTGATACTAACGGATTGGTATTATTTTTGGAAAATTTAGTACACTATGTACGCAAAATTAATAACGGAATAAATTAAATAAATAAAGAAATCTGTAATTGTAAGAATTGTCATAATTAACAATTATGGTTTACACGTTATTGTTTTAGGGACAGCCCGAATTAGATAACTGGGTAGAATTTGATCATTTAAGTACATGGCCTTTCAGTACTATCGTCACGCTTCGCGCCTCCCATTCCAAGCCCGTGCTGCCTGCCACTCCAGACATCAAGTCAAGTACACGCAACCTGTAAACATTGTGGTTCTAATCCTATGCACAGGTTAAAGTAAATGTGCACACCCTCCCATATCACGCCTTAAATGAACCCCATTAGTGGGGAAACCATGCAGCGAGGGAGTGGTGTGTATTAACTAACCCCCCGGAAATGCGCGCATTGCGCTCTCTGGGGGTATATAGACGTACATGGCCGAATGGCCGAACACGTCTTTAATCGAACTAAACAAACAAACAGTTTTGCCATGATTCGACTCTTGTGGACCTTGAGGGACAGACGCTTCTCTAAATCATAAAGAAAAATTGCCATATTTTCTCCACTCCAAAATCCGCTTATCACTTATGGTCCGTGGGACCACCCTCCAAGCTGGACTGAGAGGGCCCGCACCTAAGCAACAACGACTCAAGATCTTCTTGCAGGCAGCGGTAGTCTACAATGTTTATAACTTTTTTAATCACTGCCATCTTAGCCAGCCAACCATCTCCAGCCAACCAGCCTGCTAGTCAATCAGCCAGCCACCAGCTTACCATCCATTCCAGCCATCGAAAGCCAGCCAGCAAGCAGGAACACACCAACTCGTCTTAAATTTAGGAAATATCAATTATAGCGTAAGATAGAAAAAATAAATTTAAACCTACGGGTCAACAACTCTGTACTACTTGGCTGATATAGGAAAATTTCTGTTTCCGCCATTTTGACTTCTCCACTTATTTACTGATTACCTATTAACAACCTACTGACCATTAAGAAATGCTATAAAATAAATATCTTTGTCTTTTGATAAAATAACCAATACTAATCTTTCAATAAACGACGGATAGTAATAATTTGATAAATTGAATTTTCGGCTTCAAAAACAGTACCAAAGTTTTCCTTTGTTCTAAATATTGGCGCAAAAAATGTTAATTCATTGTCTTATAAGTTGGACTCTGGTGCATTGTGAGGTTTTCGGCCACGCTTACAAACGGGTGCTAGGACCCATACTAGCAATTGCCTGGGTGGAATCCTTGCGTATCCTATAGCCATCAGAGTTAATCGCAAGCTTTTCTGCCATACTGAGCACTGGGGCCTGGGTAATACAGGTGTACCAGTGCTGAATCCTTGCACTCGCTAGTAGTCCAAACATTAGACAGGTTAGTGTCTGCTATAGACCTAACGAATATTATCAAATTAATTACATCGCCTAAAGCTACCGCTGTTTAAAACCTCATAAGGCACTTATTTTCCTAAAACTTCGTTCATACACTATCATTCTGAAATTAGGAACTTAGAAATTTAGGACCAAAAATGAGCACAATTACACTTCTTCCCAGAAAAGTTAGCAAGAATCCTTACAGTAGGACAAATGTTTGGACCTCAACTCCACCAACCCACATGGGTTATATCAAGCTAGGACAGAATGGAAACGTTAGAGAAAATAAATTGAACTTCAACACCAGCCTACCTTTCCCAGACAAAGAGGTATTAGAAATCTCAGTAATTGAATCCCAGACAAATTAGAGGATTCAAAACATGGATGATACATTACGAACAGCATCCCCCTTATTTACATCCAATGGGCATTTTACCTCCAATCCAGAGGTAAAAATTAAAGGAATAACTTTGAGGGAAATAGCTTTATTGATCTAAACGACGCCTGGCCCATGCTATTCTCATTCCCAAACAAACTCAAACCAAGCCTCAAACTGGAAGTAACCCAAATCAATAAACGGGAGGGGGCCGGAAGACATTGCGAATCCCAAGACTCCCTCCCCACAACAGATAGGAAACATACAGGATGGGGGAATGGGAAGTCAGATAAAGTCACAGCAACAGAGACCAAAATACAAAAAAGGAACTGATTAAACATACACACTTGTACCATCCGAGACATTTTACCATATTCATCAAAAGCCTCGACACCAACATACAGCAGAATCAGTGATAGAAGCATCACTTCAGAGCTTCTAAGAGCACACAGGGAAGAATTCAAAATTATCCACACCAAACAAAAATATGCAATTATTAGATGCAGCACTACTAAATATGTAGAAAAATTTGAAGAAATCCAAAAAAATAGGACCCTACCGAGTAACAATTACTCGGCATACATCAATTAGCTCTCCAACACAAGCAAACCAAAGTAATAGCCACACACCTCTACACAAAAGAATTATCAAAGGAAACCTGTCTCAGGATACAAAATCCATTATCCAAGACATCAGAAAACACGAACAGGAAGTAGAAAACGCAGTACGTCTAAAACAAACATAGAAGGCAACAACCCGACCGCAGTTTTGCTACAATTCAAGCAAAAACCACCACTATTAATCCGACTGGGACAATATGGTAAACGCTACCAAGTCCAAGAGGTTCAGAACAAACCACGGTTTTGCAATAATTGCCAAGGAAGGGGACATTTTTCCATCAAATGTAGGAGAAGATACAACAAATGTGGAGGCAAACATGATGGGGAATGCAGGTTTACTGGGCAAAGATGTGTCAACTGCAGAGACACCCATGCGCTCAGATCTATAGACTGCCCTTTTGCAATAAGGGAAAAACAAATAAATGTTTATATGTCTCAAAACCAAGTTACACACCGAGTTGCTAAAACTCATGTCGAATCAGACAGAAACACACTCAATAAGATATCTAGCTCACCACCGCCAGGAAAAGCTGACCAAGTCCATTCACCAGAAGGACCAAACAAAACTCAAACCCGTATACAAGAGGGCAGCAGTAATAAGCCCGTCAACAAAGAAATCGAAATTAGAACAACTTCACCTCAAACACCAGCCCCTAATATAACAGTAGGAAAAACCAAAAGCATATTAACCACCAATACCCAATCCACTAATGAAAATATAAATCCAACAGATAAGGAACATATCAAAGTTAATGACAAATCTCATAGGTTTTTTTTTTTTTTTTTTTTTTTTTTTTGAGGTTTAGGTGATTTAGCAATATTTGCATTCGATACGCCACATAAACAATTAACTTCCTTCGAAATAACAGAGTTATAAATCTGCATATGAGAGAGAGACAGACAGACAGACAGAGTTAGAGAGAGGCTTGGGAAGAGCAATATATAAGCAGATTTGTAACTCTGTTATTTCGAAGGAAGTAAATTGTTTTAGTGGCGTATCGATGCAAATATTGTTAAATGCTCTCGATTCCACCTTCGGTGCCCTTGATCACAAAATGTTGTCAATTGTAAAATTATTGAAGATTATTTATCACCCTTGATTTCGTGTCGTCATATTTGGTCAAACAGTGTGTCGACGTTGAAACATGAGATTTTAGCTGAATATATACCAAGTACAAGGAGAAGAGGTCTTACCCTGCCCATCTACAAAGCAGAGCTGATCCGGATAGTTATCGGCCGATATCCACTGCTGTACAAAATTATTTGAAAAATTGTGCAAGCAAATGTTAATAACTTCTTCGTGACGAAAGAAACCATATTCCTCAATGAACAACAACAAGGTTTTCAAAAGATCTAAGCTGCCTAACGGCCTCTTTTAATCTTCAAGAGGTCATTAATTGTAAATCTGACTGTGGTAGCCCTACCTATGCTGCCTTTATCGATGCTCAAAAAGGCTTTGACACCGTTTGGCATGCTGCACTACTCTTGAAACTATATAACTTGGGAATTCGGGGAAACTTCTGGAGAATAATAGGGAATACATATCAAAATGTACAAAGTGCAGTCGTGGTTAGTAAATGCCTGTCTAGATTGTTCGATATCAAGCAAGGCGTTAGACAAGGAGGCGTCCTGTCCTCATCTTTTTGTTGTTGTTGTTGTTGTTGTTGTTGTTGTCTGGTATTTATAGACGAGTTAGTAAAACGCACACTAAGATGTAATATTGGAAGCTTAGAATGCTGCTGCCCTACGCTTGCAGATGACCTCACGTGCCTGTCAAATTTTCCAGATAACATAGCTAAAATGTTAGAGATATTCTCAAATATTCTAAAAAAATGGAACTACAAACTTAACTCTACAAAGTCATATATTATAATATTTGGCAAGAAAAGAAATTCTAACTATAAGATGCCTCTAACACTTGACGAAGAAATAATTAATGAAGCTGACTCTGTTACTCAAATAGGAATACTATAGGATAGATTCACATCGTTCCATCAACCGCATCCGCAACGCTTGCACAAGAGCAAGGCAAGTCTTTTTTGGTATTGCAAAAGTTTGGATGGGTACCCTAACCTTAACCCCCAAAACATCCGCGAGTTTATATAAAAAAATCGTGATTCCAACCTTTCTATACGGCTGCGAACTTTGGAATGAGCTTCAAAAATTAGATCTACTGGAGCTCAACAAGTTGCAACATTTTGTAGCAAAAAGAATTCAAGGAACAAACGCGGTCAGATATGTGTGAGTCAATGCTGGGCCTATTAAGAATCACAACCAAAATTGATCGACGTAAACTTCTTTTCCTCGGTAAACTCTGCATCCTGTCCAATAACACCATCTCCAAATAAATATTCCTCATACGTCTTCACGTGTATTTTTGATAGTACCCAATCTGTACAATCTGGTTTTATTCCAGATATTTGGGATTTACTTCAGAAGTATGAGCTTACAGAATTCCTCTTGAGCTCCATTAATCAATCAATTTTCCCTAACAAATCTCATGGGAAACTATTGGTCAACATGACTTTACTTGAAAAGGAAGAGACTTCGTGGCGCGACAGAATCAATGATTTTCTAGATTTCGACACTTAGAAAATTAAATTCGCCCTGTCACTCTGTACTCCATTGCGAGGAATAATTATTAACGCAAATTAACCAGGTTTATAGCATCCCTGTGGGTATTAAAGCCAGGTCATGACGTTACTCACTGTCAAAAATGTGGTCAACGGTATACCGACCTCCTTCAGCATGTGGTCACATCATGTATAATAATCAGACAAATGCCAACGACTTTCACTGGCACGTGTTGACAAGTTTGGACTTGAACTACACATAGAACTTAACCAAAGTAACGACGAGTCACAGTTACTAAAACTCTTAAGAACTGACATTGAAAGTAGAGTTGACAAAACACAATGTCGCCAGTTTCAAATCTGTTCGTTCCAAGTTCTCGTCCTTGTATTACGAGTGTACCTTGTAGCCGGAAGACCAAACATTTGTCAAAAGGAAACATTCCCAAATCAGCTCCTACCAAAAGTCTTTACCTATATGACCTTACTTTAAAAGCAAAGTCATTATCATTTATGGATCAGTACTCTAATAATAACTTCTTTTTTCTTTTTTTTATATAGATTTATGTACAAAGATTATGTACCGTTTTGTATGTTTGCATGTATTTCCTAATTATTTATATTCTATTTGTTCCTTCCTCATCTGTATTAGTGTAATATGTATCACTGACTTTCTGGAATGTTTTCCGAAATCTTCAATGTAAATTGTTAAATCTCTCTCTCTCTCTCTCTCTCTCTCACACACACACACATTCTTGTATTTGGTGGAAATCGAGGACTCGGATATGGAACCCCGTACCGAGGACATTTGTTCTGGCTATCTTGGAGTGAAAAGAGATACATTTTCTGGCAGTTTATAGCAAAAGATGATGTGTGGATGAGGATACTGTATGATTAATTCTAAGGAATATGAAATTTCGCAATGCAAGCGAGGACGCACACGTTTACACAAATGGTCTGTTCTATCCATTCAAACTTAGGACACACACAACTATTGACCAAACATGGAAACTGTAGGCGATGGGACGTCATGGACAACTGGGACTCCCATTATCTAGCAAAATGAAAATGAAGAGAAACAGTGTTAATCCGTACATGAACGGTTCACACTCTAAGGATTAGTGCACTCAGACGTAATTGTGGTTCGTTTTTGCATCCCAGACAGATCTTTTTCCAAAATCAAAGAAAGACTACAATGTGATTATCCCTTCTCTAGGTAATGCATCAGTCGTTAATTGTTAATTCTTACTTCATACAGCAATGTGGCAGCCTGGTGATTCCACACAGTTCATAAATGTGTCTAGACAGAAGCACATGGCGGAGTTGGTAAATAAGTTCGTGTATCAAAATGTATATTGTGCTATTGCAGGTGTGGGTAAATTAATACTATCTAGAACAATTTATAGATGACGCCAACCTGTTCTACAAAATCTGAAACCATCACATAATTTATAAAATCTGAAACTGATTTTTTTGTATCATTACTGACTTTGCTTCATTTGGATTATATTATTTGTTTCATAATAGCTATTATATATAAAGTTTGTTAGTTAAATTAGATCAAAGAATTTAGCGCACGCTTTTACACTGATGGTCTGTACCATACTTATAACATAAGACAATACATATTTTCAAAAAGCATGAAGACTGTGGAAAATGGTACATCATAGTCGAAGAGGAAATCTGTATGCAAATACAACGAGCTATCAATACAGATAAAAGATGCACATAACAATTGACACAAGCACAGAGACTGTGGACATCATGGACAACGATGACATGTTTACTCAGACAAAATAAACTATCAATACATACTAACGACGCACGTAATTATTGAGAAAAACATAGAGACTCTGGACATTGGTACATCATGGACAACCTGGACATTTTTACACATCTAGTCTGAACTATCAATACAAACTACGGACGCACACTATTAACAAAAACGTAGAGACAGAGGACATTGGTACATCACGGACAACGAGGACATGTTTACACATCTTGTCTGAACTATCAATATAAACTAAGGACACACACTATTAACATAAACACGGAGACGGCGGACAATGTTATATCTTGAACAGTTGGAACTCGTTTTAACTTGTAAAATGAAATTTAAAACTAAAACATAATGAGGCCATGCATGAATAGTCAGACTGAGGTGGTTAGTGCAAACATATATAATAGTGGTTCGTTGTTTAATCCTGGACAGATCCTTGACCCTTTCCAGAAACAAATGATGATTGCACTATGATTATCCCTTCCCGAGGTAATACATCAATTGTTAATTGCTAATGCATACAGCAAGGTGGCAGCCTGGTGGTTCCATACTTTTACATACATGTAGTGCATAAATAATCTCATGTATGAAAATTTCTTTTTTTATAGTTCTGGTGTGATTAAATTTACACTATCAACCTATTCCAGAAAATATGAGAGCATCATATCATTAATGGTATCTCAAGCTAATTCCTTTTTGTTAATTATTATTGAGTTTATTCTATTTGGATTCTGTTCATTTTATATAATATTTACTAAAAAAAGAAGTGTCTTTGATAAATTCTATATGATTATTGAATGCACATGTTTACGGGGCACCGGGTGGCCGAGTGGTCTAAGGCGCTCGCCTTTACAGATCACTGACATCTCACCTCTGTCCGCGTGGGTTCGAGTCTCGGGCTCGGCCAACGTGGGTATGCGAGAAAGCTTGCCAGTAGCTTCCCGTGGGTCGGTGGTTCTTCCCGGGGTTTTCTCGGGTTCTTCCTCCACCAAATATACTGGCCGCCATGTATAGCCTATCATGTGCTGAAAAATGGCGTTAAACCCATAACAACAACAACAACACATGTTTACACTGATGGTCCGCAGTACCATGTAAAACGGAATACGCACATAATAATTTACAGAAACATAGGGACTGCAAGTAATTGTTCATTGCGGGCAATCAGGTCATATTTACACAAATAGTCTAAACAATGAATTCAGACTGATGACGCGCCAAAACATTTATTTACACAAATAGTCTGAAATATCAATTAAAACAAAGGACACAAAACATGTAGATGGGGGTAAATGGGACATAACGGACGATCGGGGCATACTTAGACACAGGCCCACCAACAAAAATTCCCGGCCTCTGGGCAGAGCAGTCATGGGCCACAAGACTAGTTTTAGTTTTTGTATATAAAACCTGTAGTAATCTACCATAACTTAGACTCTTGCAAGGAACAAATTTTAATATTTACTGCAAAGATTAATTTGTTCATTTTATAACTGATTTGCCCTATAAATCGCCAGGCTCCTGGGCAATTGCCTCTTCCCCCCCCCCCCCTTCTTTTTACGGCGCGCCTGCTTACACAGTCTAAAGTATCAATAAGAACTAAGAACTAACATAATTATTTTTTTTTTTTTAAATATTTTGACACTGTAGACAGTGTGACATCACAGACAACGAGGATTCACTTTATCCTGAAAAATGAAAATGAAAATAAACAGTATTATGCCTTGCATGAACGGTTCAGATTTAGGGAGTTAGTGCACTCGGCGTATTTTTTCGAGCATTTTTTTAATCCCGAACATATCTTGACTCCTTCAAAGCATTAAAGAATTAACGGACGAACTCATTATGATTATCCCTAGTTGAGGGAATATATTTATTGTCAATTGATACTTCAGACATCAAGGTGACAGCCTCGTGGTTCCATACATGTACTCAGAAGTACATGATAGCGTGCATCAATTAGCTCGTATATCATAACATCTGTTTGATATTTCAGATGTAATTTTCATGAACAGCAAAGTTTCTACATGATAACAATCTGTTCCTCATAATCTACAGATATTATATAATTCATAAATTCATGAGCTGATCTTTCTCTATTGTTATTCCCTTTGTTCTAGTAGTAGCAAATTGGGTATTTTAGTTTAAATATCGTGAACGATTAAAGCCTTCTATACGCCATGGCTTTTTCCTAAAACAAAAAAAGTGTGCACTATTTAGGAGAGCTATTAGTAAATTTTAAAAAGGCATCCAAATAATATTTTTCTCCTGTGTTGTTGAATGATATTTGTTTTTGTAGAGGAGACACAATACAGACAGAATAAATTGAGAAAATCTCAAGTATTCTATAGAGATTAGGGTTGTATACAAGGACAAGCACGTCTAATGCGTGTAATGATCATACTCAAATTTCCTCCTTGCTATAGATTGATCTTTCTGTATATCTTCCAAGACTTTATGAACTTTGCATAGTAACTCTGTCCATTTTTCTTCATAAAAGAGTTTGGAACGGGGTGTTTTAGATTTATTTAGGCTGCAACGTAACAAAAAGGTACATTGCCTATAAAAAAAAAAAAAGATAATAAAATTAAAAAGGTTATATATATATATACAAATTCTTTACCAGTATTTTTCAAGATTCTAGTTTTACTTTATTATTATTAAATCAAAACCCCTCTAGGGGTTGTCCATAAAGGACGTCCGCAGATAATAACTGTTTTCCTACCCCCCCCCCCCCGCCCCCGGGCTGCGGATGTCCCCATCTAGCATTATACACTGCTCTATAGTCTGGCAGTGTAATAGCTGGTGCATCTTACTTGGCTATTTGTATACTGGCTCAGATCCGCAGGGCCGATATGTGGGCCATGTAATCAACCTCAGGCACTGGGAGCCAGACCTATGTATTAATGCCAACCCATTCATATATATTCTGTGGCACGAATCGTACAAATTGAAATTAACAAATAATTTATACTTAGGGATCACCCATAAAGGACGTCCGCAAAACATACTGGAATACACTCAGTAGGCCTAAAGCAGCTGTTCAACACAGAATATCATAACAAAAAATACTAGCTTGCGGACGTCCGCAAGGTCCTTTACACCCCCTCCCCCCTTGTCCGCATTTGAACAACCCCCCCCCCCCATCTTTGCGGACGTCCTTTATGGATGATCCCCTATTTGAAAACTGAAACAAATTTCGATCCTAAATTTCAATTTTACACTAAATAAAACCCCATAAAACCGAAACACACTTCAAACTTGGAAGCGTATTTTAGCTGCTAAATTCCTGACGCGCACTGGACCAGATTACTGACGGTTAGCAATTACTGTAGTAGCCATATTGGTGAGAAAATGTGCCAAGGACATGCGTGGTTAAAACAACACTTGACAAGTGAGCCGACACGGATTAGGCCGACTATGATCTAATGTGAAGTCCTTGCACCATCAAAACTAGCAAGCTTTTAAGGTGAATTATTAATAACTAAACGCTTGTAGATAAGCCATTTAAAAAAGAGTATGTTTATCTGCTTATTATATAATTGTGATTGATGCTTTTAGTTTGTATAAAGGATCCATATAACGAGTTTTTGTTTGTTTGTTTGTTATTTTTTGTAATTAAATTAACATAACTGGTTAATTAAGCCCGGGTATTAATATAAAAAAATCAATGAAATTTGGAACTTTTATGACAATAATAAGTATATATGCTCATACATTTTCACAATTAGCATTTTCATATAATTTTAAAAGTTCTCGTCAGCTAGAAAAACGGACCGAGGATAAATTTAGGCGTTATATAAATATTTGGCAATGGCTCATTCATTAATTTGTGCTCTATTTAAGCTAAACTTGATTTGTCATTCCATATCATCTGACAACAAAACTTCATCTCCATACATGAATAACAAGTGTTCCCATCCAAATATGCTGGCACACATACCTCTCGACGGAAGATCAGCTACTTACAGCTGGGATTGTGTAATTCTCTTATTAGAGATTCCAAAGCAATATGGATATGTGCATAAAAGAAAATAAAAGAAAGAAAACATACCGTAGAGACACGATTATTCTAAATTTAGTAAGCACGTTATTGAAACAAACAAAGTATTAACTATAAAAAAAAGTTTTATTTTATAAAAAAATAATATATCACACTTTATTAATATGTTTAAGGGTTTACTTGTCGATACAACTAAAAATCATGTAATTTATTTTTACAATAGACATTTTAATTCCCAAACCAAATATAGAGATCATGATTATACATAAAATTTTGGGCGTCCTTTGAGATCATCATAAATGGCGGAAAAGTAAGAAGTGTCATCTATGTTCATCTCAAAATATTTGTACGCATTTCCGCGGACTCCTCTTGCCTAACCATAATACAACACAGAACTCTCTCTCTCTCATAATATTAATCCATGAACAACGGGGCTCTAAGTACTGTGTTGTATAACTCAAAAGCCTTGAGCAAGTGCTAAGAGTTTTCCCATAAAACCTGACGGGACAACTTGTATTGAATTGACTAGTATTCGTTTGGTACCAGTTTCCATGGATTCCGTAATTGTCACAAACTTCAAATATACAGATCCAACGAAATGTTATACATCTATGAAGACAACAGCACCCCATCACAATCAAAGGCCGATTCACGAATTTATAAACTGATGAAAAAGTCATCTTTTTGCAAAACACTCAATAACATAACGAATGACGGCATGACGATATATAATGTGAAGGTGTAATGACCAAGACATCCGAATGTAATTTAAAGTATATATATATATATATATATATATATATATATATATATATATATATATATATATATATATATATATATATATATACACACACACAAAAGTACCTTTATGACCATGCAGTTGAAAGTAGGAATAAATATGTTTATTCAATGGTAAAATTTCAATATTTATGACTAGACACCAGTACTCTTATAGGTTACTCTCAGTAACATGTGAATGTGTAGGAATTAAAACAGGTATGTGCAACCTATGGTCTGCGACCTGGTTTTATCCGCTTAGTTACATCATTGGGTGTGGCTTTAAAATTCGAATATCCGGTCCGCGACCTTGAGAAAGTTGGATATGCCTGTTATAGAAGAGTGGACAGCATGCATTGCAGCTGCAGTGGCTTCTAGGGTCGACAATATAAATAGTTTTTGAAGTTGATTTTTTATTAGGAATTATCTGCAGTTTAAAGCTTGGAGTATAATACAAGTAGAAAGCAAATAAACATTTCTATAAAATGAGAAAACTCACAGTTACATTTTCAAACCAAAGTTTCTGTTTCACTAGTTTATGAATAATTAAAAATGTGTGAATTAGTAACATGGAATATATCAATTCTTCAGCCCAATATTCAGTTTTCATTTTTAAAGAATTATATTTTTTATGCTTATTTTCCAGACTAATATTAAAAGTCTGTCGAGAAAAAAATAAAATAAGAAAAGAATAATCTTACTATTTTTAAAACCACAGTGGTTTTTTTTTTTCTTTACAAACCCAAAGCAGGAAAACTCCAGTATACACGAACAACTAAAATATAATAATGCCTAATGCGTTTCTTTGCATTTTAAGATATATTTTATTGTCTTGGCTTTTTTCTTCACGTGCACGTTGGTCAAGAAATAAGGTCATTGCTGTGTCAAAACATGTCAGGCGTTAAAGCAGACACAAATCCCTGTATAGTAAGTTTCAGTTCAAGGGCATAAAATTGAAGATTTAATTTTCAGTTGACTTAGATAAAACCAACTGCAGCAAATGGGTGTAAATAACATGATTTATAAGCATCCTTTTTTGGTGATGTGTGCTTGGTCGAGGGGATATGGGATTGGTGCATGCAGGCAAGGCAATGGGTGCTGTAATCCGGGGATCTGGGTTCGAATCTCAATAGAGTATGAATGAAAATTCTCTAACCTGCATGATAATATTCTTTCTACATGCTTAAAAATTCACTTCATATTATCACACATCCTCCTGTAGGATCAAAGGATAGCACTTTCCACTCCGTGTGGTGTATATTTGTATCTCACTATATATATGACTGTGCAGTTCAATGTAGGAATACATATGTATATTCAATGGTAGAATTTTTATATTTATGACTAGACAACAGTACTGTTATAGGCTTTTTTTTCCTTTTTGCAAAAGCACGGAATTTGATACCCACGACATTTTATGACGTCACATTATTATGGGCAGCTATGTAGTATTTTGAAGTGGACTTATGTAATAGTAAAGGGAATGGCAATTTACTGTGAACCAGATACATAGACCAATTCAAACAATACTGTACACTGTAACTGATTACCAGTCATTAAAATTAACTCTGAGTTCTGTTTTGTTTTGTGTGTGTGTGTGTTTGTTTTATCTTATATTAAATGAATAAATTGAGAAAAAAAATTAGATGTTTTAGGTAGCACTTTTATTTCCATTCTTCTAAGCCTAAAGAAATGCAAGTTACAAATATCCCTTTTACATATTATTAATCAATCACGGCTATATTTGCAAACAGAGAAACTTTTACATTCCGTAAGTTGCCTGTTGGTGTTGTGATATTAAGATTGCGTCAGACATTGGTTATTCACATTAAATCGCCGTTCGTTGCATGATGGGTGATACTGCTTTATGAGATAGCATTTAATATTTTATGTTAATGGAAGTAAAATCCTGAATGTCTTGAAAGCTGGCATTAAGTGTGGTACATTATATTTTGTAACATCCATATTTAGTCAGTATTCAAAAAGACCAGTGACTGACCATACCAACCTTGGAATTTATTCATCCATGGAGTTTACAAGTTTTTAGTTGGATATACTCTGAATTTCTAAGTTAGCCACCAGGATGACAGGGGCCACGGAAACAAAACGTGACTCATATTAGTTAGGGATGGATGGCGGGAATGAGACTGTGTAGTTTGCTCAAATCGCATTTTTGCTTGACGGTGTCACAAAAAACGTGCGAATGGAAATCGATATTGGGTTCGATTACATACACACATGTAAATACCGTGTATAATTGAGATAAAATCTGGGAACTGTTATGATATTTTGAAATAATACACACTTTGATTGTGAAACATTGATATCACAGTGGAAGAAACATTCATTTTTGGACATTAGGACCTTTATTTAAAGAAAGAAAAGGATAAAATCCCAGTGTTGCTTTTGCTGGTAGTCGAGTGTAGGAAGCATCAGTTTTTGATAGGTGGAACGTTCTTTAAATCTTATTTTGTTTTATTGGCAGATCTCTCTTTTCTGATAGCCATTGAGACTAAACATTGTTACTGATAAATTTGTACTTGTCTGAGGTTTATGTAAAGGTTCTTTCTTATATAAGATTATTAGCATTTCTTCAAGCACATGCTTCAGTCAACCTGTGTAGGGGGAAGGAGTTGTGGTTGGAAAGGGTGGTGGGGTGGGGCGAAGCTTCGTAATTATTATTTTCTTTGCCAGGCCCTTTCTTTAAAACATCAAGATGCGACGTCATGATGTCAAAAATGACGAAACAGATCACAGGTTCAAAATGACGTCATGATGTGATCGTACGTGGATGTTCTATAAATGTACTTCAAAATATTGCATTTTGAATTGACACTTCATATACCTCTTTGCAGCAAACCAAGCTTCCATCTGGAAAACAGTTTAAAGATCAGGCAAGAATAGGCGAATTTTTAATGATCATCTATATAGGTTGTATTCTACTTTGATTTGTAATTTTGAAAATTCCCCGGTGTCTTAGATCAATGTTTACTCATGATCACGTACGTTTTTCCTAGCTAATGTCATAGCTTTCTTTCCAGTTTTCATACTCTTTTATTTTTGGAGTTATAAAACGAGAGTCACAAGAAGTATCTTATGCGAGCACTATCTGGCGTTTGACCAGCGGCAGACAACTTTTCGCAGCTAATTACAAGATCTGCAAATACGGTGTGCATATTTGCAACAGATTCCATCAGTACGTTTCTTTGCATACAGCTACTCTTCAAGTTTGGAAAACAGTTTTTATCTGTTTATGTACCGGAAGGAAAGTCCTGTGGTATTGCACATGAAGTTAACGTACAATTAAACATTTACAGACAAAAAGGCGGGGTAATTTAATTGTCTGAGTTCATTAGTTTAGGCGCAAGATTTAATATTTAACACATTTCTTTCCACACAAGATGTTCAGAATAAACGTCAATAAACCTGAAGGAAACTGTTGAAAATATCCGTCATTTAATACTTAATGAAAACGGACCACACATGGATATTTGTTATAGATACCATCTAAACTCGCTTATATGTTGAACCCAAATGCAAACTCCACAGACCCAGATCTGCTTTCACATAATGCGCCGGCAGATCTGGGTCTATGCAGTTTTTTAGGAGTAATTAATAGAACAAACACAGATCCTGAACTGTAGGCACGTTATGCAACATCATATCAGGGTCTATGTTATTTGCAGTTGGACTCGACTTATAGGTGAGTACATACTGTATAATATGACATATTCAAAAGTTGTATTTCATGCAGGAGTGTATCCCCAGTTTACAAAATATTTCGTAAGATAGAATTACAATCATCAGCATAACCATATATATCAACCAGTGTTAATATAAACAGTTTCGCTGACAACTGTGTCACACTTCAGGTGCTCACGAGGCCGCAGAGAACTAGTATTTTCCATCTTAGTGAAAGTACCGAATCTCTGTGGTAGCGCTCTACAGTTATTATGTACTTCTGAGATAGGGACCGGTATAAGGTGAAGTTGTTTGCATTGACAACATCCTCAATGGAGAAAATGTTGGCATACCTGTATGCAACTCAGATGTACAGTGACTGAAATTTCTTTACATGTGGTAGTTATGTAAACTATGCACTATCTAAAGCAGACAGTTGATAAAATGGCTGCTCCCATGTGCTTGAAAAAAGAACCTGAACTCGTCCAAAGCACACTCACTTTAGCAGTTATTAAAATAAGGAAATTAATTTTGCCAATTTAGACAATACCAGCTTTTGAAATGAATGAATTATAAAATAGACAGAAAGTAAAAAAGGGTTATTTTTTTTTTTTTTCTAATTTATCTTTGAAATCCAGGAAGTGAAAATGACCAGGTGGAGCTAGCAGTCTTTTGAGAGATGCACATCTGAAGTAAGGCCAAGCTCTATAGCCTATAACCCATATTGCACCCATCAATGATATGATCATACATCAAAATGAAGGGAATTAAAAGTTATTTTAACAATACCTAAGATATACAAGGTCTGTTTGAAATAACCAGGATAACCAGTGATGAAAATCTGGGAAATTAACTTTCTTTAAAAATCAAACCAATCAAAATGCGAAACTGTAGAGCAGACCCTGTACATTTTTTCTCCATGATGCGCCGCACCCATTTGTCTGGTTCCCTGTTTCGTATGTTCTCTGCATCGCTACATAACTTAATAAGTGGGAGACACATATTTTAATAATTGTCGGCATATGATATTGGCTTGCCAATATAGGCCGGGCACCAGTGAATGTAAACAATAGGGTCACTGTCCAATATGTAGGGGAATACTGCCACCATAATTCTATACATGTAGTTTCTATTAGTATATGATGTATATTTTATTTCGCTTTGTTGTTTTTTGCATTTTCTGTGTGTATAGGATATACATTCCAGACTGAATCTTTACATCTGCCAATATTTCTGTCTAAATTTGAAATGCGTGATATTAGAATACTGCAATTTCATATCTTCAAACTCCGAGTGCATATTTTTAATATTACTTACTAATAACGTCAACATTCCATTTCTAAGCATTTCTAAGATTGCATCATTCCATTTCTCTGCATTGTGACAATTGATTTGATTGCATGTTAATCACCCTACTAGTAAAAATACATAACATCACAGAAGTTACAATGTAGCACAGTGAAAGTTACAAGTAAGATGTTAGCATTATGCAGGTTGGAATATTATAATCAACACCATCTGTTGTCATAATGGGGTGTTACTGTTATGACCCATTATGACAACTGATGGAGCCGTTAGATTAATCCTGAAGACGAACAACAGTCCTGGGTCCAGTATATTGCAGATTCTAAGCATGGAGCCATAGAAAGAATGAAAGAACCTTGCGAAAATATGGGTCTGTTACATTTAGCTGAAAAACCCTTCATAAACGATTTTCTAATTAATTTTGAACTAACAAGGAAATCTTTGAGATTCTTTGTTAATTTTATAAGCAAGTGTAGGCCTGCTTTTGTCAAGTGCTTTAATACCTACATTACAAGATAATTGCAAAAGATCCCAATATTTGTGGATAATCTTACACATATTGGGTAAACTTGGATTATACCCAGTAATGAAAGGAATCAAATTGTCATCTTTGTCCCTGATTTTACATTTTAGTGAATCAAGCTGTGTAAGGGAAGATACCTTTTCGAAAGCAGCATTAATAATGTCAGTTGCATAATTTCTGTTTAAAAAATGCTGATATAATTCTGTCAAAGATGTTTTAAAGACATTATCATCAGAAATAATTCTTGCATATCTTTTTGCTTGACTGTAAGGTATTCTGTCTTTGCATGATTTTGGATGACATGAAGAATATTTCAACGTATTGATGAACATTTGTGTTTCTAACATGTACAGTAGTAGTTATATCAGTACTTTCATTTTTATCGACATCTACATCCAAAAATGGTACTTTATTTTTAGGCACATTGAACGTAAATTTAATTGTAGCGTGAAATGGATTTAAACAGTCTATGAAATAGCATAAGTCGTTTAATGGATGACTCCAGATCATACAAATGTCATCTAGAAACCTTAGCCACACATCTGGTTTAAAAAGGCATTTCTCAAAGAAGTCATTTTCTGATTTTCCAATGAACAGCAATGCATAAGAAGGAGCCATGGGACTACCAATTGCTGTACCTACCTTTTGAATATAGTTTGTATCACCAAAATGAAAAAGTTATTTTCAAGCACAAGTTGAATTAAATCACAAATGTTTTGTGTGTAGAGTCTACGTGTATTTCATCTTTATTAAGATAGTATTTACAAGTTTCAATACCATCACTGTGTGGTATATTTGTGTAGAGAGAGGTAACATCAAGTGTAACTAGGAAAGATTTGTCTGAGAATTTCGGAAGAGATTTCAATTTGCTAATAAAATCTGAAGTGTCTTTGACATATAAAGGAACAGATTTCATTAAGGGTTGTAAATGTATGTTATGCAGCAAGTGCTATAGATCTACCTAAACATTACTTGACGTTATTCAATAGAAAATATTTTTACATTGTTATGGAACTCTTAATATGAACCAATTGCTAGGACTACTTGTTATAACTCTTTTAAAGAGGGCAGTATTAATATCACTAATACTGAATGTAAGATAAAGCACTAAGAATCCAACATGTCCAAAAATTATTAAATGATGACTATTTAGCAAAATGGAAATTTTTTTGCTACATGCTGGATAGGGTTACAACTTAGAAATATTAATCCAAATTTATGACTGAATAAATATATGCACATGTTAAATGTTTCCCAACTTTACCAAAATGGCCTACAAGTCTGTAGAGAATTCTTAGAACACAATTCTTCATGATGGATAGGGTTACAACTTAGGAATATTAATCCAAATTTAGGACTGAATAAATATATGCACATGTTAAATGTTTCCCAACTTTACCAAAATTGCCCAAAAGTCTGTAGAGAATTCTTAGAACACAATCCTGATTTCATATTCGGTAATATTATATCAAAGATCATTATCAATTAGATGTGATTTTTTTTTATTTTAGATCCTCAAGTAAAAAGACTATATGACCTAGACTACCTTCAGTTTGGAAAAATTTGCATAATAATTTCATTGATCCTGTTACTAAAGATGTTTGTTTTAAAACCATTCATGACATACTACCTGTAAATTATAACATATACCTAAAAGGAATTTCCAAATCAAAGTTGTGCACACATTGTGGCAAAAATGAAACTATCGACGATTTGTTTTTTTAATGTGAAATCATACACTCCATTAAAAAAAACCTCATAATAAAATGGATCAAACACCTATCTCAAAACTCTTTCAACATTTTCTCAAATTTGGCCCCCTTGCCAAAGAGGCTTCATTCTCAGAGCCTGAGTTCTTGGACCTTTACCTCCTATTCGCAGCAGAATATAAATATGTTCTTTGGGTTAAATGCTGTCGGTCTTATTATAATCATGAAACAGTCACAAGCAATACTCTATTGTCCAACTTTATATCTTGTTAAATTCATTGACAAATGGTGTTCACCTGGAATATTCTGTTCCCTTAAAAATGTTGAGCCAGATATAGATTTTAGCATGTAATTAATATTATTTTCCCACATTCTATCCAAATTTATATCAGTTACACTGCCAGTAACTATTTACCTGTTTTTAAGCTCTCTTCATGCAGCTTGTGCAAAAACCAGTTGATGGGTTGTTGACCCAGTAATGCATGGATGTGCGCTTATCCATAAAAACATATTATATATACATATATGTGTATATGCATATATGTGTATATATGTGTGTGTGTGGGTATGACATATGTGCATATACGTGTATATGCATATATGTGTATATATGTATGTATGTGTGTGTGTGGGTATGACAATAAATGTCTTGTAATATAACAGCTGTGACGTATGCATATGTATACCAGAGGTCAAGCTAGACTTGAATGTTAGGGAGAAGTGACTTCTCCTTTTGGACAGAATAGGGAGAAGTGAGAGCAGAACAGGGAGAAGTGGTAGCAATGCAAGAAACACAATATATATATATATGTGTGTGTGTGTGCACTATGGTTCTCTTATTTGAATGGTGTCCTGTAGGACTCATTATGCATATTTGCATTTAACATTAGTTTTAAGTAATATTTTATCTTCAAATAGAAAATTCTCTATGTTGTATGTATATTATAAACAGTTTGTAAGTGTATGAATGTATCATACTCGTATATAGTGTATTCATACTTAAAAGTGTGTATGTTTAGATGGAGAGAAATATGCAATGTATTTTGGCCATATGACTTCAAAAAAGCATAGCAGAAACTATACATTGTAATTAATTTTAACTGATTAACTGACAGGATTACCTAGATGACAGTATTGTAATTACAAATAGGCAAAAATACTTAAGCAACTGCCATTTAAAGAACAAATTTAATTTTTTGTTAGTTGCTTCATTAGAAAATGGCAGTCGAAAACATTACGAAATTTGTTTGAAACAACCCCTATATTAGGCTATAACACAAACATGAACATTTGCCTTCAACATCATAGTGTTCATTCATTCAAACCACAGTGGTCACTGATGAGTAATCTCATCTTTACAATTGCATTTTAAGGGAGCTGATTCTAAATTAATGTGAATCTTTTGACTGTCATTTTTGTTATTGTTTTTAAAAGTAGATGCATCTATTTTTAGAAACAGGGATTTTCTTCATTTGATCTCTCACTTTCTAGCTTCATTGCAACAATCCCTATATATGATTGAAAATATATGCTTTTAATATTTGTCTACGTGTGCATAATAACATCGTGTACAGGTTGGATATTTTTTTCTTTGATACTTTTTCTCGCATTTGCATAAAAGTGTGATGTAGCTAACAACCTTGACCTTAAGTTACAGCGCTTATTAATTCGACAACATAGAATTGTCCAATATGTTTCTGACCAACAAATTTTTATTTCAGGCTAAATCTTTTATCACATAATAGTTAAACTTTGCTTTCTACGAATTGTATAATTTCCTTAATGTTTGTACCCAATGAATTACAAAAACAGACAGTCTAATGAAGACATACTTCCAAGACACAGCGATGTCCACCATTATTACCCCTTAACAGGTTCACTTACAATTTCAAACTGATTTTATGAAGAAAATATTGGAAGCACATCAGTTAAAATCTTCAAACAATATATTTAGAAAGTGCTTTCACCGATTCTATTCTTAAAACACAAATTGTTATTTACATATAGATGATTTAGTTTCGAAACACAAGTTATTAAGTTTTCAGCATCAAATGATAACTTGCGGAAATCGGGCAGCAATATCTTGCGGGGCCAAAGAGTTTAATTGGCCAGTCAGCTATTAAGACACATGCCTGTTAATGTGCAAGAGTTTGTTTGTTGACGCAATTGATATGAATACATGCTAAGGCAACACGCAATCCATTTCGCTTGGGGCTTAACACTACTTGGCTGGGTTGAGGGAGCATCTCAAAACCCATAAACTACAGGCCCTCGGTGTAGCTAAAAAAAAAAAATTAAAAATAAATGACAGGGCGAAGTTGTTTTCGCTTTCCTAATACAAGAAGACGAAGTTTACATTTTTTCGCCGACTTAGTCGCCCACTCTGCCTGGTAGCGTGACTCCTTGTATACTTGTGATTTATATCATATTTAACACATATAATATGCATATATGTTTGTAAATAGTCATCTGTATATTTTAAAATACACATATTAAATAAATATTGTATGAAAAAGAAAGAAAAAAAAAAGAAATAACAAAATACGAAATATTATCAACTTATTAATGAATTTCATATGTAGCTTTAGAGTTTAGACCTTTTGGATAGATAGTATCCAGATGGTGAATGCAATATGTTTCTTTTTACACGCATTAAATTTCCAAATGAACAATATCACTTGTTGCCAGAATGAGTGAAGCTGAGTTATCCCTATTAGTCAAATCAAATGCTGATGGAGCTTCTGTATGTGAGGATGCATCCAAGTCACTTCAGCTGCTGCAGCCTATTCCTGATACCAAGTCATACCTGAAAAAGACAACAGAATGTCAGAACTTTGGAGGAATGAGACTTGTAGATAATGAACAAATGGCAGATGCGTGAAATACATCTCTAAAGTATCATCACCAAGAATGCCCCCCATTGCAATGCCTCTGAAATGCAGATTGATAAGGAAACAAAATGGGGAGTCTGCTGGAAAATAATACTAAAGTGTGTAAAGTCTTACTTTCAAGCACCTGAATGTAAGCTGTATAAGGAAGTGATGACAAGCATGTCAGGACCAAACCCTGCTGCAGCACATATTGGACTTTCGGTCGGTCTTCACAACTTGCTTGTATGCAATACAAAAGCACAACTTATTATGACAAACATGGATAAGCCACCCCCAGCCAGAAGCAGCATGCAGACAACATCTAATATTGTGGGAAGGAATGTGTCAGTATTAACTAAAAGTGATATTGCTGAAAAAATAGAATATTGAAAGATATTAATGTGAATCACGGAAATGAATCCAGTACTATAAACATTGCAATGGATGGCAGATACAATTCAACAAGCATAGTAAGTCACAAAAAGCCCAGCCAGAATGCTTTACAAGCTATTGGTATTGCATGTAAAACTATGACTGACAAGAAGTTTATCATAAGTGCCTGCTTCCAAAATAAACTTTGCTGGACTGGACCTTGGTTGAAGGGACAAGGAATGGATGTGCAATGTCCAGGTGGTCATCCAGAGTGTACAGCAAACTTATCGCCCTTTGCCCCACTGTCAGAATATGATATGAGAAAGGAAATTGGTAGTCAGCTTGCACTACAAGGTGCACTTATAAAATATGCCACCACAGATGCAGATGAAAGATCAGCTCAAGGAATAGACTATGTTCTCTGAGCTCTTGATCCCATGTGGAAAGTGCAGCAGCAAGCTGACCCAGTTCATTTGGGACAAGCTCAATTTTGACACTGTAACAAGCATACCTGTGATTCTACTGGCGGTAGGCCAAAAATACCATTTTAAAGACCGTCTACCGCACATACCGTTTCGTAGTTGTAATCTACCGGTTTTGAAAATTTCAAGCAAATATTTTTATAAAAAAAAAAAAAAAAATTTTTTTATGCGTTCTATCAATGCATTAGATAAACCAGCCAGAACCAGTCTACTGGGAAACGGAAATGTTCGACCTATGATATGACCGGTGCGACGATGCGTGGTTGAGTAGTCGGATTACAATTGTTAGCATGTGTACACAAGAAGTGGCTAATTGATTACCTTACTGTTGTAATTTGGAGAGTTTAAGGCCAAATGCGAGATGTTGTTTGAGGTGTTATAAGTAATAAAAGGATCAAAGGTAATCCATGATGACCATGAGTCTTTGATTAAAACTCGGCCGATCTGTCGTGGTAGGAAGATAAAATGGAGAGACCGACTAAAAATGATCTTGGCAGAAACACTTACCGTAATCACGGTAAGTCTTGGGACACCATACGTCTTGGGACACCCTTAATTATTTTCAAAAGTAATTTTTTTATGACCTATAAAAGTTGGGACACAAAGTTAAAGCAATTTTTTCTTGTACTATAAGTTTTGAGACGCCTAAAACATTTTTTTTTCTTCTACTGATCGATCGGCGTATTTTATCGATCGTAACCTCATGTAAAATAAACAGGACTTCATGGTTAAGGGACTCTCATTATGAATTATTACATGGAAATATTATAAATTATTACAATTTGTTTGAAGAGTCAATAAATATATTGAATTTTCTCTGTTTTCTTATTATTTCTATCAAATTAAAATATGTATAATTTAATCAGACGATGACAAGAACTGAGCATTAGCGGTATGTTATACCCATTCAACAATAACTTCTCTTTATTGTGCTCTAGTTTACTATTGTCAGTTTATGCATTATTGCATTAAAATTGTCGAAAGTCACCTGTAAATTATTGGGGAGTTTTTTTCCCTGAAAATGGAAATACCTAATTCATTACAATGTGATACCAGGATGAGAACAATGAAAATGGTGTTTTTTTCAACTCTAGCATTTATTGTACGCATGTTTACATCATGGCGTCACCACGTGCACATTGAAGATTTTACTTGTGATGAATGAAGTACATACATTTGATTCGAATCATAGGCACCTCTGCACTAAACTTAAATAATATCTTTAAAATACGATAAAGAAGTTTAAGAAATAATGCTTTTAAAATAAAAACTCCGTGGTAGTTTGCTTTGATGTAAGCGACCTTAAATAAGTCCTGTTTACTCAGTTATGGTAATCGTGCTAATATTACCCAGTAGAAGCCAATCACACATCAAAGTACTGGCATTGCCGCCGGACAAAATTCCTCTTTACCCAAGCCAATTTCAGGGTTTTAACAATTAACTGGCCTGGATTGTTGTCGGAAAACAAAAGACAAATCCGCCAATTATAAACAAAGGAGACGCCAAAGCAACCAGCTTGCCAAAGTCAAAAGTTGAATGAATAATGCATGGAGAAATTATCATTTTGTGAAGCCGAAACACTAAACTAAAATGGATCAATGATGCTCTTAATCGATCTATTCAGAATTTTAACATATATATGACAAGTTATTTGAATTTATGCTGGTTATGTGCTTTATAAAATTAAACATGCGTGCCTTTTCATATAGATTACATCACTTTGTAGGATCGCTTATACCACTGAAAAACAGTAACTGTTGAGCGCATAAATCCAAATAAATGAAACAGCAATGAATGCGTAGCTGAAATGTAATCTGGAAGAATGCGATTTGGTAAAAATGATGAATAAAGCAAAATCTGCACTGAGTAAGTACTGTACACTATAGTACAGGTCTTCCCTTAAATGTAAGCGGCCTGTGAATTATGAAGTCTTTATTTACCTTTATTTTAAATCATGTTGGAGAAAAATATGCACATGCAAAATAATAACATAAACAATCATAGTAGTGTATAACAGTTTATTGATGAATGACGTGGTAATTGAACGAGCTGGTCACTGCTGTGTGACATATGGCGATCTTCCCAATTTTGTCTTTACATTTTTTTGTGTCTACAAGTTTTGGAACACCGAAAATTTTATATATTTTAAAGGCATATAAGTCTTGGGATAAGAAATTTTTTTTTATTTTTTCGTGTCCCAAGACTTACCGTGATTACGGTAAGTAAGTTTTTTGATTTGATGTCTTTTAATTGTTCTTGTATTGTTCACAATGGTTTAAGATGAATATTTAAAATATATCAGAGAGTTAAAAATGTATTACCTAATATTTAATTTTAAAGTTGGGATAAATTATTAAAATCATGTGTTTTTTAACTGTTTATTTCAAGTCTAAATCTAATTTGTTTAAAATTAATTACAGTGGTGAAACTTGCCAACAGATTTTTGGACATAAACCTAGAAGAGAAACAAGCCCTTGAGGATGAGGCTCAGGAATACATATTAAGTCCAAGCCAGGAACTTCCTCCTCGGGGTGAAATAAGCTTGGAGCAGTATTGGAGATCAGTCAGCAGCCTCAGAAACCCAGCAACAGGAAAACTTAAGTTAGAACTTCTTCCCAGACTGAGTGTAGTTGTCTATCATTGCCACATTCCAATGCTGACACAGAGAGGACGTTCTCCATTATTTGGAAAATCCAGAGTGATTCAAGGGAAAGTCTGGACCAGAAAACTATTGAGAGCCTGCTAAGTGTGAAGGTTAACAATCACAGTGAATGTCACCAGTGGTCACCAGACAGCGATCTTGTGAAGGAAACTAAAAATCCCTGTGGATTTTATACAAAATCTTTGCAGTGAACTGTGAGATGTACAACTCTTCCTTTTTCATTTAATTAACAATATACTGGCTCATATTAACTAACTATTATTGTAACATTTTCCATCAGATTCTGAATCTGAATCATGTTCAAATTTCTGTTTTATTATAATATGAAGAGAATACATATTATGTGACAAAATGAACTTGTTTTGTTTTCAATCCCCTTAAAACACGTAAAATTTATGCCGATAAAAAATCAACCTTTTTAGAAGCCAATCTACTGATCAAAATTTGTAAATCTACTGGTTTGAAATCCTGGTTCTGTCACAGGTATGAACAAAGCAAATTTTAACTCGGATATGTTTCCTGGAACAACTCGTGTAGAAAAACTGGAAACTCAGAAGGCCCTTAGGCAGGATGAAAAATCTAGATGTAATATGATTCTAAAGAAGCTAACGAAAGAGCATGCCAGTAATATGACTACTCTTAGTAAACACTTACTAAAAGTTCTTGAATCCTCTCTGCTGTGCTAAACTGGAGACTGTTCATGGTGTGCAACATACTCTGTTGTGTGTAGTGGAGGAGTAACCAGTAACTGGTGGCATCATTCCAAGTATCTTGGATTGCACAGAGTCACTGACCTAAACATCCATGAAAGTGACAAAGAGTTACTTCTTGAAATTTTGAAAATGAAACTGAGTGTATCAGCAAAATGATGAAATGAAACTGTATACAGATACTCAGAAATGTAAAGCAGTTAAGAGATCACAGAGTGTTTCACTACCAAAAACGTGAATTATTCTAGGAATATTGTTGGTCGAACTTCTTCAACCATTCACAGATTGAATAACAACCCTGCAACATCATCCATGACAAAATGTGAGGATTCTGGTGTGGAACTTTCATTGCATGCAAAACATGCACTATATCAAATGGATACTCGAAAAGGAATATCAAACAAACATGTCAAAAGAAGCCAGATATTGTGAAAGGAAATATATTCAGCAGGGAAATAAGATATCTGAACATTTGAAATACAAGCAGTTAAATCATTGTGAATCAGATTACAATAAAGGGCAGATGGATCCAAAACCTCAACAAGTTCTCAAGGAATGCACAATTAAAAATCACTTCTACTCAATGTGAGGATGGACAATTCTGTGGGCAGGACATTTACTTGTCGACTATTGTCAACTAACTCTTTAAGAGAGATACATTCTGAACATTTTCAATCTTTTTAGAATTATTTTGAAGTTGACATTCATCTATTTGTGTTTTAATGTGATGATAATTAAAATATTTATGAATTTTATACTGCTGCATGAAAAGTAATATCATTATTAATAAATGTTATGAATTGAATATGATATCTTTGTTATTTTTTCTATATCTTTATATCAAGTAGGCATGGAGAATATTCTCCAAGCCCCTTGAAAGCACTTCTGTTTACACATTTCATTCTCTCTGCATTCACTACATGTAGCTCAGCAGACAGGTGATCTTTAAAATGCACAGAGTTATACTACAGATGACTCACTTCCAGGTTTTCTATCTCCATCCTCTCATTAAAGACCATTTGGCAGATACTGGTGACTTAAAATTTATTGCACAATAACCTCTAGACTTTACAGCCCTGGTCCAGATCAAACTGAAAATTAAATTTAATGTTAAAAAATTACAATTTATTTTTAAATTTAAAAGAAATGTAAAAAAAGAATTTTGTTACTGTCCAATTTTTTAAAGTATTGACCACAACTGTGTGAATTTTCAGGTCTGTATCATAAGTACTTGTATCTGAATGAGAGATCAAAGAGGCATACCCCCCCTTCAAATAAGAACTTCCATACAGTTTACACTTTTTGCACCAAGTCCTAGTCAAACTAAAATATCTTCAAGAAAGACATATTTTAAACTTACTTAGCAAATGTTATCAAGTATTATGCACTACTAACAAATCTGTAGCCATTTAAAATGATGCCCTGTTGCTGTTCGGCAAGGTGCAAATGTGCAGCCTGATGTGCGTACATGTGAGAAATTCAATTTGTAATAACTTTTTCATTTATTGGAATTTGTTCATGTAGTAAATTATAAAAATTTGAAATTTCGAATAATCTCTATGAGAAAATTTAATTAAAAAGTGCTCATGACAGTAAATGTAATTTGTTTAAAAAAATTAAAAAATTGGTAAAATGTTTTACAAAATTTAATTTAAATATTATATTATAATAAAAATTAAAAGTCAGAAATTGGTGATGTTTAGATAACAAAGTTGACACAAATGTGCTGAGCACAGCAAGTGATCACTCATGCAGAGGTTAGATAGTGTATTATATCTAGTGGCAGTGGGGCACAATAGCCCCCTGCAGAATGCCAGAGAATGCACAATACAACTAAGTCCTCAGGTACTGGACTTGGCAATAAACAAATACTGACACTTGCCATGTGGTAGTTGCAAGGTGTCAGGGATGTGCCTAGTTGTCAGGGTAGCTCACAGGATACCAAAATATACATATAAATACCAGAGCTCCACCAAGGTCTATCAGATCAATGCAAAGTGTAGTACTAAATGCAATGATGAAAGATGACCATAAGAGAAGAAAAGCACAGTTACAGGGAGGTAATTCTCCTTGGAATAAGGGCATTACTCGGCAAAGTGAAGACTCACCCACCACCTCTGTTGCACCACAGTCCAGAATTGTTGCCAGAATGAGTGAAGCAGAGTTTTCCATAGTAGTCAAGTCAAATGGTGATGGAGCCTTTGTATCAACACCAGACTGTGAGGGGGCATCCAAGTCACTTCAGCTGTTGCAGCCTATTCTCAATACCAAGTCATACCTGAAAAAGACAACAGAATGTCAGGACTTTGAAGAACTGAGACTTGTAGATAATGAACAAATGGCAGATGCATCGAATACATCTCTAAAGTATCATCACCAAGCATCTCCCCCATTGCAATGACCCTGAAATGCAGACTGAAAAGGAGATGAAATGGGGAGTCTGCTGGAAAATAATGCTAAAGTGTGTAAAGTCTTACTTTCAATCACCTGAATGTAAGCTGTATAGGGAAGTGAAGACAAACATGCCAGAACCAAACCCTGCCACACCAAATATTGGACTTGCAGTCGATCTTCACAACACGCCTGTATGTAATTAAAAAGCATATCTTTATATCAAGTAGGCATGGAGAATATTCTCCAAGTCACATGAAAGCACCTCTGTTTACACATTTCATTCTCTCTGTATTCACTACATGTAGCTCAGCAGACAGGTGATCTTTAAAATGCACAGAGTTATACTACAGATGACTCACTTCCAGGTTCTCTATCTCCATCCTCTCATTAAAGACCATTTTCCAGATATTGCTAACTTAAACTTTATTGCATCATAACCACTAGACTTTACAGCCCTGGTCCAGATCAAACAATGCAAATTGGAGTACACTGTGTGCCAAAATAAGTTCCCTTTATTTCTTGAAAAAGCCATAAAATTTGGACTTTTAGCAGGATAAAGATGAAAATGAGGCTAATGAAGATGTGTAAGGATATAAACAATGACCTCTGACCTCATCATGATACAATTGACTGATATAATGCTGAAAATTAAATTGAATGTTAAAAAGTCAATTTTTAAATTTAAAAGAAATGAAAAAAAATGTTCAATATAAAAGTGAGTAATTCAATTTGTAATAATTTTTTCAAAAACTATTTTTAACTTCAGCAACATTTCTGAACTAATTAGAATGTTTCAATCCCATAAGTTATGAACATGTTTTTCCCGTTGTGAAAATCCATAAAATAGCAAGCCATGTACCTTTACCTTCAGTTGGTAAAGGTAGAGTAACTCTGATTTTTGGCTATGGGAATTGTTATTCCCAGAGGAAAGAATGATCTGCCCTTTTGACAACTTACATTCTAACTATCAAAAGATTTGTTGATACACTACCTTGAGTAAATCAAGTTTTTGGTGCAAAGAAAAACTGCTATACCAGTCAAAAGAAGCAAAATAACAGGAGATTATATGCAAGTTCATTTTACAGGACTGCTGAACTATCAACAAGCAATGAACATATGGCATAAACCCAACATTTTTTTTACCGAATAGGATACATTTGGCACAAGCATTATGTCCAACTTTTAAGCTGTTCCCTCTTTGATAACTGACACTAGTATTTTAAAGATAGATGAGTAACATTGATACATTTCCGTGAGATATAAATCTCTGAGATGTAAACTTTACAGTGGGGTCAGAAAGTTAGAAACTACCAGTAAGTCTGTGTTTAAAACTTATTCTTCTCCCCCAACACACACATCCTAAATATATGTGTGTTAAAATTGGTAATTACATCAAAATGATTTTGGTGATCTGGAAAATTAGGGCCATTAAATAGATCAAGTCTCACCTGTGGGTAAACTTTCCAAGTATAGTGAGGGGCTGACACTTTTTTGATTTTTCTGCACCTCATGAAGTCCACAGCTAAAGCAGAGAAAATCCATACAACAGAGTGGAAGCAATTATGAACAAATATTAGAAGATTGCACTTGACTAAATAAGAGAAGCGGATTCCACACAATGTCTCTTTAGAAATCATAACTTGTTTCAAAAGTGTCTGTGCTTCTCTTATTTGGTCAAGTGCAATCTTCTAATATTTGTTCGTAATTGCTTCCACTCTGGTGTATGGGTTTTCTCTGCATGAGCTGTAGCTACCAATATGACATGCACTAAACACACTTTGTCTTGGTCATTGTTGATCTCGACTATGTTTCTTTTGAGAGTGTGGAGTTGATCCATGGACAACACTTTATAACATTGTTGTCCGTTGTTTGAAGGTTAAATTTGAGTGACATACACATTTGCTTTCCATCAGTGATGTCAAATTCATCATTTCATTGTTGCAAATATTGAATTTTGTCATGATCTATCAGTTTGCATCCACCAGAAGGCTGAACATCAACAGACCTGTCCATCCATAGGCAGCCTGGAAAAAGTTAGGCTCTGATATCAATGCAATTACTATTGTTGCATCACTCTTCAGGAACAGAATATGCTGTAAACAAGAAAACAAAAATGTGTGTGTGTGTGTGGGGGGGGGAATAAATTCTGATGAATGCAATGTTAATGTTCTTCTCTTCTAACGTTAAACAAGAGATCACTTGCCTGCATGCACAACTGACAACTAAGCTTGTGAAAGAAAATGTATACATTAGTGAAACTGTGGAGTGGAAAGAACAGTTGCGATGTACATAGTTGCAACATGGTCTATTAAGTCTAACAAAATATTAATGTTTCAGGTTTTGCTAAATAAGATTGGATTGGTTGGTTGGAATAAGATTTTTAAACATCTTCCCCTCCATTTACTGAAAATGAACCTCTGTTCGATGACCTAATTTTATTCCTTAAAAAAAAACCTTGTTAGTATTACTCAACAATATGATGCTTCATGGTAGTTAGATATACCACACTCTATATAATAACTTGAATAATTTGCATTTGTCTCATATAACTTGCTGTAAATTTGAACTGACCATGATTAGCACCAAACATGCAAAAGTTGCCATTATTGACATGCTGCCTAGTCTATGCCCAGAAGCTAAAAAATACTAGAAGATATAGTAGAAGTCTAAATAATCATGATGTCTTGTACTGTTACATATGAATGAAATGAAATGTGGTCTGGTCACAACAATCGTAGAATCTGGATGTTTTTTTGTTTTTTTTTATTGTTTTATGGTAAGAAAATTTCTAGGGTAGGTGGTTGAAGAAGTGGAGGGACTGTCAATTCAGGATCATGACACTGGTAGTTACTTTTATTTTTTTATTTTTGTTTTAGTTTTTCTTCAGCTTTAAATAACAGATTTTAATTTAATCTGTAAGTTGTATTATTTTCATACTTTATATCAGTTGTTCAATTGAGACCCATGAATCCTGTATTCTAAATTTTTTTCAAACAATTTTTTAAGGGGAAGAACTCACGACCTAATGCCTGTGACTCATTATACTTGATCATAGGTTACTTTCCTTGCTTTGATATGCAAATTATTTTAATCTCCGCAGTAGTTACAGTCTCCTACTTCTAGACGATAAAAGCCCATATTTCAAATTTGATCAAAATATAATCAGAAATGTGGCTTCCAGAGCGGTAACAAGCTCAGTCTATCAGATGCAAGGTCACCAAATTAGTAAGCATGAATGTTGCTCATTATTGAACTCGTCCAAGTTCTTAATGATGTAAGGAAACATTTCAAGTTGAATCTAAATTGTTTAAGAAATGTGGTCTTTAGAGTGGTAACAAGCTCAGCCAATCAGATGCATGCTCACCTCATTTGTATCCATGGATCTCGTTCATTATCAAACTCGTTCAAAATCTTAATAGCATAAGCATATATTCAAAATTTCATCAAAATTGGATTAGAAATATGGCCCCAGAGTGGTCACAAAGTTAAACAATTGGAGGCAAGATCACCTCATTAATATGCATGGATCTTGTTCATAATCTAACACATCTGAGATTTTGAGAATATGGACTTTGTAGTGATAACAAGCAATTGTTGATGGTCAGATGCTAAATACACAACTGCATGATAGATGAAGGGCCATACCATAAGTTCACTTGTCCTTACAGCCAGGCGAGTTACAAAGGACTTAATTTTGGCTAATTAAATCATGATTGTAAGTAAGTTTTCATGTGGTTGTTATTGTATATTATTATTATTGACATTAATGTTGGCAACATTACTGATAATAATAATAATAATAACCAGGAGGACTAAAAATGGAAACAAAAAGCACAACAAAACAAAAATAAATGGAGGCAACTGAGAATTAATGTGGATAACATCTAAATGCTGTTACTGCAACTACTGCTTGCTATACACTACTCTGAATGTGAAGCTCACTCCACAATCACTGAAATATTGGCAAATTTGAGAAGAAAGATTTGGAAATTAAAGACAGGATAGGAAGACTTGAGGAGAACAGTATAAATGATTCAAGTGAGTTCTGCTCTGCCACTGCACTCAACTACACTGCTAACCACTCCCTTAATCATAGAGAAAGAAGACAGGAAGATGTAGAGAAGGTGGGTAGGACTAAAAGAAGAAAAACGGGAAACAAATCGCTAGGGCAAAGGTTCCACTTATAACATCTTCTCAATGGTGAACAACTTAACAAGAACTTCCTACACCACAAAGGGATTAATTCTCAAACAAAACAGAAGCTCATGTATAAATAAATGTGTATTGAATTGAAATATCAGTAACATGAATATACAACAGATTCAGTACAAACAATAAACCTCTTAATCCAACAAATGTATTTTCAACTTACGCAACATGTCATTTTGTTTAAAATAAATATTTACAATTTTCTTCTTAACATATATCAATCAATCTGGATGAGTAATAAGAGAACTATACCCAGCATACATATCTACCAATGCATACATATATATATATAAAAAATACAAATATATAGGCATGAATGAGAATGTTAAGAAAATATCATGCACTATATTAGACAAATAGATACACAAACACACATACACACCAGTCATACCAGTAAATAAATAAAAACAAATCTGCATCACCTGCTATAATGTGCATATACATCTATATGCATGCTGACTGACCAATGTCACCAACTTTTTAAAGACCAGTTCAATTTTGTCTTTAGAAAATATCTGAAACCATGTCAAAATGTAATATTTAAAAGCTGTGCTTAATAAACCATAATGTCATATGGCATGCTTTATTAAAGAGCCAAAGTACGGAGTCATCTCTCTTGTTTAAATTTAATTTTGAACTGGTGCACCTTACCTACTCAACAATAATGCTAACCAATCACCCTTGATCACAGGAAAAGGAAGACAGGAAGATGTAGAGAAGGTAGGTAGGACTGAAAGATGTAGAACAAGGAACAAATCGATAGGCCACAGGTTCCATTTGTAACACCATCTTCTCAATGGTGAACAACTTAACAAGAACTTCCTACATCACAAAGGGGTTAATTCTCAAGCAACACAGAAGCTCATGTATAAATAAATGAGATATGATATAGATATGAGGGATATTTAAAAAGTTCTGAATATTGATGTGCTGTACAACAAAGTTCTTGGAAAATGGGATTCAGCCAAAAGTTTGATGCTGTGCTCCTTCAGGAAGTCTTTGAAGATGGCAGGTTTCTGCGCCAGTGCATTATCTTGGAGTAGATGGATCCCTCTTGTACCTACGTGCGGTTGGGTGGTTTGGTAGTGACAAGTGTTCCACAACTACTGGCAACTCTCTGAATGCATAAAAATGTCCAGCAACATGAGCTGAATCAGGCATTTTTACCAGACATATGGTCCATTTGCATAAAAAAATAATGCATATAAAACTCTTGACAGTATAACTACATCAAGTGATCTGTGGTCTCTGCTTGTTTTTCACCAATCATTCTGGTTCAAAAAAGCAAATCCATGCTTCATCACCTCTGACAATCTCATTCAAATGTCTCTGATCACTCCTTTCCTATATCTGGCAAGTAGCTGTTTGGCGATTTCAACAGGATTTGACTTCTGATCAGCTGTTAACAAATGCAGGACTCCTTTAGATAAACCTTTCAGAGCTTCAAATGTTCCTCAATATCTTAACAAAAGTTGATGAGATAATAGAAATATCTTCCTCTGTATATTGAGCATTTTCATCAATTGCCCCTTTCACAGCATGCCACTTCCCACTCATCATCACATGCAGACAAGGGTCGTCCAGACTGGGGGTCCTCTTCCATGGATTCATAACCATCTTTAAAACAATGAACCACCTCAAAATTGTTGAATCTCAGAGAATAACATTCATACACTTTATCCAAGTCAGCCTTGATATCAGTCAGAGTACCCTAAAAGAATCCAGATCTTCCAGCATCATCCTTTCACAGTAGCACACTTCCTTCTCCTTTGCCAACAGGTGTTGGGTGTCCAGAAAATATTACAGAAGCTAAAATAAAAAAATAAAGTCGAGCATACAATACAAATATATATCAACATGTACAAGTCAACACTCCTGCTGGCACACAAGATATAACTTACAACATGGACAAAATGGATGATTACAATATCACCTATGTGACCTTGACTTCAACCTTGATATGAATTTGTGCAATAATTACACCTTATGGATGATTACAATATCAGTGTTATTGACCTTTACCTTAATGTATGCAATAACATTATCAAAAAGGTAGAGATTCTATGACCAAGTGTTGAATGACACCTATTCCGTAATTTCAGAGGATGAAAATCATTGTGATGGTGACTAAAATCCAGAGTCTTGAAATCCTAGTGTGTACTTTTAATAATTGCCAAAAAATGCACCAGTTATATTGGAAAGAGTGTCTATTGCATGACCTATCCAAGTCCAAAACTTCATGCCATTTTTGATCCTAAGTAGAATCAAAATATGCACAGGATTTTTATGCTATGAAATAATATATTAAACAACAAAGGCCAAACACTGTTTATAAATATTTGAAAGACTTAATGCCACAATACCAGAATCAGTCACATGTATTGAAAGAAATCATTTGGATCGCAGAGAAAGTCAAAGGATGAAAAAGAACTGCAATTTTTTATTTTCTGGTTAATTGAAAATTGCATCTGCAAGACGACTCAGTCGCAGCGTTATCACATGGTTCAGGCATATCACATGGCACAATATACAGTATCTTTCTAGACACAGAGATCTAGCCAATCAAATTACAGCACACATCTATGTACTAATAAAGGTATTCAAAGACCATGTGGCTAGCTGTTGTCAACAAATGAAGTCCCTTTCGACACTTATCCCACTCCCCCAATAAAAGAAAAGTTTCTGGAAGCAGGACCTGTCAATAAATGTGAATCCTACATGACCTTGACCTGAGTAATTACAATATCACCTGTTATGTGACCTTGACCTCAACCTTGACATGAATGAGTGCAAGAATTCCACTATGGATGATGTCAATATCAATGTATTATTGACTCTGACCATGACCTTGTCATCAATGGATGCAATAATATAATCAAAAAGGCCTAGACCTAGATTCCATGAGAAACTGTTGAATCACACCTTTTCAGCTATTCCTTCCAAATAAGGTGCCTTTTGAACCCTGCCCCACTCCCCCATATAAAACTTTCTTGGAAGTAGGACCCATCCATACATTTTAGTTCTAAATGTACCGGAAACTTTATGCCAAAAGAGACACAGCTCTATAAAATGCCAAATCATTCTAAACCTAACACTTACACTGGTATCCAAGTCTAACAGACCTACTCTAAAGCCCTAACTAGGATAGCTAAGTAGTCACCACTATTCGCAAAACCAAAGCCTAAAATGACATAAAGAAAACATCCATCAGTAGCTCCATCCTATATAATAGAAAAAATCCATCAGTAGGCCTGTCCTACATCATAAAATTACCTGACTGATCCACATACATTTACACAGCCTAAAAGGGTGCAAGGACAACATCCATCAGTAGGCACATCCAATGTTATACAATTATGTGGCTGATACACACACTTACACTGCCTAGCAAAGAATTAAAGACAACATACATTGGTATGCCCATCTTATATAATCCATATATATGACATGCACACTTACAAAGTGTAAATAAGAAATATAAATAACATATATCTGTAGGCCCATCCATATAATGCATGTACATGAGTGCTACATGCCCAACATTTTTCTGACTGATACACACTTGCGAACACTCGGAAAAAAGACATAGACAACATCCAGCAGTAGGCCTGTTTAATACAAAATACATGTCTGATAGATATGCTCACTTATGCAGCCTAAATAAAAAGACATACAGACAACATCATTTGGTATGTCCATACTATATAATACATATATATGACTTTTACATGTACACATCCTAAATACAGACTTACAGATAGCATCCATCAGTACACACTTCCATATAATATGTGACAGTTGCCATAATGATCTATATTACCTCTGTCGCAGTCATTACTGCAGTCCAAGACCCACTCAGAAAAATTGGAGAGAGTTTTGGGTCCCACCAGGAGCAAGATACAATTTCAACAATGCCATAAGATGGGTTCCTGAATACATTCAGTGCAAACTCAATGTTAGGGATGTGAATGTCAGGGTCCCCCGAACATTCAAAATATAAAAAAGATAAAGTCTTCAGTAGTCTCCCACTTATAATGTTACCCCATCTGCAACAGGAAAGTGGCCTTATAAGAGTGGTGGCCTCTTAGAGGGGGATCACACAGATGTGAGTAATAATTACATTTAAAGTATGAAAGGGGTAACTAATGTTTAAGTATTTCATATTTTCGTTTAAAAATCACAGGCTTGTTATGGAATCAGTGTGATAAAATTTATAATTAATGCTATTTAAAATTATTCTTAATGATCATCAGTCGTGGTGTAAAATCACCTTGTCAGAAAAATCTGCAGATTACAAATATCTTGATGTAACTATCATTGTCTGTATATTCCATTTTTCCACTGATGTGGAATGTATAATTAACAATGTTTATTTTAAGCTTTCCTTTAGAAGAATTGATTTCACTTTTCCTTCTTTACTGAGACTGTCTGATAACATTTTGTACTTTTTGCAGCAACTGATTTCTCCATTGGCAATTTGTAGTTATTACATTAAATGTTCAGTGTTTAAAAAGGAAGTGAGCTTGTCACGTGTTCAACTGATTTTAGTTTGATCTGCTGTGCTAGTCCAACTGTCAAAGGTAGTCTCTAAACAAACCAATCCATTTTCAAGCCCAATTCAGAGTAAATGTACACCAAATTACAGATTTAGCTTTGGTGTGAATTTATAAATCCAAAGCTCATACCCTCTACCTTAAAAATTAGGGGATTATCAAAATTCAAACAATCCAGTGAGACCTGAAGAATTTAAATATAAGTGTGACCATTGAAAGAAAATCTCATATCCAAAACTTTGGATAATTTTGAATAAAATTTCATCCTAAATAGTTATAAACTTTAAATGGTTTATCTGTAATAATGTGTAAAAAAATAAATAATTAAATAAACAAATTTATGGAATTTTCAGAAAATTTAAACATTTATTTATTGTCTCGGCTTTATTCAGATAAACACATGAAAAAGTGAGACATTTACTTTCCTTTGTCAACCTCAAGTGGTATTTGCTTAATCGTTCTAACAAAGGTTTTCATTCAAAAAGTAGAAGTCCACAAAGCTCAAAAAATTGTACAAAATAAATAATTAAATAAACAAACAAATTTATGGAATTTTCAGAAAATTTAAACAGGTCATCTACATATGAATAGACTCATAAATTTCATATTTCTGCCTTAAGTGGTTTATGCTTAATCATGCTAACAATGTTTTATTTTTTTGAAAAATTACCCATTCCAAACAGTTTTAAAGTGTGTTAAAAAAAAATAATAAAAGATTGCTGTAATGACCAGGACCAAAAATATAATCAGGTCATCTATGTATGCATACAAAAATGCTAGCAAAAATTGATTTGTATACGTTGAATGGTTCTTGCCCAATGTTGCCAAAAATCTTCTCAAGACTGACAGACTTAAAGAAGTGCGGATCTACGTATGGACTGGACCAAATCAATATGCCCTCAATGACTGACATAGGCAAGTGAAGTTTGGTTGACTTGTTTATATACATATGTACCTGATTCAATCAGACTTCATTGTCATTTAGTAATTTTTATAACTTTCATCAGTGGATGGCATAGGTGTTTTGCAAACACAAATATAGTTTCTAAAGTTTAAGTCATGTAGTAAACTTTTCAGAACTTGCAGTGCATAGTTGAGACAATAGAGTTGAAGGTAAAATGGCTCATGGTTTATATGGATCTGAATCAAATAACTGAAGACATGAACCTAATAGCTTATCAAATTTATTTCTTTACATTAATTTGTTATTATGCAAATATAGTGATTAACTTGACTTAATCCTGTGTTGTGTGAAGTTATGAAGAGTGTGAATGTGTGTGTATGTGTCTAAGAGAGAGAGAGAGTGAGAGCATTTTGAGATGATCCCCAATCTAAAATAATGGAAAACTTCTAACTGCTTTCAAATAAACGAAAATGTTCTATTTAATTTTGGGGCTTTGCATCAGCGAGTTTTTGAAAACAAGCGGAGTAGGGGTGGGTGGAACCTGCCTTGAAGTGTTCTTAAAAAAACAAATATAGATTGAGAAGAAAAAAAATAAAGTTAACAATATTTAATATTTTAACATTGTATAGGCCTGTTATGAAATGATTCTTATATTACTTACAGGAACAACATGGCTATATCTGCAACCTTCAAATTCTCATCGATACCATCATAAACAATGCAATGTACTGTGTATTGTAAACGGCAACTGAATATGCAGCAGAAACCTTTCAAAAAAATTAGCAAAATATTTCCAGTACAATGTCAATTACAGTAATAATAAACTCTACATGAAAACATTTTGATTATAATAGGCCGTACAGTGTGCAAATGTTACAACTGCAACATCCATCTCCACACAGGCTGCAGCCACTTCCAGCCCAGATTTTCTCACATCAAATACCATATTTCAAAATCAGTGTAACAATCGGCATCTGTCTACTTTGAAAACGTAGCATCAGTCTCTGGCACCAGTTTCAACTGGGGTCAGAACACAATTAGTTTTATTACATATTACCTACATGCATTTCTTCAAGCTGAACTCAGACCAATGTTCCAATCACACAAGGATTCCTAGAGGTGACAGTGCCATTATCGTCCATTACACACACCAAGACTTGTCAGTTGTTGCCCAGCATAGTTAAGAATAACAGCACATCAAAGCCTACTGGGGTCATGATTCCATTTTCTGGTCAATCAAAACAGAGTTTTTGACCATATTTCACACTTAATTTACATGTGCACTTCCACCACACTGCTTTCTCAACAACAATAACGTGCATCTCAAAATAAAGAATGACTCCTCACTAAAGGAGGTATATATACACCAAGAAGTTATGTGAGGCTTGGGCTGGAAGATGATTGTAAAATTTCCCTAGTGGCTTTCCGAATAATAAATGAAACATATTGATACATAAGCTATTATGGCAAAGATGGCTGCATTCCAGAGATTGGGGTATAGCTATATTCTTAATAAAAACAATACAAGCAATTCTGTGTACGTGTTTCTTTTTCCATTGTTGTGTATTGGGATCTTTGTATGAAAGTAAGCCATATCTCCCATTTGTTGTTTGGGTACCAGTCCAAATGCGGCACTGCCCATTTGGAGCCAGGAAAACATTTTCATCAAGTTTCAATGTAAGATTTTGAAAACATCCCTCCATGCTAACTTTTGCAACAGGAAACTGGTGTTTTAATACAATAAAACCACATCACTGATTATTTTCTATCAACACATACCGAAACTAGGTCCACATTTTTAAAATACAGGAATTTAGACATTTTATATTTCTTTTAAATTAATACAAATATATTTAAAATCAAAATTTAAAGTTGACAATTTTTCAGTATTTTCAGTGCTATAAGGAATAAATGTGCCAAGTTTCATATATGTATGTCAAGTATTGTTAAGTGCTATAAGGAATAAATGAATCATGTACAGTTAACGGCATCGTCCCACCGACCTCTAATAGTATTCGGAGAAGACAATCTGATAACTGCCAATCCTGATCAAGATAATCCTGACACAGAGGTGCTTAGCTTAACATCTAGATGTAATTATTTGTATGCTATTTCCTGTATGCAATTTTTAAAACCAACATGAAACAGTTGCTTTCTCATTTTACAGGGAATGCGACTATTAAGCAACACAAAAGTGGTGGAAATGATCAATCAGACGACAAAACTACATCATGAGGCAGCTACAGATTGTCCACTAATGGAGGTATACATACACCAAGAAGGTAAGTGGGGCTTGGGCTGGCAGATGATCTTATAATGTGTGAATTGTGGCTTCATCTCACCTAAATTCAAGCTGTACAATGGGATTCCATCAACCAAACCAGGCTGCAGTGCTGCTGCAGTCAACCTGGGATTCCATGTGGGACTTCAAGAGACACCAATGGGAAATACAAATGGCCAGACTCGTGCTTACAGCCATAAATATTCCTCCTCCACCTTGAAGCGGCATGCAAAGGACTCCAAATAGAGTAGCAAAAGTTACAACTGAGCTAAATAAGGACATGGCAAAAAAAACGTAAACTGGCGCGTGACAGGACTAAAGATCATGGCAGCACAGACCCTTCCACTATCAACATTGCATTTGATGCATGCTACAACACTATTTGTATAGTTAGTGCAGAGAAACCAGGACGAGCCTCTTCACAAGCTGTCGGAATAGCTTGTAAGAAAATGACTGATCATAAGTATATCATTGCCGCTGTGTGTGAAAACAAATTGTGTTGGACTGGAGCTTGGCTCAGACAAAAAGGATATAATGTTGCATTCCCTAATGGTCATGCAGATTGTACTCTGAATATTCCATATGCAGCACCTCACTCTGAGTTTGAAATGGGATATGAAATTGGGACACAGTTTATGCTTCACAAAGTTCTAGTTAAGTTTGTGTCTACAGACAGTGATGCAAAATCTGCCCTTGGATTTCAAGAAGCATATAAAACATTGTATCCCATGTGGCAAATGGATCTGACTCATTTGGGAAAGGCGCAGTTTAATAAATGCAAATCTGCTATATTCAGTGATGCTATATTTCCTGGTGCTTCAACAAGAGAAAACAAGAAGCAGGCACAAAAAGTCCTTAGTTAAGATGTTATGGATGATAATGGAGGTAATTTACAGAAAGTCAAGTTGTTGTTACCCAAAGTTCTTGATGCAACACTGCGTTGCTATGACAGCGACTGCTCCTGATGCCAGAGATACTCTATGGTATGTGGTGCCGGTCACAGAAATAAATGGTGGCTCAATTCCAAATTTCTTGGTTCAAACAAAGTCACCAATCTGCAAATGGATGAGAATGACAAACAATTACTACAAGAAATCCTGAAAATGAAGTTAAGTGAAAATGCTTTCATGACAATGAGACTTTACACAAACACACAAAACTGAGGCTGTGAATAGATCACTAGGTGTTTCTCTACCTAAGAATGTCAACTACTCCAGGAACTTTGAAGGGAGATGTGCAACAACTATTCATAGAATTAACAACAAATTGGGCAAATCTATGGTAAAAAAGTTGGACAATTTGGGTGTCAGCCTCTCTAAAAGAACTCTGAGGTCCTTGGATCAAATTAAAAAGGAATATGATTATCACAAACAAGACAGGACAACATAATATTTGCCCATAACAAGTACAGAAAATTGGCTCAAACAAGGAAATCTGACTATAGGAAAGGACAATTAGATATGCCAGAGCAAAATGAGATAACCATTATGCCTAAAACTGACTGATATATTTGGTTGAAAGAAAAACAACAAAACAACCAAAGAATAGTGGGGAAATCTGTAGTACGTGTCACATATTGAGACATTTGCTACCACCGCCTGATGAGATACATGGAGGGACCAAAATATTTTGGGTGTTTTAAATATACATGCATAAAAGTACAAATAAAAAAGCTTACCATACAAATAAGATAAATAAGTTTCTGAATTCTTCATTACTGTACATTTTAAATTCAAGTATGCAATCTGCATTTGTACCATGAGCAAAACATTAATAAGACAAGATTTTTTAGAACAATTTGCCTGATGGCTTTCTGAACATAAATTAAACATATTGATACATAAGCTATTATGGCAAAGATGGCTGCATTCCAGAGATTGGGGTATAGCTATATTCTTAAAACAATACAAGCAATTCTGTGTATGTGTTTTTTGTTCCATTGTTGTGTATTGAGATCTTTGTATGAAAGCCATATTTCCATTTGTTGTTTGGGTACCAGTCCAAATGCGGCACTGCCCATTTGGAGCCAGGAAAACATTTTCATCAAGTTTCAATGTAAGATTTTGAAACATCCCTCCATGCTAACTTTTGCAACGGGAAACTGGTGTTTTAATACAATAAAACCACATCACTGATTATTTTCTATCAACACATACCGAAACTAGGTATACATTTTAAAATACAGGAATTTAGACATTATATATTTCTTTTAAATTAATAAAAATATATTTAAAATCAAAACTTGTAGTTGACAATTTTTCAGGGCATTTTCAGTGCTATAAGGAATAAATGTGCCAAGTTTCATATATGTATGTCAAGTATTGTTAATAATATGGCAATTTAACTGTCAATAAGCCTTGCATCTGTCAGAGACATGAAATGCATACAGTTACACTGATGCCAAGCCATATCAATACAATGCCAATGAGAAATAATACAGGAAATTTTCAATTTAATCAGCCCATAAATTCTTCAGTCACAGATCCAAATTTCATCTTACCCAATGTTGGCTACCTACACAACAGCACAGTACTTCAAATTGCTATGGAAAGAAAACCATGAAAGACTTTGATACCAAATAACCAAGTTATATATTTGACACAATCTCAAAAATGAAACCAAGCCTAGTTGCCAAGCCTTTTGATAAAATTAAAAAATGGTAGTCATTTACATTTTTCATTAAATTTTAACACAAAATGTGAAATTCAAACGTTTATTCTGAAATCCTTTAAAAATGTAATTTGCCAAAAGCTGTGCAAGAAGAAACTAACTTAAGTCACCTACACAACTGCTAGCATAGATCCCCCATAGAGTGCACAGACATTGTACTATATCTGCACATATGTGGCCAATCAAGTGTAAATTAAAAACTGGAATCTTGGCCACCGCCCTGCTTTTTAGGACCCCTCATAATTCCAGATTATTGATCTCATTGATCTGTGTCATTAATAATTAAATGTAGGGAGATCAAAGACTTTCAAAATTAATTACAAAATTGTGCCTAACACGTGTAAGCTTGTCCCTAGGCTTATAAAAATGGGGTCCGAAGCTCTTCACCAGCACATACATTTTTGATCTGTTACCATGAAAGGTGAAAAATAATTCAAAACCTACATGCTTCAAGATAGACCATGTCCCAAATAACAAAGGTATGAAGATTTCCAAAGACCAAGCCCCTAAAACGAATCAGGCACAGTTAATGGCATCGAAACGTACACATCAATCATACAAGTAAACATCACACAAACTGAAAGAAGAAAAGAAAGATTAACAAATAAATATGCATAAATGTAAATGGGAAAATGTCATACACAAATAAACAAATACAATCACAAACACAGATACACATCAATCATACACATACACATCAATCAAACAAGTATACATCACGCAAAAATGAAAGAACAAAAGAAAGATTAACAAATAAATATGCATGAATGTAAATGGGAAAATGTCATACACAAATAAACAAATACAATCACAAACACAGATACACATCAATCATACACATACACATCAATCAAACAAGTATACATCACGCAAAAATGAAAGAACAAAAGAAAGATTAACAAATAAATATGCATGAATGTAAATGGGAATATGTCGTACACAAATAAACAAATATAATCACAAACACACATACACATCAATCATACAAGTAAACATCACGCAAACTGAAAGAAGAAAAGAAAGATTAACAAATAAATATGCATAAATGTAAATGGGAAAATGTCATACACAAATAAACAAAAACAATCACAAACACACATACACATCAATCATACACATACACATAAACATCAATCAATCAAGTAAACATCACGCAAACTGAAAGAAGAAAAGAAAGATTAACAAATAATAAGCATAAATGTAAATGGGAAAATGTCATACACAAATACACAAATAAACAAATACAATCACAAACACAGATACACATCAATCATACACATAAACATCAATCAAACAAGTAAAAATCACGCAAAAATGAAATAACAAAAGAAAGATTAACAAATAAATATGCATGAATGTAAATGGGAAAATGTCGTACACAATAAACAAATATAATCACAAACACACATACACATCAATCATACAAGTAAAACATCACGCAAACTGAAAGAAGAAAAGAAAGATTAACAAATGAATATGCATAAATGTAAATGGGAAAATGTCATACACAAATAAACAAAAACAATCACAACCACACATACACATCAATCATACAAGTAAACATCACGCAAAACTGAAAGAACAAAAGAAAGATTAACAAATAAATATGCATCAATGTAAATGGGAAAATGTTGTACACAAATAAACAAATATAATCACAAACACACATACACATCAATCATACAAGTAAACATCACGCAAACTGAAAGAAGAAAAGAAAGATTAACAAATAAATATGCATAAATGTAAATGGGAAAATGTCATACACAAATAAACAAAAACAATCACAAACACACATACACATCAATCATACACATACACATAAACATCAATCATACAAGTAAACATCACGCAAACTGAAAGAAGAAAAGAAAGATTAACAAATAATAAGCATAAATGTAAATGGGAAAATGTCATACACAATACACAAATAAACAAATACAATCACAAACACAGATACACATCAATCATACACATAAACATCAATCAAACAAGTAAAAATCACGCAAAAATGAAATAACAAAAGAAAGATTAACAAATAAATATGCATGAATGTAAATGGGAAAATGTCGTACACAATAAACAAATATAATCACAAACACACATACACATCAACCATACTAGTAAAACATCACGCAAACTGAAAGAAGAAAAGAAAGATTAACAAATGAATATGCATAAATGTAAATGGGAAAATGTCATACACAAATAAACAAAAACAATCACAACCACACATACACATCAATCATACAAGTAAACATCACGCAAAACTGAAAGAACAAAAGAAAGATTAACAAATAAATATGCATCAATGTAAATGGGAAAATGTTGTACACAAATAAACAAATATAATCACAAACACACATACACATCAATCATACAAGTAAACATCACGCAAACTGAAAGAAGAAAAGAAAGATTAACAAATAAATATGCATAAATGTAAATGGGAAAATGTCATACACAAATAAACAAAAACAATCACAAACACACATACACATCAATCATACACATAAACATCAATCAAACAAGTAAAAATCACGCAAAAATGAAATAACAAAAGAAAGATTAACAAATAAATATGCATGAATGTAAATGGGAAAATGTCGTACACAATAAACAAATATAATCACAAACACACATACACATCAACCATACTAGTAAAACATCACGCAAACTGAAAGAAGAAAAGAAAGATTAACAAATGAATATGCATAAATGTAAATGGGAAAATGTCATACACAAATAAACAAAAACAATCACAACCACACATACACATCAATCATACAAGTAAACATCACGCAAAACTGAAAGAACAAAAGAAAGATTAACAAATAAATATGCATCAATGTAAATGGGAAAATGTTGTACACAAATAAACAAATATAATCACAAACACACATACACATCAATCATACAAGTAAACATCACGCAAACTGAAAGAAGAAAAGAAAGATTAACAAATGAATATGCATAAATGTCAATGGGAAAATGTCATACACAAATAAACAAAAACAATCACAAACACACATACACATCAATCATACAAGTAAACATCACGCAAAACTGAAAGAACAAAAGAAAGATTAACAAATAAATATGCATAAATGTAAATGGGAAAATGTCATACACAAATAAACAAATACAATCACAAACACAGATACACATCAATCATACACATACACATCAATCAAACAAGTATACATCACGCAAAAATGAAAGAACAAAAGAAAGATTAACAAATAAATATGCATGAATGTAAATGGGAATATGTCGTACACAAATAAACAAATATAATCACAAACACACATACACATCAATCATACAAGTAAACATCACGCAAACTGAAAGAAGAAAAGAAAGATTAACAAATAAATATGCATAAATGTAAATGGAAAAATGTCATACACAAATAAACAAAAACAATCACAAACACATCAATCATACACATACACATAAACATCAATCATACAAGTAAACATCACGCAAACTGAAAGAAGAAAAGAAAGATTAACAAACAATAAGCATAAATGTAAATGGGAAAATGGCATACACAAATACACAAATAAACAAATACAATCACAAACACAGATACACATCAATCATACACATAAACATCAATCAAACAAGTAAAAATCACGCAAAAATGAAATAACAAAAGAAAGGTTAACAAATAAATATGCATGAATGTAAATGGGAAAATGTCGTACACAATAAACAAATATAATCACAAACACACATACACATCAATCATACAAGTAAAACATCACGCAAACTGAAAGAAGAAAAGAAAGATTAACAAATGAATATGCATAAATGTAAATGGGAAAATGTCATACACAAATAAACAAAAACAATCACAACCACACATACACATCAATCATACAAGTAAACATCACGCAAAACTGAAAGAACAAAAGAAAGATTAACAAATAAATATGCATCAATGTAAATGGGAAAATGTTGTACACAAATAAACAAATATAATCACAAACACACATACACATCAATCATACAAGTAAACATCACGAAAACTGAAAGAAGAAAAGAAAGATTAACAAATGAATATGCATAAATGTAAATGGGAAAATGTCATACACAAATAAACAAAAACAATCACAAACACACATACACATCAATCATACAAGTAAACATCATGCAAAACTGAAAGAACAAAGGAAAGATTAACAAATAAATATGCATCAATGTAAATGGGAAAATGTCATACACAAAAAACAAATAGAATCACAAACACACATACAAATCAATCATAGAAGTAAACATCACACAAACTGAAAGAAGAAAAGAAAGATTAACAAATAAATATGCATAAATGTCAATGGGAAAATGTCATACACAAAAAAACAAATAGAATCACAAACACACATACAAATCAATCATAGAAGTAAACATCACGCAAACTGAAAGAAGAAAAGAAAGATTAACATATAAATATGCATAAATGTAAATGGGAAAATGTCATACACAAATAAACAAAAGCAATCACAAACACACATACACATCAATCATACACATAAACATCAATCATACAAGTAAACATCACGCAAACTGAAAGAAGAAAAGAAAGATTAACAAATAATATGCATAAATGTAAATGGGAAAATGTCATACACAAATTCACAAATAAACAAATACAATAACAAACACAGATACACATCAATCATACACATCAATCAAACAAGTAAAAATCACGCAAAAATGTAAGAACAAAAGAAAGATTAACAAATAAATATGCATCAATGTAAATGGGAAAATGTCGTACACAAATAAACAAATATAATCACAAACACATACACATCAATAATACAAGTAAACATCACGCAAACTGAAAGAAGAAAAGAAAGATTAACAAATAAATATGCATAAATGTAAATGGGAAAATTTCATACACAAATAAAAAAATACAATTACAAACACACATACACATCAATCATACAAGTAAACATCATGAAAACTGAAAGAAGAAAAGAAAGATTAACAAATAAATACGCATCAATGTAAATGGGAAAATGTCATACACAAATATAATCACAAACACACATACACATCAATCATACACATAAACATCAATCATACAAGTAAACATCACGCAAACTGAAAGAAGAAAAGAAAGATTAACAAATAAATATGCATAAATGTAAATGGGAAAATGTCATACACAAATAAACAAATACAATCACAAACACAGATACACATCAATGATAAAAATACACATCAATCAAACAAGTAAACATCACGCAAAAAATGAAAGAACAAAAGAAATATAAACAAATAAATATGCATCAATGTAAATGGGAAAATGTCGTACACAAATAAACAAATATAATCGCAAACACACATACACATCAATCATAGAAGTAAACATCACGAAAACTGAAAGAAGAAAAGAAAGATTAACAAATGAATATGCATAAATGTAAATGGGAAAATGTCATACACAAATACACAAATACAATCACAAACACAGATACAAATCAATCATACACATACACATCAATCAAACAAGTAAACATCACACAAAAATGAAAGAACAAAAGAAAGATTAACAAGTAAATATGCATCAATGTAAATGGGAAAATGTCGTACACATATAAACAAATATAATCAAGACTGATGTAACACACCAACAAATGCATACGCACAAGCACAGACAACAGGGTACGGAACCGGGCGGGACAGGACAAGACAAGACACACAAGACATGTAACACACCAACAAATGCATACACACAAGCACAGACAACAGGTACGGTACAGGATGGGACAAGACAAGACACACAAGACATGTAACACACCAACAAATGCATACACACAAGCACAGACAACAGGGTACGGCACCGGACGGGACAAGACAAGACACACAAGACATGTAACACACAAACAAATGCATATACACAAGCACAGACAACAGGGTACGGCACAGGACTGAACAGCATAAGACATTCTCGTGTGACTGTCTTCTCCTGTACTGTCCAATATCATACCATTAAGTCTTGTCTTACCCTGTCCCTTGCCATGTTGTGGGAGACAAGACAAGTTGGCACACGATGAGACAGCACAGGACAATATACAATGGCACAGCACAGGACAAGACAACACAAGACGGCACAGCATGGCAAAGGATAGGATAAGACAAGACAGCCTGGCATGGGATGGGACAGGACGGGACAAGGCAAAACACACAAGACTGATGTAACACACCAACAAATGCATACACACAAGAACAGACAACAGGGTACGGCACAGGACGGGACAAGACACACAAGACATGTAACAAACCAACAAATACATACACACAAGCACAGACAACAGGGTATGGCACAGGACAGGACAAGACAAGACATGCAAGACATGTAACACACCAACAAATGCATACACACAAGCAAAGACAACAGGGTACGGCACAGGACGGGACAAGACAAGACACACAAGACATGTAACATACAAACAAATACACACACACAAGCACAGACAACAGGGTACGGCACAGGATGGGACAAGACAAGACAAGACACACAAGACATGTAACACAAACAAATGCATACACATAAGCACAGACAACAGGGTACGGCACAGGACGGGACAAGACAAGACAAGACACACAAGACATGTAACACAAACAAATGCATACACACAAGCACAGACAACAGGGTACGGCAACAGACGGGACAAGACAAGACACACAAGACATGTAACACACCAACAAATGCAAACACACAAGCACAGACAACAGGGTACGGCACAGGACAGGACAAGACAAGACAAGACACACAAGACATTTAACACACCAACAATTGCATACAAACAAGCACAGACAACAGGGTATGGCACAGGACGGGACAAGACATACAAGACATGTAACACACCAACAAATGCATACACACAAGCACAGACAACAGGGTACGGTACAAGATGGGACAAGACAAGAAAAGACACACAAGACACGTAACACACCAACAAATACATACACACAAGCACAGACAACAGGGTACGGTACAGGACAGGACAAGACAAGACAAGACACACAAGACATGTAACACACCAACAAAAAATACATAAACACAAGCACAGGCAACAGGGTATGGCACAGGACGGGACAAGACACACAAGACATGTAACACACCAACAAATGCATACACACAAGCATAGACAACAGGGTAAGGCACCGGGTGGGACAAGACAAGACAAGACATGTAACACACCAACAAATGCATACACACAAGCACAGACAACAGGGTATGGCACCGGACGGGACAAGACACACAAGACATGTAACACACCAACAAATGCATACACACAAGCACAGACAACAGGGTACGGCACAGGACGGGACGGGACAAGACAAGACATGTAACGCACAAACAAATGCACACACACAAGCACAGACAACAGGGTATGGCACAGGACGGGACAAGACAAGACAAGACACACAAGACATGTAACACACCAACAAATGCAAACACACAAGCACAGACAACAGGGTACGGCACAGGATGGGACAAGACACACAAGACATGTAACACACCAACAAATGCATACACACAAGCACAGACAACAGGGTACGGCAACGGACGGGACAAGAGAAGACACACAAGACATGTAACACACAAACAAATGCATACACACAAGCACAGACAAGAGGGTACGGAACAGGACTGGAGAGGACAAGACATTCTCGCATGTCAGTCTTCTCCTGTACTGTCCCATATCATACCATTAAGTCTTGTCTTACCCTGTCCCTTGCCATGTTGTGGGAGACAAGACAAGTTGGCACATGATGGGAACAGCACAGGACAATACACAATGGCACAGCACAGGACAAGACAACACAAGACGGTACAGCATGGCAAGGGATAGGATAAGACAAGACAGCCTGGCATGGGATGGGACAGGACGGGACAAGGCAAGACACACAAGATATGTAACACACCAATAAATGCATACACACAAGCACAGACAGCAGGATACGGCACAGGACAGGACAAGACAAGAAACACAAGACATGTAACACACCAACAAATGCATACACACAAGCACAGACAACAGGGTACAGCACAGGATGGGACAAGACAAGATAAGACACACAAGACATGTAACACAGCAACAAATGCATACACACAAGCACAGACAACAGGGTATGGCACAGGACAGGAAAAGCAAGACAAGACACACAAGACATGTAACACACCAACAAATGCATACAAACAAGCACAGACAACAGGGAATGGCACCGGATGGGACAAGACACACAAGACATGTAACACACCAACAAATGCATACACACAAGCATAGACAACAGGGTACGGCACAGGACGGGACAAGACATGTAACACACAAAAAAATGCACACACAAGCACAGACAACAGTGTAAGGCACAGGACGGGACAAGACAAGACACACAAGACATGTAACACAAACAAACGCATATACACAAGCACAGACAACAGGGTATGGCACAGGATGGGACAAGACAAGACAAGACACACAAGACATGTAACACACCAACAAATGCATACACACAAGCACAGACAACAGGGTACGGCACAGGACAGGACAAGACAAGACAAGAAACACAAGACATGTAACACACCAACAAATGCATACACACAAGCACAGACAACAGGGTACAGCACAGGACAGGAAAAGCAAGACAAGACACACAAGACATGTAACACACCAACAAATGCATACACACAAGCACAGACAACAGGCTACGGCACCGGATGGGACAAGACACACAAGACATGTAACACACCAACAAATGCATACACACAAGCATAGACAACAGGGTACGGTACAGGACGGGACAAGACAAGACACACAAGACATGTAACACACACAAAAATGCACACACAAGCACAGACAACAGTGTACGGCACAGGATGGGACAAGACAAGACACACAAGACATGTAACACACCAACAAATGCATACACACAAGCACAGACAAGAGGGTACGGAACAGGACTGGACAGGACAAGACATTCTTGTATGTCTGTCTTCTCCTGTACTGTTCCATATCATACCATTAAGTCTTGTCTTACCCTGTCCCTTGCCATGTTGTGGGAGAGAAGACAAGTTGGCACACGATGGGAACAGCACAGGACAATACACAATGGCACAGCACAGGACAAGACAACACAAGACGGCACAGCATGGCAAGGGATAGGATAAGACAAGACAGCCTGGCATGGGATGGGACAGGACGGGACAAGGCAAGACACACAAGACATGTAACACACCAATAAATGCATACACACAAGCACAGACAGCAGGGTACGGCACAGGATGGGACAAGACAAGACAAGACACACAAGACATGTAACACACCAACAAATGCATACAGACAAGCACAGACAACAGGGTACGGCACAGGACAGGACAAGACAATACAAGACACACAAGACATGTAACACACCAACAAATGCATACACACAAGCACAGACAACAGGGTATGGCACAGGATGGGACAAGACACACAAGACATGTAACACACCAACAAATGCATACACACAAGCACAGACAATAGGGTACAGTACAGGATGGGACAAGACAAGACACACAAGACACCTAACACACCAACAAATGCATACACACAAGCACAGACAACAGGGTACGGTACAGGACGGGACAAGATAAGACAAGACACACAAGACATGCAACACACCAAAAAAAAATGCATACACACAAGCACAGACATCAGGGTACGGCACAGGACGGGAAAAGACAAGACAAGACACACAAGACATGTAACACACCAACAAATGCATACACACAAGCACAGACAACAGGGTATGGCACCGGGTGGGACAAAACAAGACAAGACACACAAGACCTGTAACACACCAACAAATGCATACATACAAGCACAGACAACAGGGTACGGCACCAGACAGGACAAGACAAGACAAGACACACAAGACATGTAACACCAACAAATGCATACACACAAGCACAGACAACAGGGTATGGCACAGGATGGGACAAGACAAGACACACAAGACATGTAACACAGCAACAATGCATACACACAAGCACAGACAACAGGGTGCGGCACAGGATGGGACAAGACAAGACAAGACACACAAGACATGTAACACACGAACAAAAGCGTACACACAAGCACAGACAACAGGGTACAGAACAGGACGGGACAAGACAAGACAAGACACACAAGACATGTAACACAAACAAATGCATATACACAAGCACAGACAACAGGGTATGGCACAGGATGGGACAAGACAAGACAAGACACACAAGACATGTAACACACCAACAAATGCATACACACATGCACAGACAACAGGGTACAGCACAGGATGAGACAAGACAAGACAAGACACAGAAGACATGTAACACACCAACAAATGCATACACACAAGCACAGACAACAGGGTACGGCACAGGACGGGACAAGACCAGACAAGATTCACAAGATATGTAACACACCAACAAATGCATACACACAAGCACAGACAACAGGGTATGGCACAGAACAGGACAAAATAAGACAAGACACACAAGACATGTAACACCAACAAATGCATACACACAAGCACAGACAACAGGGTATGGCACCGGACGGGACAAGACAAGACACACACAAGACTGATGTAACACACGAACATATGCATACACACAAGCATACACACAGGCACATATCTCCATACAGGCAGACATACATACCCAAGGTCCACAGCCTGGAAGAGAGAACTTTGATGAGGCACCAGACACACCTCTTCTTCCCCACTGAAATCTCCCTCTACATCAGCAACTATCCCTGACGATGGTCCCACTGTCTGGACTGTGAAGTCCAGATTGGTACCTAAAATCGCTAGGTCAGACAGTTCAAAACCAGCTGATGCTTCGGATGCACTTTCTGCTTCCGACTCCAGAGTCACAGTAAGTGGATCCTCCAGAATCACCTCTGAGACAGGGGAGGGGTCTGACAGGGGGTCAGGGAGATCCAGCAATGGGACGACATCGACCACAGTCTCTGTATCCCTTGCCAGTTCTGGAGTCTGCATCTGAAAAACATTGTAAAAGTTTATTAGCAAAAGGAGATGTAGAGCCACTCAGCTGTTGGTTACTAATGATAGTATCAGAGCAAAAAGCAGAGACATGATCAGAGTTTCTGATGCCATGTTTGCAATGTGAACAAAGTCCTTATGCACAACTGTAAGATCAACATTGGGTCTTATTCCGATGGGCACAAGTTAGACAGGTGTCTGTTATATAAAAGGACATTAATAAGAGAATTTTTACTGGGGATTAACAAATGTTCAATTTTTAAAATGTGTTTGTTATATTGAGGTGTCTGCTATGGCAGGTTGCACTGTAGTTACATTGTCCACATGCAAAATTAAATGTCCCTTTGTGAATGAAAACAAGTTTCTATTTGATCTAATAATCCTGTACTCTTGTAATGTTCATTTCTTTATTCTCTTTGGGTAAATCACAGTATTTGGCCTTTTTGCAGCTTTTACATGTTATATCAGCATAGAAGCCACAGTTGTGGCCTAAAATACAATCTTAATGTCCAGAAACATATGGGGGTGCATGCTGTAGGTGTTTCCCAGTTTCAGTTCTTTTCAAAAATTACATTTCTTTCCAACACCTGTGAATACACCCCCAAAATGGCCATTTTTTACCGTTATGCTGTTGCACTTAAAAATATTTCATTTTTCAACAAAGAATATTATTATTTCCTTATATTAGCAGAACAGTGTTGTCAGTATTCTTACGGAAAATTTCATCACAAAAATGTTAATGTTAATGTAGTTGTCGAAAGTAAAGGTAGAAAATTGGTGGATATATCAATAAAAATGTGGAACCTATACTTTGTTATGCTTTTTTATATTCTTGTTACCCTCTTCTAGTTATGTCTGTAATTATTAGGAAAGATTTCATATTATTTTATTGAATTTCATATATAAAAGTTAAACTATAGTTATAAATGCTGCAGAAACCAAAGAAATGTCAGATTGGAGTCTTAATTTTTTTTTACGGAGTATCCACTGAAATAAAACCTGGGGCGGAAAAATTTGTAGAGTCCGTAACCACTCACAGTTTTCCTATTTTGAAGACACTCACAACAGTTTTATTAATTTTGGTTATACATACTGTGGGTATGGTTTCAAAAATATACAAGTCATGGATATATTTTTCATTACAAATTTCCTGATGGACAAAGCGTGGTTACGGACACTACAAAAAACTGTAGTGTCCGTAACCTGAAAATATATGTAATAGTTCTGGAGCCATTTTTCAAAACTTTAAGCATATCAAACTAAAACTTTCCATATCATTAGTATTGCATCATCTTTGGCTGAAAATATTCCATGTTACAGGATGATGCAACAATTTCGTTATGTAATATTGCATCATTAATTGTTTGTCTGCAAAAAAGAAAAATAAGTCCTTTGTATTTGCATCCAAGTAGTACATTCCAGCAGCCTTGGCTTCAACCGAGTCACTTGGAAGCATGGAGGAATTCCTCAACATCATTACTGACGAGAAATTATCTGTCAAAGTTGAAATAATGGTAAGTATGAAAGTGAAATACTGTACCAATATTTTCTGTAGAGTCCGTAACCTATATTAGGCAAACGAGATATCAATGTTTCATGTCATTATTATGCTCGAATGCAGCACTTTTTGTGTTAAACTGTCCTTTATCATACATATCTTAAATACTTAAGTCAATACTTTTTACTAAATTAAATTTTGTTTGATTATTGAATTAAAAATAGCTAAATTTAATGAAAAGTTAGAATAAAAATAATTATGTCCTATTTTTCCCCATTTAGTACACTTTCAATCTTTCCTTCAGAATAATTATATGACTGTTTTCAATATATGCACAAACTAACTGACACTAAAGGGTTTCAAATATGTGTACATATTGATGATGTTAATATGATACAAAAAGGTTATGGACACTACGCATTGTAAACATGTATGTTTTAAATGTTCATACTATAATACACATATGTATTAAATGCATACTGACATAAAAGCCCTACCTAAACAAGATTTCTTTTCTGCAAAAGGGTTTTGATGAGTAAAATGTTTTAATTCCTATAAATCCTGAGAAGTCTATTAAAAAGCTTGACATTGTTGGTATTATATTAATAAGTAGACACAAATATTTGCAAATGAAAGTGCAAGTAATAACCTCTTGGTTACACATGACACAGGTTAATGATATTAATAACTGGTAATGCAGAAGCACTATGTTAAGGCACAACTTCAGTTTGATAATGATACAGATTTCTAATTCAGGTTGTTTTTTTTCCTCAGCAGTATCCAATATGGATTTAAGATCATCCAAACTATCTGGAAACCATGAAGCTGGTGGGCATATCGAGAGGGAAAAAAACAGAAACAGATGATGTAATGAAAAGAAGAAAAAATGCCCTGAAAGTGAAAGCCTGGAGGGCAAAACAAAAGTTAGACAAATCCAGAGATGAAGAATTGAAGGAAAGGGACAGAGAAAGAAAAAAAAGAGCAAGGCAAGAAGAAAAAGAAACAACCAAGTCCTGTCTAGAGAAGCTACAATTACTTAAACAGCGAAAACGCAATGAAATGCAACAGTACAGAGAAAAGGTCAAAAACAAGAAAACATTATTGCAGGGCAACAATAAGTCTGCAGACAGAACAAACAATACCCAGAAGAACAGCTGAAAACTAAGAGACAGACATCACTTCTGGAAAAGAAAACAGCTGTTCAAAGAACCCAAATATGGAGATTGAGAGTCCAACTGAAAGGAAGTGAGCAGGGTTCGTCAAAAAACTCAGAACTAGATCTTCCCAGTTTGTCACAGCAAGATGGGAATATCTTTTCTTCCAGATATTCCAAATGCAGAAGTCTGAGGAGAGTGAAATCAGCTCTTCCAAAAACTCCAAAGAGAAAAGCTGAAGCATTAAAATATTTGATTAACTCTCCATCTACATGTACCTCAAAGATTCTCACACAACAGAATGTTATTGCAAGTCCAGAATGCAGAAGAAAAATTGAAGTAGCAGACACAATACTTAAAAGAATTCAGGAAAGTCTAACTGAAGTGAAAGACCCAAAGCAAAAGAGTGCGACAAAAGGAATGCATATAACATCATTCATGGAGCTGTAATTAAGAGGGACCCCTTTGGACAAACACAGTGCTAAAGAAACACCTCAATTTGTTTGCATATATTCATTAAACACTTAATTTAATAAGTTTAGCATTATAATGATAGCTTGTCATTATAATTTGATATGAAAGGTTCATAATTTCAGTATTGCAAGACTGTTAATGGTTTCTAGTTAATAACAAATGTACCAATCTTCCAAGATTTCATTATCTTTTTCAATTTCTGTTTAATGATAAAGGAATGAAAGAGATTATTTAAGCAGAACATGTCAAAATAAGTTTATTCATTTCGTGAATTATGTAGTGTCCGTAACTGTTTGGACCTTTATCTGGTACATTAATTTAATGTTTTTCATATGCAGTTCTGGAACTAGAACATGTGGTTGATTATTGCCTATAGGTTCAAACAACAATATATAAGCAATATTTTCCATTTCCCTTGACCTTGTTAGTATATTCTGATAAAGTTATGCTCCGTTGAAATAGTGTTTCAGCAGGTGTTGAAGAGAGAGTAAGGTTTTAATCGCCTATGACCTATCTAGTCACATAAAAGTTGTTATTTTTGTTTGTTTATGAGTTCAAGTTTGTTATATTACAAAAAATTAAATGTTCAAGTGAAAACCATGACTGACTTTGCTTGTTATATTCACCCTGTAGTGTCCTTAACCAGAACCTACTCTACCTCCAGCAAACAAGAAAAAAATAAACTTGCCATTTTCTCTTCAATAAACCATTAAATTTTCAGAGGTTTAAAGTTTTGAACTTCCAAAATCCGGTTGTTTCAACAGAATTCTGTGAAGTTGAAATTTGACCCCCATGTGCAACACATTTGGGCCAAATACCATGATTTACCCGTCTTGTCTATTCTCATTTCTTTGCGCATTTATATATTTTGTAATTCCCCTATTTGTCTCTTTTCTTGTACATTCATTTATTATTTTGTTAATTCATTCATTTGTTCACATATTTACTCTCTGACTCTGCTCCTATGTGTATTTGTTTGTACAGTCCTTCAAGTACAGAAAAATCTCGCCTATTCACACGAGCTGCCCATAAGCTGCACATGAGAAACTTGTTAGCAATGCGTGTAAATTGGGTAGATTTTGCAAGCTCATTTGTGCAGTTTGTTAGATCTTGTGAGCCATTGAAGAACTAACCAAATTTTCTTATGTGCAGATTTTGCTCAGGTGAGAATTTTAATGTTCACATCAGAAAGTTTAACTTAGAAAACATTTTTTCACCATTTCATCGGACTATGTTTGAAAATAAGGCAGAGTTCTAATTTCTCATTCCAGTTATCTTTTTTAAAGGATAACCAGCAAAATTGCCAACTGAATTAGATCATTATTGGAAGTCTAAGTAAAATTAATCAGAAAAACTCAACTGTCCACAAAACCCGAGACTGTAATGACAACACACATTAGACTCGGGTACAATCTTAACACCGTGATAACTGAAACTTCCTTCATGGAAAAATATTTGCATGAACTTCATTAAAACTATATATTGCATGAAACATCTAAATTTCAGTTGTTGTTGAGGGGTTTATTTAATTTGACAATCCTAAGTTATCGGAAGCATTAAAGCAATTTCTTGATCATCAAATATTTAAGACTAGTAAATGTGATTCTTCAATTTTTTAACTATATATTTTGAATAAAAGTTGCTAAAATCTTTACATGCAAAAGCTGGTGAAACCCATGTTTGCTAGTCACTGGAAAAAACTTGAATGCCGAACAGCTTAAGCTAGTTATATGTACAATAGGTATCTTGGTACAATGTAAATAATGTAGAACTACATGAAACAGGGTGGCGGGGGTGGATGTTCATGTCCATTCTTATGTATTCATTCAATTTTTAAATGCCCATAGCATTCTTTTATATTGGTTTGGGGATGATTTTGTACCAGTAATTCTTAAAGGAAAAGGAAAAGATAGTTCTCATGTTTAATCAATATAAGTAAAACTTCATGCCGATTTAAAATTAGATAGTGGAGAGGTCACATGTACTCTCACTTAAAATCTAATGTTGTATCCATGTTTCATCTACATTGGATTTTTTAAACTTTTAAATAACATTCTTGATCATTGGTTTGGGGATGATTTTGTAACAGTAATTCTTCAAGGAAAAATTAAAGATAGTTGTCATGTTTAATCAATATCAGTAAAACTTCACGCCGATTTCAAATTGGATATCGGAGATGTCACACACACCCTATTTAAAATCTCCCAATTTTGCGTCCATGTTTCATCTTCATCTGATTTTTTAAAATTTAAATAACATTCTTTATCATTGGTTCTGGGATGATTTCATACAACTAATTATATTGGGGGGTGGGGGTGGAAGATAACTTTCATGTTTACTTGATACGTGTAACATCCCGTTAATATAATATTTGATAGCTGCAGTGTAACCTGTACCAAATTCTACAGTAACATTTTTTGTGTCATTTGTTATGTCTAGTGGTTTGAAATGAGCAAACCTTTTATTAAAAGGTATTAGTACAGATATATAAAAAAATCAGAATTCACTTATTATAATATGTAATACAATGTTTTTTGCAAAAACTTGAGATGAAATATGATGTAACTGCTCAACAAATATGTAACAAGGACAACAAAAACTCGCATCTTTCTTGCATCTCACTGTATAATTTCTTGTTCATTATTATGTACCCCATAGATCGACTAAATGACAAATTATGGAAATGATAGGTGGTTAGAACAAGTACACTTACAGTCATGTGCAAAGATGTTGGTCTTTGTGTAGATGGACAAATAAGTTGTGTAATCAGGGTTCTAAATATTGGGATGCACACATGCATTACTTTGATTCTCTCCACAAGGTATGTTCTGCTTAGGTGTTTAAAGTTGTCGAGATGGATTAGAGTCTATACTATGTATGATTAAAAGTAATTTGGACAGGATTAAAGATGTTAATTCATTATGATTGGATTACTCAAGAGCTGAAGTGGCATAAAACTGGGTCAGTTTGACTTCAGTGTTTAAAGTTCGTCAAGATGTCTAAGCGTGCATTATCTCCCAATGCCAAAATACCAAAACTGAAGCAACTGAATTATCACATGAAATTCAGTGATGGATAGAAATGGGAATTTCAGTGGATGGAACAAAGTTCAAAGGGACATGAATATGTATTCTGCTCTTCCTGTAAAACTGATTTTAAAATCTGTTACGGTGGCAAGAAAGACACCATAAAACATGGTCACGACTTCACAGACATTAAATACAAAAATACACCAAGTTACTGTCTTTAAAATCCATTGGACAGTGGAATGTATTTTTAATTACATGCAGCCTATGCTGGTTTCAATATTTATGTAGTTAGTTTGACGGTAAAGTGTCATTTGTGTTCACAAATATGCCTACACTTTTCCATCGCGAATGAGCATCCATGCACGTCTAAGTTGGCGCAAGCAATGGCTTAAGTCGCTAAAAGTGATAAAACCTGTAAGATGGCAATGAATATCCATTTCAAAACAATTAATTGTCAATGAAAACAGTCAAGGTGGTAGTCAGCTGAGTTGCTCAAGTCTTTGACCGCTGCTATTGTAACGTATTTTCGAGCTTAAAGTCACAACTACGGTAGTGAAGATTTAATTTATTCTCCGGCTGAATTAATGAAAAGAGGTACTAATTTATGCAAATACACAATTTGTCATTTTATTAATAATTTAATACTTTTAAGTTATCAAAATTCCATGGTGTACTTCATTTCAGGTTAACCATATATTCAAACATGTTATGTTTTCATGAGTTACTTGATCACAGGATAAAATGTTTATTGCAATCATGTAAATGTCCAAGGAAAATATGAAAAAGTTAAGGTGGCAAAAGATTATCTTTTTTTTTTTTTTAAGCACTTCCAGTGCATTATGTACTACAATTTTCCTTTTCCCTTTACAATTTTGTGTATCCCCCCAATCTGGAGGGTGAGGGGACACAGTTTCCCCTGACCTTTGGATTCAAGTTGCAACCCTGCAGTAGAGATTGAATGGTGCTGTTATTCAACCTACCGAAATAATCAAGTTTAGAATTTTATATATGGAGTAAAAATCCGACTTCAAAGAAACGTTGCAACTAATCACAAACTTTAATAAAGATGGCTTCAACATTTCTCATTCAATACAGACAGTGATGTGTAATAACATTTGTTTTTCAACACGTATCTGTCTAATTGGGTTGTTCCACTTAGTGTACTTTACCTATGCAAATTAGCCTAATGGGCTCTCCCTCGGCAGTGCTCAAAGGATTTGACACGACACATCACCCTTGCTAGTGTAAGCCAATTCAGTAAATATCTGAAAGGTGTCTGTTTATCTCTGACCACCTTACCTTTTAACTGTCTTTAAAACAGCTGTATAAGCTGCCCTGAGGATAGTTTTACATGAGCTCTGAGCATGACTGTTTACTGTTTATACATACAACAGATTACGAGCATATATCAATGTGGTCAAGAAATGTAAAAAGAAATTATGGGAATTTTTTTTTTCCCCCCGCAAGATTGCTGAAAATCGAAACACGAGCATGTCGGGGGGTTTGGGAGTCCAAAATCATGTTTTTCGCGTGACATGTAGTGTTATGGCATGTATGCCAGTGGTTGTTTTTTTTAACTGTTTCAATGAAATTCTGAGAGAATTATATTGGTAGAAGTAATTTCTGGATTTAAATCTTATGGACATGTAATATTTCTTAGAAATCTCAACTGCAGCATAAAAAACAGAGTTTATTAGAAAGTTCTTCTGTTTTGCATTTTGTATTGCAGTGGTGAAGCTGTCTGAGAAGTTCATGATATTAACCCAGAATGAGAAAACTGCACTAGTCTGGATTAAGAAATTCGGGACTACATTCCGACTCCCAAAGAAGAACTTCCCAAATCGACCCAGACAGTATAGAACCAATCTGGAGCAGTTTTGGCAGACAGTCAGCAATCTGAAACTACCCACAAGCATGAAACAATTTAAGCTTCTTGGTGGACTTGGTAGAGTTGTATTGACATTGCCACATTCTAATGCAGACATTGAAAGGACATTTTCCATTCCGATGAAAATTCAGGTTGACTCTAGAGGAAATCTGGATCCAGTGACAGTTCATCATCTTTTAAGTTTCAAATTGATGATCATTCGTTTGAATAACCATCTGCATACCTGTCAACCTGTACAGGAATCCCGTAATTTGTATGTTTTTTGGGGTGGTTTTGCAGTGTATTGCCGTACAACCATTTTGTACAGTTTTTATATTAAAAAAAAAAATCTCAGCAAGTCCTTATTTTCGTGCTTTAATTACTACATCTACCTTTTTTTGGCCATTCATGCCCTCTGGGCGTACTGAATATTTGATTCTACCACTCTCCATGTATACATTTATATCCTGTATAACACCTACAGGTGCTCAGTGATAACTATCGCGTAAGTGTACATTCTGTTACCGCTTGACTGCATATTGGGCTAAGCGACCAAATTATCGGCAAATCAAAACACCTCAAACAAAACAAAGCCGGTATGATTAATTAACAGTGTTTTAAGTGGCTTTGTTGCACTGTGTTTACTCAAACCAGATCCTCACAAGTGGCTCACTTTGATTTTAATCCAGCGAGTCAGGTAATTAAATTAATGAAAGGTATACTTTACCAACATCAGTGTTGGTTTCCTTATGAACTGATTAAATGATGGTAATGATTCTTTCATTTTTAACTGATTATACAGACGATCAACTTTCACGTGCGATATTGCGTTTGAAGCAAAACAATTATGCTAATTAATGAGCTCTGTTCGTATTTAAAAGAGAAAATGTTTATGATCACTTTAGAAGTAATTGTCAAGCAAGCTGATATTTACTATGTGTATAAAATTAGTTTTGCTAATTATTTTCACAAGGAAGGTAATAAGGACGATTTGAAGAAGTAAAAATCTTGTGAAAGTAGAGGGATAAAACTTAAGACTGCTACTGAGTGTGAGAATTCCTTAAACCAAGAGAGTGTAAAAATTCTAATGAACATTTCACCAAATGGACCAGAGCTTGAGGACTTTAACTCAGACACAGCTATCAACTGCTAGCTTAGTGCTGCTGCCAGTGGCAGACATGTACAGTACAGCTCACGTGATTTTTCGGAACCCCACGCATCGCGATGGGGGTGGAGAGTGAGTGGAGAGGATTAAGAAAAATCACTCCACCATCACTCCACACATCCTGACAGAGTTGTCGCGGAGAATAGCCCTGCACACCACACTCCCTCGCGGAGTCGCATCCGATCACCACCGCGGAGTGGACGTGGTTTCAATAATATGGGCGTGGTTTACTGTTTATCGCCCATGCAAGCAGAGGTTGAGACGGGGGGGGGGGGGGGGGCACCGATTTATCTACATCGTTATCCCTCTTGGGAGCAATTTGCTAACTTTTTGATACTGAAAAAAATGTAGTAATTCAGTTAATTATAAATATTTCCTTGTTCTAACGAAGATAATGTATGATACATAGTGCCAAATCATATTTTAGATGATGATAATGTAATGGCAATGCCTCGCAAACTGTATTAATACTACATTTTGCGCAAAATTTAATTTTTTTTTTCTTCAATACTATGTTATCGGAATCTAAACATGCATTCATATCCTTATTTCTTTTTCAGTAAATGCAATACAAAATTGTAATGATCATATGAAAGTCAGTGATATTGTACTACCTGCAATGAAAAGAACGATAGTTAACATCAAACAAATTAATAACAAAGCTGCAGTCATACCTGACTGAAGTGAAACAAAATCGCACAAGTTCCGATGGTAATTCCATGCACGAGTACTCATTCACATATTGTACATTTTTTCCTGACATCCAATCGCTTAAATAAAGCATTATTAAGATTTCACATCGTTATTTTATTTTAAACTGTACTAATTTGCATTAATTACCAAAGTAGCGGGTTTTTTAAAAATCACAAATGGTCGCAAAAGGTCAACCTAGATACATGTAGTTGACACGTGCAAGTAACCTAGCACAATAGAAGCCATCAGCACTGCGTGTTTTCTTTGATATTGATGTGTTAATTTCATGTGCTAACTGTTAACCTAAAAGTACAACAGCAACGCTTCTGCGGGTTTGTTTTCCTTGCCATTGATTTGACAAACTTGCAAATCAGATGAAATTAATCTTTAACTTTTTCTTTTCTGTTCGTTTTCCTATTGCATAATACAGAAAAATAAGATGAATAAGTTTAGATCATTAACTCTTCTTAGTAAAGTCCCCCCCCCCCTCTCTCTCTCTCTCATAAAATATGGAATCCAAATCACTACTGCACAAGTTATCGTAAACTGAAGTCTGGAAAAGTTTGCAAAGTGGAAAGAAAACAGAAACACGCTCAATAACCAAAGGCTCTAACAGTCACAAACAGGAAACTGCAATCTTTAATATCTGCGTAAAAATAATTAAAAAAGTATATTTTATTTTTATATTTTCGCCGTAGGAAAATTAGCAAATAATAGGATACACGTGGAAATTAAAATCTCTGAACATCTCAGAATTTAGAATTTTCCATATTATTTTTCATTTCGGTAATAAGCCGAGTTCAGATAAATTACTAACAATTATCAAACTTCCGTTCTTAATGGCGGGACCATAAATGCGGCTATAAAGTTCAACGCGCTAAGTCAGATGGCTTTCGTGTGATAAAAACACACTTTTCCCACGCTGAAACTTACATCATCTTTTGATGCAAACCCTTGTTAATATTTTACAACAGTGTTCACAATGGTCACTGCCTTGATTTCTGTAGAACATCCGCTGAAGTCAAGTCTTTATTAGGGAGAGACAATTGAATTTTCCAACCGTGGGGGGGGGGGGGGGTAAATGCATGAAAACAATTGTCTTTCTCTGATTTTTGTAACAGACGTTAATCCGTTCCATATTTCACTTAAAATAAATAAATACTGTGATGAAAGAACAAAAAATATCCCGGTTGAAAAAAAACAAACAACATAAACCCCGTATATTAAATGGTCAGTCCCTTACAGCACACATGCAGTCATAATATTCAGCCTCGTGACTCTACTATTACTGCTTAAAGACTAAGCAAGCGGTTTGCATTTCAGTGTAAATTCAGTGCTTTAGGTTTGTTGTTGTTGTTGTGGGGGGGGGGGGTAAGCAGAAGCGTATGTCAATTTGGATTTTAATTGTCCATATCTCAGAGAATTACTTTCCTTTGGAACAAAATGATAAATTTATTCTGCTTGAGAGGCTCAGCAATGTGTACTTCTCGTCAAGTAAGTGCATAAGTTTGTTCATATTTCTTTGAAATAAATTAAAATCATAAACTTATTGCAAAAGAAGTCGATCAACCTTTTATAAACAGTAATGTGTACTGAATATACAAGACTTTTGAAATTATTTTTTTATTGTCCAAATATATGATCGAAATAAAAACGACTGATTCTTCAGATGGTATCCAGTTGTAAATCACTCTTGACGTCTCAGTCTTTCCATAGGTGGTCTTCATTCATTGGCTGTTCAGATGTCAATCAGTAATGTCGACTAGCCCCTCCACGGTGGAGTTTTCATCGGCATGCCTGCCGAAACGCGGTGGTGATTTGTAGGTATTTATGCCAATTTATGCCTCCACCGCGGAGTGCTATCGCGGAGCTAGAGTGGAGGGGATTAAGTATCCCACCGCGATGCGTGGGGTTCCGAAAAATCACGTGAGCTGTACTGTACATTGACATTTTTTTCAAAATCCAGCAGCTAAAACATATTTACATGTACCTCAAGTAGCCAAACGTACATCAACAACTGTTTTAGAAAAATGAAATTCTTTTAAGAAATAATTATGTTCTATATTATTTCATTTGTTCTTTCTCTGGATTAAGTACATACATCTCATCTAATCTCAGCAAGTGATTATCATTTTGGGACAAGTGAAAAATAAGGTGGGACAAGTGAAAAGTAAGGTGGGACAAGTGGATGGAAAAAAAAATTTGCTCAGCCCTGTCTTTGGCATAAGGTTTTTCTGGTCTTTGTAAGGTTTTTTTGGGGCTGGTGTACAGGTTTTTGTCTTGGGAGGTTGACAGGTATGCATCTGATGTATTTCACAATCATTGTTAAAAAGCAAAAATGGTATGCTGTTACATCTGCAGCATATTAATGGCTACAGTTTCCATATCCTGACCTATATGTTAAATATAAGAACCGAGATTTGTTCTTTGCATCCTCTATAATTACACAATCACAATATCATTTGGATATTTTTCAATGATAATGTTGAAATTGTTTGAAAATTATCTCATTTGGTGTCTTGTGTTACATCTTTTGTTCAACCCAAAAAAATATTTTGTTTTACACAATACGCATAAGGAACTATCTCCTTTCATACAGAAATAAATATCAGGTGTTTTATAATTATGTAACCTGGACAAGTTATTATAACTCTAAAAAAAATTTAAAAAGTGAGTCTGAGATGTAACACAAATTTTATGACAAATAAATTCTGTACCATTTATCTATTCATTATATTTGAAAAATATGTAAATTTTAAAAAATCTGAATTTAAAAAGTGATATATTTTATTCAGTTCTAATGTTTGGTATTCCCAAAGATAAATTCAAGGAATTTGGGAACAAAACAAGGAGTCTGTGAAGAAATTGAAGGACTTCTCAAAGATAAAACCATTTTTAAAATTCAAGTTCAAGGCAACCCATCAAATTCACAGATTTTTCAAAGTTGTACGAACAAAGTGTAACAATGATCAAACCTACCAAAAAAGCATATCTGCACTCATTGCCAGTAACTCGTTTTTAAAGTCATCAAAACCAGCCTGTTGTACTGATTTAAAATGATATATAAATTAGCACAGGACTTGCCTGAAAATATGTACAAATGTCGATAGGGCCGTTTTTACAATAAACTACCAACACTGGAAATAAAGGCAACATTAATATTAATTTTATGAGGAAACATCAATACAATGAACAAGTTTTTGGCAAGTAATTTTCCATTATGGTTTCTATACTGGACAACAGAACCATAGGTTATGTTTTTAGATCTTAAGACCTTTGTGCATTAAAAGTTCTGACCTTTAAAACAAGGACATAAAAATATTTCATTTTCTCTCTACAACTTGCACCGAGAGGATAAATGCCATGGACATGATTTTTAAGGCTAAATATTTCTTCAGGACGCCGTTAAGAAAAGCAAGGGTCCTGTCACGACTTTCTTTACATTACAATGGATATATTTTCAACACCATTTCAGGTGAAATACATACCTCAGCAACTCTCATCCTTGCCATGGATCTTGTCACTACCGTACTGCACACACCGCTGTGGCAGCGATAGTAATTCCTCAAGGGAATAACCATTGCTGCAACAACACCAATTTCTATCTAAATATTCTTAAAGGCTATGGGGGATTTCAGGCACTGCTCAAAATATTACTGAAAAAGAAAAAAATACAAACTAGTACAGCAATATTGCATTTAGAACTATTTGAGAAGGAGGAAGAATGAGAGAAAGAAAAATTATATTATACAATTACAGACTCTTTGCCATACACCTGGTTAAAACCTGATGCCTCTGCGGCAGCAACAGTAGTTCCTCAAGGGAATAACCATTGCTACCACTACACCTATTCCTATATAAATACTCTCAAAGCACAATATTATATAATTATAAACTTTTATTTAGGTGAATATCAAGGTTTATGAAAAAGTAAACATCATACTGACTGATGTGAAGCACCGAGATTAATACGATAGGTTTACTTGTTCCTAAAACTTCATCTTCATCAAAACAAAGTTCTGCAATAATGTTTTATTACACGATAGAGAAAAAATGAAAAAATCTGCTTTAGAATTCTAGATATGCCATTTCAACTGCACAACACTAAGAACATAATATTGTGACATCACATTTAAGCCAATAATATCATGATCATGTGATAAGAATAACTGAGGCCCCGGGTGTCCAAGTGGTCTAAGGCGCTTGACTTTTCAGATCACTGACATCTCCCCTCTGTCCACGTGGGTTTGAATCTTCGGCTGGGCCAAAGTGGGTATGTGAGAAAGCTTGTCAGTAGCTTCCCATTGGTCGCTGGTTCTTCCCTGGGTTTTCCCCAGGTTCTTCCTCCACCAGATGTGGACAGAGGTGAGATGTGATAGCGACATGTAAAGGCCACCAATATCCCCAATAAGAGAGAGATTGAGACGTATCTTAACCACCAGGATATATGCCTGTAACCTGTAGAATGCATAAATAGTCAACAGTCCTGCTTAGAGCTCAGTAAAACTATCTTCAGCTATTGTCATAGAGGCAATTAAAAGGCAAGTGGTCAGAGATGAACAGCCACCATTTCACAAGATTACTTAATTGGTTGATAATAGCTAAGGTGATATTGTATTAAGTCCTTTGAACACTGCTGTGGGAGAACTCATTATGATAATTTGCTAATTTGCATAGCTAAAGTACACAAGTGGAACAACCCCCCGTACAGAAAAATCTCACCAATTCACATGAGCTTCTCATAAGCTGCACATAAGAACCTTGTTAGAAACGTATGCAAATTGGGTAAATTTTGCAAGCTCATGTGTGCAGTTTGTTAGATCTTGTGAGCCATTGAAAAACTAACCAATTTTCTCATGTGCAGATTTTGCTCACGTGAGAATTTGAATGTTCTCATGAGAAAGTATAACTTAGAAAATATTCTTTCCCCTTACATCTGACTATGTTTGAAAATAAGGCGGAGTTCTAAATTCTCACGTGAGAAATTTTGACTTTGATTCTGATCAGACACATTTTAGATTTGTTCTAAGTTGGTTTTTCTCATGTGAGTTAGAGACCCATCTGATTCTGCCAGCATTCTATAAAGAATTATGCTTCAAGAATTTTGCTTTCAAAAACCAAATCAAATAATAAAATAAAATCACATCAGATTAAATGTGGTTTTTCGCGACTGAGACCTAATCCGTTATCGAGACAATGACGCGGGTTATTTCCCTTGTTTACAGTCAGGTGACTGGTTTACTGACCGCAAAATATGCACATAACTTTTTGAAGGTACCACAACACACAACTACCATGGTAGCCTCACTTTCAAATAGGCGCCGTTTTAAAAAAATTGAAGTTGGAACTGTCACAATTTAGCTCGTTAGTTCGGGAAATTTGCAAGCCCAATACATGTGCAGATCATAGAAACCAGGAGATAATTTAAAATCATGGAATTATCATGTTGGTGAGTAAAATCAAGATGCAGTGTTGTCAGTTATTGACAATAGGGTGACGAGATTAGAATCCTCGAAGTACTATGGTTCGTGCCCTCAACGTTAATTTTAACGTTTAAATTATAATATTGGGAGAAACTATTGAAATCGCCATAGAAAGTGTTCAACTATATCTGCTTCATTTATTCATCGTTATAAACTCTCCAAATTTTTTGCGAGCTACCGTTTTTCCGAGCGTGTCTAAATTTGTCTATTGCCGGAAATATATCTATGGTTCGTGCCCCTGAAATAAAGGCCACGTGACGTAAGATTGGAATGTGATAATTAGGTCAATGTTTACTTTAGAAATCGATTGTGTATGATGTCCCCATATTATTAATATTTGCATATGCAATACAAATCATTTCTTTCAAACTCATATCGACTGCAATAAAACACTTATAAATAATAATGGCAAAAATATAAAAGAAAAAAAGAAAAAACATGATGCATTTTTTTAATTTTTTTTTCTTCAAGTTGTCTGACAAAATTATCATATTTAAAGATATTGTAAAGTTTTAAAAGATTTTTTTTCATGCTATTTCATAGCAAGATTTTTTTACCTTAGGCCAAAAAAAAAAAAAAAATGTTTCCGGTCGGCCGACCGTCCCTGTTTCTCATTGCCGACCCTAGCACTTTTTCCCCACCCCCACACAATTTTTATATTTTTTTATATTTTTTTTTTTATTAAAAAAAAATCACATTTGTGCGTCTAATTGAGCCGGTTTTGCCCAGTACTTTGAAGTGCTTGAAATGATTTTGCTTTATATATAATTAAAAAAAAAAAAAAATACTGCCTACCCTAATTTTTAAACCAGTGCAATAGGAAACAAACAAGTTTTGTTTTTTTGCCTTATATTAAAATATTTCAATTAAAAATTTCATACTATATAGTTTTTCATTGGATTTATTTTTTGTAACATGTTATAAGAAGTGCATGTTATAATGACCAAATTTTTACATTGCCTTTGTGGTCTAAAAAATCTCTGTCTTGGGTTTTCCGCTAAACAAAAGGTAAAGAAAACCAACATGTGAACAGTGGCATGGCTAACACTCACGCCAGGGCCACAAAGTGTATGTCATGAGTCAAATTTGCCATTTTCATTGTGTTTTTTCAATTTGATTTGTATTAAGTATTCAAATATGTCTTTATCAGCACTTACTGTTACTGTCAACGAATGCTAGTGACCCAATTGATTACGTCAGGATCTCAAAACAAGTGTGTGAGGTCACAAGAAACATGGCGCACGAATCAAGGATAAGCATGAAGTTATGATGGTTGATGATAAATTACATACAGGCTTGTTAATCTCATTTCTGTTTTTGTTAGGGACTGTTTTTCTTCAAGCATATCAAATTCTACAATTGTCTTCATGCAGTGAAGTTTGAACTTTAACTGAGGCAAGTTCAGAAGTCGTATACATGTAGGTATGCTTCTAATTTTTATACTTTTAATTTTTCAAAGAATATGGCAGTGGATCTATTTCAAAGGTTTTAAGGTGTAAAGTGAGTAATTTCATATTGCTTTTTTTTGTGTTTAAAGACGTAAAGTACCAAACAGTGGACGATTTTAACAGATGGGGAGAGGGAACCTTTAACCATCTGACAACATCCCCCTCCCCAAAATGGATTTCTATATGGAAGTGAAGTAAAAAGTGCCTAAACCCATACAGAAAAAAAAGTGAAGATTTCCCACATATTCAAGAAAGCGGCTGTGAGAGGTTCCTTTGACTGAAGAACTTGCCTTTCTGTTTACCACATATTTGAGAAAGTGGCTGTGAGAGATTCCTTAGACTGAAGAGCTTGCCTTTCTGTGCATCAGCCTGAATTTTCTGGAATCTTTCTTTAATAATACATTGGATTTTATCTAGATCATACATCCACTGTCTCCTTAATTTGCTCTGCGTGCAACAATTTTGCAAAGAATGCAGTATGCTTAATTTAAAAATACATCGTAACAGCTAATGAAATATATTTTGTGTTCAGAGTGTTTTACAAAAGAAATTGGACAGAATATCAGTACATCATGGTACTCTGTTGAGAGGTTTTATTTTAACAAACTTTTAAATATTATGATAGAAACTACTGATATATTGCACAAGTGTACAAAATAATGTTTAACTTTGATAAATACAGTTTTAAGCAATTATGATAAATATTGTTTCAAACAATTATGAATTTGTATTCATTCCTTCCCACGTTGTTTCCTTTGATTTATTCAGATTTTAGGGGTCCACAGTGAAACTGTATGATTAACAGCAAACAAGCTGGATTATGTGTAATGAGTTCTAGAAAGTTTGCATATGTAAAACAAGATACATGGCTCAAAATTAGGATTTTTTTCACTATCCCACATTATCACCAAAATAATATTTTCATTGATCCTGTCTAAATTTCACTGATCTGGCTAAAACCAAACAGAAGCCAGTTCAGTTTCTAATTCAACATTTATTATTCATTAACATCAACTCAAAACAATAACTGTATTTCACCAACAACACAGTCTCTCCTGTGTCACACTTTAGCCATTAGTGTCCATTTTCGCAGCATTTCTGGTACTTTCTTAGTCTCTTATGTTCATCATATATATGATTACGTGATTACGCTCCCTTGTCATCTAATTTTTGCCATTTCGGTGGCAGATGCACACCTTGCAAATACTTCTACATGTTTACAATTGTCAGTGCATAATGCACTGAATGTTTATCAACAACAATATAAATATTAAAACATTGTTTGCTATAATTTTGGATTATTCATTGAGTCAATAAAAGCAACCTTTTCTGATTGGTCAATGCTAACCTGAGACCCTATACCTTTTGTTATCATCAGTAATGAAATCAGTGCTTGCATGTAGTACACCCAGCTGGTTTCATGTGCGTGAAGACCATTGCTTTCACAATAATCACACTAATTTGCTTGATGAGTGAACGAGCGTTTTACACCTGCCCATTTGTGCTGCGATCATTTATTGTTACAGAATGCATGCGATATAATAATTACAATAACTTAAAATCATTATTATCACATATTTATATATGGGTTGTCTTTTTTCTCATGTGAGAAACCTCACAAAAACATGCATAACTGAACTTGAATATGCTCATCTTCTAGATTTTAATATCACAGTTTTATTATAGGAACTTTGTTCTTTTTCATTCTTGTCAGAAATATTTATCAAATACAAATCAAATCCTAGTCATTTTTTTTTTCCTACTGCTCACGTGAGCAAGCTCTTGCTTAAATTTACCATTCCTGCTCATGTGATTTTCAGATTTTGTCAGATTCTATTGCTCACGTGAGTTCTACCTAATTTGCATGTTAAAATGCACATGAGACTAACATGAGTTAGATCTCACGTGAGAATCTTATGTGCAAAAGGTTAGCCAAATTGTTTGAAGTCCGGTAAATCAAAGAGATGTGTGTTGAATAACAAGTTTTTACACATCATTGCCTTGAATGAGAATGTTTAAACTATCTTTATTAAATATTTTTGGCAAGTTCATGATCAAAGGCAACATTTCATTGAAGTCTGAGGTTACTCCTTATATAAAATGCAAAACCTGATTATTTTGGTAGTCAGAATAGTGTACAAGACTAGTGATTCATCTTTTAAGGCAAAAGGTCGAAATGCAACTGTGATTCTGGGAAGGAAAAGCCATTTGTGAAGCAAGAATAGCCCAGCAAAACTAAATTTCAGAACTCCTGGTTGACAAAGTTTGACTTTGTGAAGTGCAGCAGGAAGAAAGCATCTTGTTCTTTACACATATTGCAAACACCATGTCAGCATTAGCCATTCTGCTTTGCACATACTGCAAACACCATATCGGCATTAGCCATTTTGAAATGGACAACATCTGTCAACATAGCAACTACAACTAACATTGGGACAAGGCATGAATGTACAGCTCAATCCCAAAGCAAGTTACAGGTTTAAACAATCAGCAGAAGATGTTGCAAATCATTTTTCAGACCTGTGTATGGAAATGTTCCTGAATAGCAATATTGCTAGCAAATGCAGTTGTAAAAGGACAAAAGCAATGAATATCATAAATAATGCAATTGCACCAATGTTGGACAATCAAATAACCGAGTTATGCCCAAATAACAAATACATGTACTCGGTCCTGATTGATGAATCTAAAGAATATGGAGGTGACAAGACAATCGCTATTTTTGACCCAGGTGTATGGCCATGCCATGAATAAAGTTTGTCATCTACCTTCAGGAAAACCAAGATATGATAATCTAACTTGGGTGGCCACTGCATGTTTGACACTGCACCACAAAAGTGCAGATGCAGAAATATCATTTTCTATGCTGAGAAAAATTCAACAAGATCTTTGGGGAAGTTTTAATAACAGTCCCATGGTCTTTATTGAGATGAACACAAATGCCACTTGCATTGCCTTCAAACCCACAACTGAACTACCAAGAGCAGCAAAGACTGCCTTTATTCCACAATGCAATGGATGTTAAAGACAGAAACTTGGCGTATTTTCTTATTTAACGTCTGTGTGGTTGTGATTATGTGATTGTGTTCGCATACATGTGTGTGTGTGTGTGGTGTTGACATTTGACAATGCAAAGTCTACTATTTTTTGTTTGCAAGTGTATTAACTGCTTTGAAGAAAACCAATGTTATTTTCTTTTATTCAAATTTGAATTTCATTTTATATAGGCTCAGATAAAAAGATGGCTTATTCTCATGACACTGCATTTTTGGGATCACATACACTGACTCCACTTGGGGCATGAAAACACTTTCTGGGACTCCGGCAGGTATGCTTCCTAATCTCGTTTGTCTATGTCAAGTGAATTTTGCACAATCATGCTAGCAAGGCCTTCACACCCCACACCCAGTCCCAAAAATATAAAGTCCAAAAAGCTCAAATATTTGTTTCAAAAAATCTTATTTGTCTGTTAACAGTTGCACAGGGATGCACAGACTGACATGGTACAGATGTATGGACATAGGGACAGTGAGAAACTAGATGTGGAGTCTGGTGGAAAGCCCATGTCAATGTGACTTTCTGTTGAGCAGAAAAAGCTTTAACAAGATTTTCAACATAGCAGCTATGCTGGCAATATTGGATGTCTGACTGGCACTATTCTGATTTATGTTCAACTAGACATCACAAGAAGTCTTTTGGTGAAACCCATGTCAATATGACAATCCACTGAGGTGTAGTAATAACAAGATTTTCAAGTTGGCCACTGTGGCAAAATTTTAAGTTGGGATCAACTAAACATCATAAATAGTCTAGCAGTGAAAACCCCATGTTGATATGACTTTCCACTCAAGAGGAGTAGTGGTAACAAGATTTTCAATACAAACGCCGTGGTTGCCATATTGAAAATCAAATTGGCACAATTTTTATTTAGGACCAAATAGACATCATAAAAAGTCTTCTGGTAAAACTCCATCCCAATATGAATTTCTGTTCAGGAGGAGTAGCTATAACAAGATTTGAAGATGGCTGTGATGGCTGTGATGGCTGCCATACTGGATGTCATTTCAACACCATTTTCATTTAGGACCAAGAAGGCATCATAAGAAGTCTTTAAGAGTGAAAACCCCATGTTGATATAGACATCCACCAACACTGTCTGGAAGGCTGGCATGTATGAATAATGGTGCATTATTCTTTTATCAACTATTTCAACACTTATAATCTGATTCATGATGATCAGTTTGGCTCTATGATTGATAAATGGCTACAAGCAGTTGATAAAGGAGAAATGGATGGCACTATTGTGGTCGATTTTTCTAAAGCTTTTGATCTTGTAGACCATAAAAATGCACTTTAAAAACTAACATTCTACCAATGTAATGAAAACTCCCTAAACTGATTTACTTCTTACTTAAATGATAGAGTGCAAAAAGTATCTTTAAATGGTCCCCTTTCTGAAATAAAAAAATACTGTGGATTACCACAAGGATCTATCCTTAGACCTTTCTTATTCATTCCATTTATTAACAACTTACCTTTTAAAATATGAAATTCAATTTCTTCCACTGACCTTTATGCAAATGATACCACACTATCCAAGTCAGGTAAAATTAAAACTGGACATAAAAATAAATTACAAGATGATCTTAACAGGCTTGAAAATTGGTACAAGGAAAACAGTATGATTATAAATACAGAAGAAAAAAACAGGTCATACTAGCTACAACAAAACAACAAGAGTAAGGCTAGATAGTGACAAACTCCCAATTTCTGTTTGACAATGTTAACCATAATATGACTTCTCATGACAAAATTCTTGGTGTATTTGTAGACAACAATCCAACCTTGTCTATTCACATTAAACATGTTTCAAAAAAGGTTAATTCTTATCTTTGGCTACTTAAGATCATCAGAACATTCATTCTTTTTTCAGTATAGGGTCACATTTTATAGAAGTTAAATTCAGTCATATTTGGACTATTGTAATGAAATTTGGGGTACATATAATTCCTCCAATTCAAACATAACAAAACTTTCAAGACTCCGAAATGCCTTTTAATTTTAGAGCAATGTATAGACAATTTTGAGGACAATGAATTGTATAACATGTTTACAAATATATGAAAGAATATTCTTTAGGAAGGCTGAGTTCATGTATAAAGTGTGCAGAAAAGTCGTTCTGGTCTATCTAAGCAATATCTTTCAACAAAGAGATGCTGATGGTAATCCAAATTTAAGGTCTGTTGGAAATAAAAATTACATTATACCAAAGCCAAAGAAGAAATTGTTTAAAAAGAACTTTCAATATACTGATCCACTGGTATGGAACACCATCCCCAGTGACATAAGGCAGGCTCCTGGTATTTCTTCTTTTCATAATAAATGTCTTAAATGGATGAGATCTTAAGACGGTCAAACAGTTCTAATATAAATACCTCCTGTTTTTCTTTACTTATAGATCTTTTTCACATATGAATTTTTTTAATACAATATTTCACAGGGGCTCGTTACAAACAAAATTAGGAGTATCGGTCGATGGATAGTGGGCTGGGGGGATCCAACCTATAACAATATAACACAAGGGAAGACACGACTACTCACCCCTCGCTATTTCCAACCCTGATAGCTTATCCTATTTTCGTCTCCTAATGTAAAAATTATGCCAGCTGTAATCAAAAATGGATCAATTATCTTAACATGTCAACCGACCTCGTTCAATTCATGACATATTGGAGAACGTTCCATATTTGTTCGCCGATTTTGCAGAAGGGAGAAGTACGATGACGGAAGTTGCCGTTAGCATTTGGCTAGTCTTGGATTTCACCCTTGACGGAGAGGTAAGTTCCGAACCACATTCCCAAACATACGTAAAATATTGAATAAATGTTTCATTTGGATAATTATCTGTATTTACGCTAGTATGCTTATTTTACCACGACACAATAAAATTATCCATTTCTTCGCTCGATATCGGCTGCTTGTATTTCGTGCTGAATTTTTGTTTAGCGGTGGTTCGGAACTTACCTCTCCGTCAAGGGTGAAATCCAAGACTAGCCAAATGCTAACGGCAACTTCCGTCATCGTACTTCTCCCTTCTGCAAAATCGGCGAACAAATATGGAATGTTCTCCAATATGTCATGAATTGAACGAGGTCGGTTGACATGTTAAGATAATTGATCCATTTTTGATTACAGCTGGCATAATTTTTATATTAGGAGACGAAAATAGGATAAGCTAGCAGGGTTGGAAATAGCGAGGGGTGAGTAGTCGTGTCTTCCCTTGTGTTATATTGTTATAGGTTGGATCCCCCCAGCCCACTATCCATTGACCGATACTCCTAATTTTGTTTGTAACAGCCCCTGTGTTGTGCTGTATATACTTTTTATATCGTAAATAACTGAAGGCCTTGTGGTAGATTAGTTCCTGTACTAACAAAATTACCTTCTCTAAATAGTCATTATTATGATTATTGTTATTATTATTATTATTCAATACCATTGGCAGAAATACCCCTACCCCATTAAATATTAAACGCTAAATCCTATATATACGTTCTAGCCATTTCGGTTCTACATTGGCATACCAAAATAAACATGCTTACTCACCAGCTCAGAACTTGAAATCCAACGAAATCATAAACTGACCAGAGTATTATACCCCCTAAAACCACGTGATTGACTAACCAGGGCCTCGTGGTGTCCCATTGTTACGAGAAACAAAAATGCACATTTACTCATGTGCACGTGAAGCACGAGATGTATGAGCAATATTCACTTATGCAATTAAACGTCCGACTAAATAATGGGTGGAAATCGTCCATACTAGATCATACCGAAATCCAGTCTGGTTCCCTGTGTACCTAAAGGCATCAATTTCTGCAGGTGCTAAGGCACAGTCCATGCGAAGCTATTTTTAGGGAGGGGTCATTATAAGTGGCGTAGCTCCTGCTAAATTCGTAACCTGCTATTGATGCCTTCAAAAAATGTATAATAGCCAGTTACAAGGTATAAATGAAAGAGTATCATTGATTACACTATAGTCGGAGTTTAATAATAAAAGGTTGCCAATTGTGACCCATTATTGGAGACCGCATAAATACACGCGCCCTAGAAAGAACGCCACTTCATGGAATTTTTGACACATGTGGCGAATTCCGATGGAAAATAGGTTTTATTTGTCTATTTCTTCAAGAAAGCTCTATGTCGATTTATTTCCATTAGTATAGCAGGGGTTGTTATTCTATTTTATTGCGTCTATTGTTATCAATGGCTCTCAGTTTGCTTTTGGTTTTTTAAAAGTGATATATTCGATACACCGATATATGATATTTAAAATATTTAACATTTCACCATACTTCTATTCCTACGACTGGCTGAAGTAACAGGAAATGGGTGTGCTGGCTGATCAATATGAGGATGATACGATACGATGATATTATGATAATAGCGGCATACATTTCTAAAATTTATTTGGTAATGAATACAAAGGAAACTCATCAGGAGATACTAACTTGAACCCAGAGAGAGAGAAAGAGAGAGGGAGAGAGAGAGAGAGAGAGATGCAAGCAATCCGGTAAACGTTACGCGTGATATTTGAAATTTGAAATGGGAATTCGCTGTCCGATATCAATGTTTTTCTTGTCACCTTAGGGTGCAATTGTTTATTCTTCTGTTTGAATCAGTTTCCCCCTTTGGACTAGGAACCATTTGTGTGCCATCTGTTTCTCTTTTTTTTTTTCTTTTTTTTTTTTAAATAGAGCTAACTTCAATCAATAACGGCTTTTATTTTGACGTGTAGATTCCAAATAGATCTGACGAATGAAATAAACTCCATGAATGCATTACAACAAAATAAAATGTTCATTGAAGTTCTCCTGTGCTCAAGTTATCCAAATGGTTCATGTACGAGTTCTCAAGTACGACAAATTCACAAACAAACAGAGAAAAGGACGCGTGCAAATGTATCAAAAAGTATGTAGTCAACAAGAATTTACAATACGAGATGCACCGAAACTGTCTCTTTAATTATACCCAGAAATATCAATCGACCAACTAGCTGAGGTCATATGATCATCAGAGTTGCAGAATCAAGAAGAATAATATAATAATGTCTTGTTGTGAAAATAATATATATTTAATGGATAAAATAAACACATTGCTCTATGGATATATTCAATCACCTTGTAGTCAAATAAAAAAAATTGTTTCGTTATAAATTTGTTCTTTCCTTGTGTTTAAGGGTATGCTCGCCTATAAGTCGAACCCAACTGCAAACTACATCGACCTAGATCTGCTGTCAGATAATGCGCCAGCAGATCTGGGTCTATGCAGTTTGTTAGGAATAATCAGTAGAACACACAATGCAGACCCTGGTCTCCCGTTACATTATGCGATGACAGATCAGGGTCATTATTGTTTGCAATTGGACCCATCTTATACGCCAGTACAGGAGGTATATACTATCTGTCCCTTCATACAATCAGGTAAAACAGGATTTTCTTCAAACAAGGTTTCTAATACTTTCTTGTCCTTCGAATAGAAGGCAAGAAGGAACCTTGTACTTTCTCTGAAATCTTTGACGATAAAATCATACTTTTTGACAATTGAAACCTACCGCCACTCCCCCCCCCCCCATCTGTCTGCCACACCTAAGAACTGACCAATCACATGTCATCAATGATTGCTGATCAGACCTAATTAACTGCGAGCACCTTAGACAGTTAGACAACTGACCATGTTTTAGTTGAATTAAATAGTAATTTTATAACATAAGTATCTTACAAAAATTAAAGGCCGAATTTTACAAGATTCATAGGTTGTAATCATTTTCATATATACTATTATGCTTGAAAAATTCAACAAATTTTAACAAAAATAAAAATGAATATGCTAACGAACTAGGAGGAGTTAAAGGTGGCTATGTCGTTTGCAAACACATATGTCCCATAGACCTAACACTGAAAGCTAACTTGGTACAAATCCGACAATCCTTGGTTGGCGATTCTGTAACCAACTAGTCCAAATTTGTAATAAAGGGAAACAACTCGGTTCACTCTGTTCACGCTACCACATAATCTGCTATATTGCAGCTATTATTTTGTAATACACGTTATATAACCAACTTTACACGTATGTTAAAAGTTGTGCACAATTGTACAAAGAAAAAAATTGAAATTATTATAGGTTTAAAAAAATATTTCGTGTTACGTAATACAGAAAAGTCATCATTATCAGGTGAATCAATGAACGAATACAGTTTATTGCATAAAGTCAATAACCAAACCATGGCAAGTACATAATATAATACATGAATTCGGAAGGTGGCACAGAAGAAAAAAAACTTGGGTGGTATCTATATACATTATTACAGCTTCATATCTGCCTTGTCCATCTGGGAGAAGACTTTATTCATTTAGTCCACGTGCACCTTTTATATATATATATATATATATATATATATATATATATATATATATATATATATATATATATATATATATATATATAAGTGTGTGTGTGTGTGATTTTTTTTTAAATCCGATATAAATCTACAACATAAAATCTATGCAAAGAATTTTTTTTTAGCTAGTTTCTTGGTTCATAGCCTATAAACGAATCTTAGCATTATCTACTATATTTCCAGCCCTTTAAATTAATATAATTTGTGACCTGTTTGTATTTACTTTTAAACTTTTAAACGCCATTTATACCAATAGTTACCATTAGTATCCAAGAGTATCCAAAACAAACTTGGAAACCTTTTATTTCGGAAACAAAATTACTATATCATCTGCATAAAAAATCAAAAACAACTGCAACGTAATTAAATCTATCCACGGAACCTCATTTTCTGAAAATTTCACTTCAAAATCGTTATTAAACATAACAAATAAAAGCGGTGTTAAACAGTCATCTTACCGTACCCCAGCTGCACGCATACAGAGAATGCATACGTAGAATGCATAATATTAAAAATATTTCCTTTAATCCCTAACTTCAGTAGTTTGTACCATAACAAGAAATATCTGCATCGAACACAGATCAAAATTATCTTCACGAATATAGTCCAATAAATCTGTAATACAACCATTCAATTCACTGCAAGCATCAAAAGGGCATCACTGTATATGGTTTTAGTACATAATAATTTATCAGTGATTAAGTGAATACCAATTCATTAGGATATGTACAAATTGGAGAGCTCACTGCCGAAGCAAATACACTTACCATAATAATCTCCTTTGTATTCAGCAGTGATCGATAGTTAAGCACAAAAATACTAACCAGTGGGTAAAACGGAATTCAGCCTTAAAAATATTCAAGAACCCTTTTTGGGGATATATCTTATAATTTGTGATATATGTATGAATATACAGATAAATGTTAAATATCAGTATTATGTTCTATATATTAACTCGCCATCTTCGTACATTAATTCACAACGGGGCTCGTTATACGATAATTTACTGATGAACCAGGCATCCCTATTTTTTTCCGGTTAATCATTTTTCAGTAAACAATATTGTATCAATACCATCTGGATTCACCTCATTTTAAAAAGCACTATACATTGGACATTACTTCGGGGGAAGCCGCAGTAGTTCACTTAATAGAGCATCATGCTTTTAATCCTAGAGTTGTGGTTCTATACCCGCCTGGCCAGCCCGGTTTAGCTGTCTAAGTGTGGTCTTGGGAAAGGCGCTTAGTTCCCATTTTCTCGACATAATATAAGAATAATGTGTTGAAAATGCCGCCAAACACCACCAAGCCATGAATAATTAGATTGGTTTTATTATACAGCTCCTGGATGTATTTATAAATTTCCTCTTTTAATATACTTAATGAAAGAATCTTTTTTAAAAGCCATTTTAGCTTTGAATGCACCAGTTTAAATTTTGAAATTCTAAATTAATAAATCTTTTGTCGCAAGTTTATCATTTTGTCAAATTCGTCAATACTACTCAGTAACACACCAATATTAATAACCAGATCTCTGTCAAAATATTCAGTTGTAGCCCATTTTATAGTTATATTCCAGCAGTAACCTTATCTTTGACAGTTGGCAAGGTCTGAACATTTAACATTTTGATTTTGTTCTTTAAATCACTAATATACAGCTTATATTTGTTCTTATTCTGCTTATCACAATTTTATTCACATTTATTTTGTTTTTATTGTCTTTGAATTTTGGGGTATTGTTGCTAAACATTCACTTTTCTGCAGTTCTGGTAAAGTTTTAGCATACATCTTGTTGTTGAAGTTAGTATTACTGGTACTACAACCACTCATGGAGATCTTTTAATTTTACTCTGTAACGCATCTACCTCCGAGTTTCTCACGTGTTCAACAGGTGGCAAAAACTGTTGAATGTCTGGTATTTGATCAGTTCTTTCTCTTCCGGTTTGTATTGTTTGCATCAGATATCGCGTTGAACCTATATTTAAAGCAGTTCTGTGCATCCAAACTCATTTTTCTCTTCTGTTCTTATCAGTCTGTTTTTGAAACTCTTGAATTATGTTTTCTCTCTCATTACCATTCTGTTCAATACATGTTAATTTATTGTCTACATCTTCTTTGCATGTTTTGATACCATGCATTGCATTGACTCTAGACCAGTGGTTCACAACCTTTTTGAGTATGAGGACCCCTTTTTAACGTCAAAAAATTGCACGGACCCCCACATGCTAATAGTTGTACTTTTAGGCTGTGGCGAGGATAAATATTTATCAGCTTGGCGCGCTAAATTCGAACATGATTTGCTCGCAACGGCGGGGATAACAGGAAAGCAAGAGCTGACTGGAGGAGCAATACTCGCTGCGAAGCTATGTGAATTCGCAAACCCCTTGGAATAACCACGCGTCCCCCCATGGCACACAGGTTGGACACCACTGCTCTAGATTATTACGTATTTAAACATCAATACGTTTCATTGTAAACTCTCTGTTAGATGTATCGGATTTAGGTACAGAATGCGTAATGCAGTTGTTATTCAAGTTTAAGTCATTGTCAATTGACTGACCAAGTGTTACATCTTTCTCATCTGAACTGAAACCAAAGTCACGAAAACCTCTTTGATGTCTGTTGCTTATTTAATTATCACCAATTTGCATACATCATCACAATTATTGAAGATAACACTTTTACTCTCGTTTCTTTTACTGTTCTAATAGTTTCTTTCCTTTTCTATTTATTTCGACTTTGCTTACGAATACCTTTAGTGTACTTTTCTTTTGCAACGTTCATCAAATGAATTAACTTTTATCATCGGGCCTCAATTGCATTTAAACCTTTCATCATAAATGATTTCAGATAATGTAATTGTAATATCCACGACCCTGTATGTGATGTTGGAGCAGTTCTTACATCCTTTGTATTTTGTTCAACGTTTTTCCAACTTTTCAGGAACATGAAACTTGCCACAATTATTCCTGAGATGTCACTAATAAAATGTACCGTTTGAACAGTTCAGGTTCACAGAGGTCAAAGTGTACAAAGTTTTTTAATTCTTCTAACACTAGTATATGGAAGAAAGCGAATCTGCTTTATCATCATTATTTTCCTTAATTTTATTGCAAGCGAATGAAAAGAAACATTTTTGGGTATGTTTTTCTTTCACTTAATACAACAGTTTTAAATTTAAGTTGACTTTACTCCTCTGTTCTAAGACTTCTAATTTCCCCATAATTGAGTTCATTGCACACAAAATACTGCCACAATGCATATTGTGTAAGCAAGAGCAAAACAGGCATAATAATCTTATTTTCATGCATAACATCAATGTTAATATACCATTTTGTTGAGAAAAGTATACATGATTATATGGGAAAGAGAAAAACAATTGCACAAATTTTCATATTTGTCATAAAGACCACTTATCTGTATTATTATTATATGATTTAATTTTGGCTGTATAGCTGAAACATTTAAGTCGCAAGCATCTAAACAGTCCTTTTGAATAATTCTCATGTATTTTTTCCACAGAACAGTATTCACTTGTAGCAGAGTCCCACACAAGCCCAGCCCCCACTCCCACCCCCATGATGAAAAGTGAGCTATTTTAAAAATACACCTTGCATTTTCTCAACAATAGCAACCAATGTTTTGGTAAAAGACAGGAATATGAAACTTGCCACAATTATTCCTGAGATGTCACTAATAAAATGTACAGTTTGAACAGGGATGGAAGAGTTCAGGTTCACAGAGGTCATAGGTCAAAGGGTACAAAGTTTGCTAATTCTTCTAACACTAGTATATGGAAGAAAGCGAATCTGCTTAATTATCATTTTTTCCGCAATTTTATTACAAGCGAATGAAAAGAAACATTTTTGCTATATTTTTCTTTCACTTAATACAACAGTTTTAAATTTAAGTTGACTTTACTCCTCTGTTCTAAGACTCCTAATTTCCCCATAATTGAGGTCATTGCACACAAAATACTGCCAGGCATATTGTTAGCAAGAGCAAAACAGGCATAATTATCTTATTTTCATGCATAACATCAATGTCAATATACCATTTTGTTGAGAAAAGCATACATGATTATATGAGAAAGAGAAAAGCAATTGCACAAACTTTCATATTTGTCTTAAGGAGACACTCTCCATTTTCGTACTTTGCATAGGGTTTGATTTTTAAAGAAAAAGAATTACCCAGGTTTTCCTCACTGGTTGTCCTGGCTATTTAAAAAAGACCTTGTATATCTTAGGTATTGTTAAAAGAACTTTGAATTCCCTTTATTTTGGTGTATGATTGATGGGTGCAATTTGGGTTATAGAGTATACAGCTTGGTCTTACTTAAGATGTGCACCTCTCAAAAAACTGCTAGCTCCGCTAGGTCATTTTCACTTCCTGGGCTTCAAAGGTAAATAAATAAAAAAATTAAAAAAAGAGCCGATAACATTTTTTTACTTTTTTTTATATATTTTATAATTCATTCATTGTACTTTCAGAGGCTGGTGTTGCCTACTCTGGCAACATTTGTTTCCTATTTTAATAACTGCTGAAAATAGTGTATTTTTTTACTAATTCAGGCTGATTTTTAGAGTACTTTGGAGCTGCCATTTTGTCTGTTGTGTGCTTAGATCATGTCCAATTTCCACAAGTACAATATGTAAAGAAATTTCAGCGACAGTACATGAAAGTAGCATAGAGGTATGCCAACAATCTCTCCATTGTGCATGTTGCAAATGCAAACAACTTCATCTTACACCTGTCACTCTCTCAGAAGCACGTGTTATCTCTAGAGCGCCCCCTTAATGGTAAAGCCAGCTATTATTGCGAATAATATCCAGGATGCTTGTCTGGAAGCTGACTATATTCATGCGCATCACATTAGAATGTATAACAAAAGCGGTTAAGCTTAGAAGTGGGACTAAACTTAGCTAAAAGGTTGGGTTTTAACTTTAACATTATTTATGATAACAGTTCGATACGTAACAACGATGATGATAAAAATGCATTTTAAAACCTATTTTAGTAATGTAAATATACATCCTATCAACAGAGATATCCATAATATACGTGATGTCACCGGAAGGTTGCACCGCGTATATATATCAAAATCGTAAAATGTAAAAATCTACGAATCCGTTCTTGGTTTTAAAGTAAGGTTTAACCTTATTACTATCTCATTCATAATTCTGAAATAGTTAATACGCTTTTCTTTTAACATAAACAGTAAGGATTATTGTTTTATTCTTTTGGTGACCCCAGATATATCCTCTTGGTGACCGCTGTCGCCCAAAGGTTGCTTGTGTGTCGCCGAATGGTAGCATATCTGCTAATATATATATATATATATATATATATATATATATATATATATATATATATATATATATATATATATATATATATATATATATATATATATATATATATATAATACTGTCAGACATAAAAAGGCGCCCTTTCATTTTTAAAACTTTTTTTCGAGTGGCACATTTTTGCAGGGGAGTTTCAAATTGAAAAATAATGCTTATATTTTTAGAGGTAAATTCTGCTTTCTGCTTATAGTTGACTACGCAGACTGCGTGGTTTGTGAGGGTTGTAAATAAATACCACATTTTTTAAAATGGAATTATTATTACTTAAAAGTTATGCTCACATGAGTGGTAATTGCACCCCATCAATATGATATCTTGGTTTGGGTGTGTAGTTATTGTACCCCATCGTTGTGATATCCTGGTTTGGGTGCGTGGTGATTGTACCCCATCGTTATGATATCTTGATTTGGGTGTGTGGTAATTGTACCCCATCGTTGTGATACACTGGTTTGGATGTGTGATAATCGTACCCCATCGTTGTGATATCCTGATTTGGGTGTGTGGTAATTGTACCCTATCGTTATGATATCCTGGCTGGATCTGCTCGTTGTTCTGCCACCTCTCCTTTCTTACTTATCGAAAACTGAATACATATAAGCCCTAAATATTTTGCTAAAATAAAGTTATAACTCGTGTGAAAGTAGTATCTGTGTCAGTGGTCAATGAATCATCTCTCCGACGGCTCAAGAATTGATCCATTATTATTACCGCAACCATTATGTTGGTGGTTTTACATTTCATTTTAACCAACGCTCAAATTATAGTCACATGCAGGCTATGTGAGGAAGCACATATATGGCCATGATTTAATACACCTCTTTGCAAAAAGCTACTCTTCCATTTTGAAAAACAGTTTGCGTGCGGTATGAGCCAAGGGAAAACGCTCATATATCTAAATTATTACAGTTTACATTTACTTCACATTGTTAGGCATAATAGTTTAACAACTTGGTCATAGTGCAAGGCAATGTCAGCATTCTTGCACAGAACCCTGGATGATAAACTTTGATATAAAAAAACTGTGAAGCTCAAAAAAATTCCCTCTCTCAATTGATTGTAAACACGAAATTTTCAAACTAATAAAAAGTAAAGAAAAGAAAAAAAAAGCTACACTTCTCAATCATGGATATTTCACCAGATTTAGAAAAATTTTGAGGTAAGAAAATTTATTCTGAGTGGCATCACTAGTTACCGAGGAAGTGGAGTTTTGAAAATTGAGTAAATCTCCAAGGTTAATCATTAATTTTTGAAAGTGTATTTTATGACACAAAACTGTATTAATGCACTGTTAAGTGATATGGCTGTGACAATAACAGATGACTACTTGAGTCATTGACGTGGATAAAAAAAAAAGATAATTAAAATAAAGCTCTTAGGAACGCACCTATGCAGGAAAGTGAAAGTAATTTGTGAAGTAAAGTCTATTATTAGACATTGCAAAGACTGCAGGAGGATCCACATTTTTGGGAAGGAATATTAATTATATATATATATATATATATATATATATATATATATATATATATCTATATATATATATATATATATATATATATATATATATATATATATATATATATATATGTCACTCTGGGTGTCTATGGGAATCAACATTACGCCGTAGGTTTACATTAGCCGTCACTCTGGGTGTCTACATTAACATTGTGCGTCACTCTGGGTGTGTACGGGAATTTACCATTATTGACACACTGAGTGTCTACGGGAAATGAACAATACATTATAGACTGTTTCCATGTTGAATAATTTTATGGTGTCTACGGGAAATAAACATTAGGCGACACTATGGGTGTATACAGGAAATTAAGATTGTTGGTCACTGGGTGTCTACGGGAAATTAACATTGTGGGCTACTCTGCGTCTCTACGGGAATTTGACACTGGGGGACACTGGGTGTTTACGGAGAATCAACATTACGTTATAGTCCATTTCCATGTTAAACATGTTCTAGAACTCGACGGGAAATGTACTGTTGACATTTTTAGATTCTATCCAACACATCTTTCTATCTTTCACCCGATCCAGGAGGTGTTGCACTCTGTCCAACAGACTCATAGTAGTGGTAAGGTTACTGACTTTACAGTGCTGGCTAGCCATTCTTCTTTTACATAGGATTGACGATGAATGGCAAGACTGGCAAACTCACCGCTGTATCCTTTAAGTATGGCTGTGAAGGAAAACATCTCTCCGATTCGGTACACAGACGTGAAGGAAAACATATGTAGATGTATTACATAATACAAGTCGAGAGAAATCGCGCAGTCCTAAACTATTCTTCTGATTTGTTACATAGGTTTAACATTGGGCAAGGGTTAGGGAGTGTTTATGCACACACACTATACCTACATACACACTACCACACTGAGGCAGAAATGGTTTTTAAGTTTTAGTTTTCTGTGTGCGGAAGACTAAGACATACGCAAACATACAAACAGATATTGGCAATGATTTGAACAATTTCTCTTTTCTAAGAGACGTGAATGGCCCTGAAAACAACGATATCCAGGACGATTAGGTTTCATCATTGACCTCACGACGCAACAAGGACGCCTCTTTTTAACAGTGAACCTAAAATCACTTCTCTCCTTTGCTTTTTTTTAATATTTTCATTTCCCCTCACAGAACTTCTTCCACGAGGTCTTGCGCCATCTTTATAAAAATGTGAAATCTTATTCTGGAATATTTGGAAAAGTATTCTCCTTTGACAACGAGTGACTCCTCAGAGACCAGAACCATCGAACTATGAATAGCCAATTTTGTCTTTCCCAACGACACCTTATGGTGTTTCACAGCCAAATCACCTCAATCCATACAATTGGATCAGGAAGGTGTTACGGAATTATGTATTATTTCGTTTTTTTTAAATAATAGTATAGGTATATGATATCTGCATAATAGTCTAACAGCTGTCGTCTTGCAGAAAGTACATATACGGTATTTCAATGTGACTGAGTACATTGGATTTGGGAAATATTGTCGCTTGTAACATTAGTATATAACGTTGTTTAGGGGGTGGGTTGAACTTCTGACCTACATTCTATGATTCATTTAAGAGTCAATACTTTATTGACTGGTAAAAACGTTAGTGCATAGGTACTTTAGTGGTGACACGCATAACCTAGTTTCTGATTGGTTCGGAGAAGGTTGTTTTCTAGAAGGATTACATTGGTTTTCCTTATTCTGTTCAGCGCAGTCAGAAGCTATATATATGTATATGATGTATTGCTGTGTTTAGGCATTAGTTCATAGTTCGTTCAGCCTGAGAGGTCATAAACCGAGAGTGGTTCATTTTGTGTGTGGATATTCTACTTCAGTGATATATATATATATATATATATATATATATATATATATATATATATATATATATATATATATATATATATATATACAGTACATTTCGGATTTAGTACTGTTTCTTAAACTTTAATAATTATACATCTCCGTGGAATTATCGGAAACATTTCTATAACTTGTGATATTCCATATTCACAAGGACTATTTGGAATTTATAACACTTGGATATAACTGATTCTTATTAGTACATCAGTACAGTGAAGGTTTCATTCGGAACCTACTTCATTCGGAATATTTGGATTAACTTCCGGATCCGTGAACTTTAGAACAATTAAGGACTTTTAAGGATATTCTATACTGTAAGTTATTTTTAATTCTTTCACTTTGATTGTTTGTTGAAATATTTTAATATTTTAGGAAATTAAATATTTGTATTTTAAATCTTGAAAGCTTGTTTGAGTCTTTTCTTTTGTTACATTTACCCCTAGTCGTAACAAAGCTCATTGGAAAGTTGCTTTGGTGGAAATCATTCATCGTACTCAAGTCATCAATATCAACGAAAGCCATAACACTTTCGTCGTCGATATTCTCAAGGATATTCTCAAGGAACAAGTCCAAGAACAGTTGGACAAAAATTATCCTGGCTGTTATGAATCCAAATGCCATCACTAACCAATCCTCAATTGAATTTATGGACCATATGAATTCATACAGGATCTTATTTCAGTGCTCAGCGTCTCGTTGAAACGATTTTAGCTATTTTCAACAACCAGTTTGGCAAAGCACTGGAGAAAACTCGCCGAAGTGTACGGATCGAATACCATGCCGTTTCTCGTCGTCTTAAAATGTGTTTTGCTGACGGCAAAAACACTGTCCATTGCGTTTTCTCCCGGTTTGTTTGCTATTCTGTGTGGTTACACCTCTCTCGCTCATATGAAAGACATTCACAACAACGATCGATTCTAGAAATATTTTCGCTACCCTATCGAATTAAATGAAGGACTAAATTTTATGTTTGTATATTCTGATTTCGTCGAGTACAACGTCGTGAGAAACACAGTTCCTTTGAGTCATTCCTTTCAAAGTATATTCTGCCATAGTTGCTTACGATGGAGGAGGAAACACGAGAATTTTTACATCCTCATTATCTTCCTGTCAGTAAATCGTATTTTGAAAGTGTCAATATTAATATAAAAGGAGATCTTGGACAAACTATTCTATTGTCCAAAGGAAAAGTCACCGTGAAACTACATTTTCGAAAATGAATATCCAGTGAATTGTAACAGATGTATCATGTGTACCAAGGAGTCGCTCGACAAGGAGGACATGGTTTAGGAGATAGGAGCTGTTAAAATCCGCTTTTCGTATGGTAGCACCCATCTTAAACCGATGGTGACTCGAGAATTACATGCTTTAAAAGATGCAGCTTTGACATAAGGAAAATAATTTCTCCAAAACGTACTAATCGAAAAACAAAGTCCTAAACAAGCTTTCATGACAGCAAGAAAAATATGTTGCTTCAAACTGGAAAAGACCTAGAGCGCCCAGACAAACGTATAAATTGGCTTCACACTTCTGGCCAAGGCATTCCTTCTTCCTCTACGCCACAGCAAGTACAACGCAGAAAGAGACGTCGAAAACCCTTCAGACCGCATTGACACGTAAAGAAAAATAATAAGAAATGGAGAACAGTTATTTCTGGTTACTAATTGATTAAGGAAAATGATGCACCGAGGATCTTGCGAATGTTATAAGTCCTAACTCAATATGTTTACCATGCCATCGACAATGATGACGATGCAAGCATCCCAGTCGGTACAATTTCATCCCGTGTCGTCGTTGACCACTTCAGCGCATATCGAATTTGAAATCAAAGGACAAACCGAAGATTACATCTATCTGTTGTACCTGAAAGTCAACGTTCTCAAAACAGACAACACCAATCCAGGGGAAGATGCTAGAGTAGCTCGCGTCAACAATTTCATGTCTTCGTTGTTCAGCGAAGTGGATTTGTACTTGAATAACGAACTAGTCAGCAGCAGCATAGACACTTACCCTTACCGAGCTTACATGGAGGGAGCAACTTTGAGAAGGATATGTAGCTGCTGTAGTTAACGGCATGGTGGTAGCTTCTACTACTTTTTATAGTCGGTGACTTGTGAAGCTGCAATCCAAGAATCGAAACTGGGTGGATATCCTTTCCAACGAACATTCACTTCATGGAGTCGACGTTTCTCTACTTTATTTGTTTTCCTAACGAGAATGCTTTAGATATCGTACACGTCTTCTTCTTGCTTGGTCATTCGTTGTAACTCGGGCAAGTAACATATACCTTTGAACAATTCTCCGTTTATATCTTCCAATTTATATAAAGGAGGATCACGTCCACGCACTTGTCCAGTGACACGAAACAAATTTGTCGTCCTGTTGGGTTAATAACCTTTCTCAAAAGTGCGTTTTAGTTTTCCAATGCGAACTGAATCTCCGGTGTTTAACACTTCTTTCTTTTTCTGGTTTTTAACGTTCCAAACAATGGGTCAAACACCATCACTTCATTTTGAGGTGTCACTTCTTCTAGTGCACATCTGATGCTACGGTTGATTGTAAGCTTTGATTAAACGTGGTGAAAGGTCGATGTATTTGAGAGTATGTTGATGTGTACAATATTTCCACATACGTTGTTTCAAAATTCTTTTAAAACTTTCCACGACGCTAGCTTTTTTTTAGCATTTTCAGTGGTGACAAAATGAATGTGTCTTTTTTGATCTTTTTTAAAAACAGTTTGGTTCAGAAATTTGGTGTATTTGTCTGTTTTCCATCGTAGAGGCTGTTGTCCACTTTGTTAAGCTCGCACTAACTCTAAACTTGTTTTAGAAGTGATATAAACTACTCAATCTCATTTTGAAAACACGTCGATGACCCAAAACAAATATTTGTAACATCGACTGACGACGCTAAGTGAGAGACATCTGCTAAATCTGCTTGCCGTTGATAATTGATGCCTGCAACTTTCGTTTGACTTCTGGAAAATCTTTCGTGGAACGGGTTTGTGTAATATGTACGTCGATTGTTCTTGTAAAATTGTTCTTGTCGTACATCTTGCAGAGGTAAACTTTGAGCTGGGTTTTAGCGGTACGATACAGTTTTTGAATTCCTCTGTAGCCAACAATATGAACAAGCCTTTTGTAAATTCTGTCTAAAAGTGTATCCATGCTGTGGTTTGCTGTTTTCTTGCTGCTCCTCAGTAAGTCACCCACTGTTCGATACTGCTCTTAAGTTGTTTGTGTGGTATTTTGTTTTTGGATTGCGACAATGCTTAATCTGTCCGACGAGCAATAGCAGTAGTAGTTATCGGTTGTTTGGTTACTTTTGTCCTGATGTCTTTTTTCACTTCTGCCTTCATTTCATTCTTTTTTCCATCTCTTGAAGACGGTGTCGACATCTTTCTTTTTTTAACCCAATCTTCGATTTCTTCTCGTCTGATAGTAGGTGAAGGCGCCATAAAGGAGGCTGTCTTACTAAGTGTTTGAGCAGACGGAGTTTGAAACACTTCTCTTCTTTCTTTCTCTTCTTACTCAATCCCTGTGGTTGTGTCTGTCATTGCTTTGATTGACTCTTGTTTTTCTTCGCTTTTCATTACATTCTTGAAATTTCTCAGACAAGGTTTAGCTATTTCGTCTAAAGCTTTCTGGAGAAACAGTTAAAGATGCTGCAATAATTGTCCGTACCGTTGCGATTTTTATGTTTCCAACACATCTGGTGAATCCATCAACGATTGTAATTCTTGTTGTAAGTGTGCCATCTCGGTGAGATTAGGATTAGGAGGTAAATGGGGTGTCCGTTGTTTGTACCAATGATGGAGTTCCATCCGTCGTTTGTAAGGAACTAATGTTAATTTTCGTCCATCTATAAGATGCAAGGGTACAAGTGTGATGTCATTCCAGAAAAGTGTGTCACTTTATCTTCTTCTTCCTCATCTCATCACTTCTCCTAACAAAGAAGCAGCCACTTTTAACAACCGTCCTATCAGCATGGGTAGAAAGAAATTATCCTCGTTGTACGAGCATTTTTTCTTTTGACTAATGGGTATTTTATTTTCACATTTGGCGAAGACGGTGACGATGTTTTATTTTTCACCATTTGGCGAGGAAGGTGACGATCGTTGTTTCTGTATCTTGATCGAATGCACCGTTCCTTTCAAAACGTTTAAACAAGCATTCAACACAGGGTGCTTTCTTTTGGTACTTTTCGAATGATTTGTTTTGGTATCGGAGCACTGGATTTGGTCAGAACCGACAAAACATCCCAATGTTTGGCTAAATGAGGAGGGAGTCCTTTTTTCCTTTTCTGGATGAAAGTTTCTTTGGCCGTGGTCGATGATGATGGTGTGAACTTCGTGACATCTTTGTTTCAAGACGAAAAAACTGAAGAGAATCTCATCCAACACTTCTTCCTTTTTTACACTTGAATTCGTCTCCACTGTTTGTCGTCACTAAATCGTGCCAGTTCGTGTTTGGATAAATCCAGCACACTTTGTAACACACTTGATCTGTTTTGTACTTTTGTCTTAGGAGACGCCACTTTTTTCGCTGCAGCAGCAGCAGCTAAAGCAGTAGAAGAAGCCGTCATTGACGGAAAAGTAGAAGTTCCTTTAGAAATGGGTTTCCATTTTTTCATCAAATTGAAAAACACTGGTCTTAAATCAGGTTTTTGGCAGGCATCGTCATGAACTGAGAAGAAGTGGTAGAAAAAACCGTCACCGAGTTAAGTTTTCGTGAGTACGTACGCGTTCTAGCGGCATTACCTTTCTTTCTTGCAGGACATTTTTTTTATTTTCTTGTGACTTTTCTTGTGACTTTTCGTCTACTTCTTTTGTCAGAGTGTGAACTTGCTGCACCACCTCTCTTCTTTTTGGTCTTTTGTTTTTTAGGTGATTGGCTTTTTTAGTTTTGGCAGTAGGATCCCATTTTAAAAGTGAGCGAATAATGACACCTCCTAAAGATTCACTTCCACCTGGTTTCAAATTGATTTGGTTTTTGGTTTCAGAATCGATTCTTGGATCAGCCAGTTGTGACAAAGCTACCTTATGCTAATTTATAATTAAAAGAAAAAACAAAACAAAAACCAAAAAAAAAAAAAAAAAAAAAAACGTTTTGTTTGATGTGGTATGTGAATGATGCCTTGAAGTAATTGACGTGCTGTTAAAGTAAACTATCTTAACACTTCTTTGAGACTAGCTTCTAACAAATGTGAACGTACTTGTATATTTTTTTCGCGACTGATGGCATACAGTGCAAAATCAATTTGGTAGGATGATGAGATTGAAAGGAAATAATGTTGAATGCTGTTAGACAGAAAAGAAGTGAATGATGTTTTTATAGTTTTTTTTTTTAGAAAGAGTACGGAAGTGAAGTGTAAACGACGGGACCTCCTTCTTGGCACCAATCTTGAAATAAATTTGTACGAAATCTCAAATAACGTTATACGCAAGTTGCCCGGGCAACCCCTCAATGGCCCTGGTGTGCTACTTGTACGGGCCTGGTGAGCTGGTGGGTGGAACCCGCCGCGGCACCGATCTAGTATGGTCGCATGATACTTACGTTATACACCCCGATGGGAAATCCCTAGCCAGCCCGTCCTATACCACCGTGGTCAGCCCCCCGATGGAATGGGTGGTCGGCCGCCTCGACGTGGATTCGAGCGATATACCGACCTTTTGCTAGAGCAAATAAAAGAGATACTGTCCCTCAGTGACAACGTCGCGGCATGGGCGATTGCAACGCGCTTTAATATTGGATCCAGTCGGGTGAATATAATGTGGTTGTTACAAGAGGCAACATCTGCAGGCTATTGTTAAATAAAACCGCGTAAGCCACAGACCGAGCTTTTGCAGAACAAATAAAAGATACACAATATCTTTGTGGCACTGTCTCATTAGATGCGGTTGCAGAACGATTTGGTATTAGCGTCAGGCGGGTCAAAATACTATGGATTGTACAAGAGCCTCCTACGAGTCTTCATGGTCATCTATAACTATGGAGATAACTGAGCAGATAGTGTACATTTCGTCCTTGAGGGATTCGGGAGTTCTGGCTGAGTATGTGGCTTGAACGTACTGAACGACCCTGCCCTGAGTGTTGCAGATCTGGTGGCCTCTCACTCGAAGGAGTAGCAAGGAGAAGAACCTTCCTACAACGATGTGTAGTGCCTGCTAGCCGGCTTCGTCACTGCTCATTATCCTCATCCGCTTATGTCTCGACTTGGGAGTTCATAAACTCGTCAAACTCTTTGTCAGCCTCCACCTGTGTTTGAATGTTTCCATAGGCTCCGGTCGTAATCCCATCTGGAGCGATCCATTTTTTTCGTGTTCAGTGGAGAGAGACTTGTTTTTGTCAGGCTATACACCCCTATCTGATGTTTTTTGCTACGTTACAAGGCTGGTGTAGAGCTGGAGGTTTCTGTAGTGTATTGCCCTTCCAGCTTATCAATCAGGTATTGCTGATAGATGGAGATCCACTCCTTAAGTATGATCATAGACTCGGGAACCAGAGGAAAGTCGCTTTTGAGTATTATGCAGCTCTTCCGGATATTCCAAGTCCACCTCTAGTATGTATCATTTGGAGGTATCTCGGGCTATGCTTGTTAAGTCAATCTTTTCGGGGTTGACTCAGTAGAATCCGCCAGTTGATAGACTCTGTATCATCGCCCAGTCATATAGGTTATTGGATTGTGTCTGGACGATCCAGGTTGTGCGCTTGGTGTGGTCATAGTCCAGGTACTTGGGGTTTTTTGCTTTGGCATATCTCATGCTGACCATAGAAGTACCTCCTCGAGTCCTTCTCTCAACGAAGAGGAGCATGTCAATGTCGGTCAATAACTCAAGCTCCGCTACTGTAGTATAGAGTAGAGCGTCCAGGCTCATCCCTAGAGTGCTAAAGTAATGGGGAGGTCAATGCCATATATCTGCATGGATGTAGCGCAAAAGCTTCGAAGACATCAGATAGAAGAAGGACGTTAGTCTTAAGGTATGTGTCCTGGTAATCCGCGAGCGTCTTGCAGCCAAAGGTTGTCGATACTATTTGAGCGTGCTGATAGTTGTACGATGATATACCCGTAAGGTTAATGGTTATGTACAACGCTTCGAAATGAGGTAGCTGCGTCTCGTCAAAACGACCCCACCCATCTATATAATCGTACGGATATACACCCTTGGCGGTCAGAATGGGTAGATCGTGTGCGGTATATCGACAGGTGATGTGGAAGCCATCCTGGGGGACGTCATCAGCCAGTTTAGCCAGGCTGCAGGGTAAGAACCGGTAGCTGTCTATAAACTGCAGTTGTTCAAAGGAAAAGGTCATATAGTTTTCCATTTTGTTGGTAATGGCATTGATGACTGCCATCGAGGCCAATCACAGTGGTGCCATTATCAGGTATTCGTCAAAGTTCCTAAAGTTATGAAAGATGACGGGAACTTTTGCTTTCTCAGGGCTTAGTCGTAGCTGGAGATTATAGCTGATATGGGCGGCTCCTCGGTATTGGCCGATGATATGGCAGTGATCTCTGACCCTGGCATCACCAAGCCACTTATGACAGATATGACAGACCTTAGCAGCTTCAGACGCGGCAATGTTAGCGGGTGTCTTTACCAAAGGAAGAGGGTTGGCTAGTTCCTCTCGGATGTATACTATCTCTTTAGTTTAAGAAAATAAAAGCTCTAAATATCGATTGACCTTTGTATTTTCCACAGAGTCAATATTCGGATGAATTTAGTAATATTCCTTTTTAAATGCGGGAAAGTATCAAAATGTTGGTAAAACGTTAATATGTTGCCGATAGTTTGTAAAGAAGAAAATACAGTTTCATTTAGAAATCTTATAAATTGTAAAGTAACTATAAGTATGGGTTTGACGTTGAACAGCGGCCACATGTCACTTGTTTCCTTGACGTAGCTTGTATATAATTTCTTGATTCTATTATATTTTGTATACAAGTACCCATAATTATCTCGACCAGTATAGCAGAAGAGCTTCTGTTATTTTACTCACTGTGTGAAAGAAACACCTGGTGAACCGTTAGATGTAATTAAATGAAAGTCGATACATTTATATAGAAGTAGGAGTAGAAACCCCGATGAAAATCAAATACCGTACCACTATTGTGCATACAGTGCACAAAAGAAAGTATTTTCAGTGAGTCAATTACTGGAACGGTTCCGGTCGATTTTTGAAACCGTGTGCCCACCTCTCGTTATGTGCGAAAAATTAACTCATGATTTATCGAAGTTTCGCTCTTTCTTTCCATAAATTGTATTTAACGTCTCATGCAATGAGGAATTCCTTTTTTAGCAGGGAGTCTAAAGAATATTTACAAGGAGCTTAAGATCTAAACTACTACTGCTGCTACTACTACTACTACTACTACTACTACTAATAATAATAATAATAATAATAATAATATAGCCTGCGGTGTTTCACCTGGATCGCTATGAACATTGCCGGAAACAAAAACTCTTAATGTCACACTAAGCGAGATCAGTGAGGCAACTAATGTAAACGAGCAATTTTACAGGGAACAAATAATTTAACACTGGCGAAAATGCATGTCTTACTTTGTTTATTTACACTGGCGACACCTCACGATTTCCGATTTATACAAATCGTTTGGGAAACAAGCGCAACGTTTACATATCGATACAGCATGGTGGCTTAGCAAGAACGACATTTCAATGAAGCTCCCTTTTTTTTATAGAAATATGTTTAATTATAATGTGTGTTTGTGTGCATAAAGCCATGATCTTCATAATGCAAATATAACAAAGCGCTTGCTTGAAGAATAAACAATCTTTTAATATATATTTATAGATGTTGAAATTTCTCTCTAACATATTGCTCATTAGCTGCACAAATGCGTCGTTAGAAAGATCAATGTGTTACTAGGTATGGAGGTGACATGTTGGGTTGATCCATATATACGTTTAGAGACTTCGCTAATAGCCAAGTTTATCCGATAAATATTTCATCTTTGGACATATGAAGGTATTGTCGGTGTTCGGCGTGCCGAGAATTGACGGAACAAAAACATCCCGAATTAATTCAAAATTAATATGGTCGATATTGAAAAATAGTCAAAGCATCTCACCGGGAATATTACACAAGCACGTTTTCGTCTAGGAAATGCTTTGAATTTCATATCACTTCAATTGTTTACAAGTTATCGATGTTTCAAGAGAAAATAATTCTTTTAGAGTACAGATATTAGCTTTGAAAAAGTCAATATTCCGATGGTTTCAGTAATAATAATTTCTAAATGCTGGGGGAAAAAATCAAAACTTGCGTAAAAATGTAAATAGGTCTCTGAATTTTTGTGAAGAAAATAATACATTCTAATTTAGAAATGTTATAAATTGTCTTGAAACTGTAAGTTAAGGTTTTATATTGACAGTGATCACATGACACTAGTTACCTTGACGTAGTTTTGATGTATAATTTCTAGATTTTATTATATTTTGCATGTAACCATAACAATCTCGACCAGCATAATGGGAGGGCTTCTATTTTTGCTCCTGTTTGTATGAAGGGAAATACGTTATGCACCGTTAGATGTAATTGAATGAAAGTTGATAAATTTCATGAAATTTTAGAGCTTACCGTGTTGTTTTTACTGTCTTTGTCTTTTGTACCATAAAGTGCTCTACTGTTAGGTCCTTTCTTTTTAAGCAAGGCTTAATTTGCATCTCAGAATGCTCTTTGGTTTTAAATTGTTGCTTTTGCTTATAATTTAATTGAAATTTCGATTTTAAGCAATATTTTAAGTTACTTAGACATTTTTCTTTGCATTCTTCAGGTCCTAAGCTGGTTTTTTAGTTACCTAAATACTAAATTCGCTTTTAATTACTGCCTTTTTAAAAAGTTTTGCTTCCTTCTTGTGTCCCATTGTATCTATGTATTATGCTATGTTGTTATGTCTTGCAAGTCATGTTTGATTCAATGTCTTGGTTGTTTTTTATGTCATGTCGGTAAAAAGCTCGTTAGAGCTTATGTTAAATTGTTGAGCAACTGATACGTAATTGACAGTTGGAGCGGAAGAGCTTTACAGATTATTTCAAAGACAGAATTTTATGCTCGTGCTCAAACCTTGGATATGACCCTAGAAATTAACATTTGCTTTCTTAAAGCTTAGACAATCAGTAGAAAATTTATTTTCCTTTTAAATGATACCAAATATGACTTGATTTAATACAAGCGATGGCCAATAAAATTCCTAAATCTTGAAATACCAGTTCACAGATTCGATTACCTCTCCCCATCACAATCTTCTTTTCGTGGCATCATGATATACAGTATCTTTTCACGTTTAGTCTCGTTCTTGATGCACTCCTATCAAGAGAGATTACTCATACACGAAAATACACGAGATTGTGAAAAGTGTCAAGCGCTTTTGCTTCGGAATAATCCGCGCCCAGAATGAACAGAATCAATAGAGCGCATCAAGAGATATAAGGAAATGAAGAAAATTAATAAATAAATAAATAAAACGGTCACTCATATCACAAAGCTGAGAGGCTCGTGAGTGGTAGAAATAAAAGCAAACGAAGATCTTGTAAAGGTCGATCGGGCGAATAAATGTGTTACGCGCTGAAATTCTTTAGTCCATAATAATTCCATAAGTATTCCAAATATGAAGATAATACATCAGAGGATGTTGAAAATAAGTAAGTTTATTGGGACAAACGGGAAATTAACACGGCGCCGCCATGTTGAAAGGTATGTTTTTTTAACAGTGTAGCATGAGGTGACGGTCTGTTCTCTTATTGAAATACTATATGACAACATACGTTTCGCAAGAAGAGTTTGTCTGCTGGTTCTATTTTTGACGGAAATATAAATGATTAGAGTTTGTATGCCCTTTAAATGAACTGTCGTAGAGGAGTCCTGTGTTAAATATACTAAATAATATACGGGAGCAAACGGGACATTAACATTAGGTGTCCATTTTGAAAGGTATGTTTTTTAACAGTGTAGCATGAGGCGACGATCTGCTCTCTAACTGAAATGCCGTATGACGACATACGTTTCATATGAGGGCTATGTCTGTTAGGGACATGTTGGTTCTATTTTGGAGGGAAATGTAATGGATTAGAGTTTGTCAACCGGGAAAACGGGAGTTTGTCTGTTCTCTAAATGAAATGACTTATTTTGTTTTGCTAGATAGCAAAACTAACTTCTTTAACTCCCCTTACAACCCTATGATCCCACTTATAAAGTTAAAATCTCTACCTTATTCTATAATATCTCCACCCCTACCCTCCTTTAAAAAACAAAACTACCATCCTCATAATCCTTACATATCAATACTTAATTATTTACAATCCACCACCTAGTTGTCTAATATCCAGCACCCAGTTATATACTATCCACTAGCCAATTATCTACTATCAACACCTACTTATCTACTATCCACCAACTAGTTATCTACTATCCCCCAACCAATTATCTACTATTTGCACCCAATTATCTACTATCCACCAACCCGTTATTTATTATCAACACCCAGTTTAGATACTATCCACAAACCAGATATCTACTATCCACCAACCAGTTATCTACTATACAAAACCTACTTATTTACTAGCCAAAGCCCAGTGATCTACTATCCACCAACCCGTTATCTACTATCCAACACGCAGGGATCTACTATCTACCAATTGATTAATACTATCAATACACTGTTATTTACTATCCAAGAAACAGTTATCTACTATTCGCCAGTGACCAACTATCCACAAACCAATTATCTACTATCCAGTACCCATATATATACTATCCACAAACCAGTTATATACTATCCAGCACCCAGTTATCTACTATCCACAAACAAGTTATCTACTATCCACTAACCAATTATCTACTATCATCATCCAGCTATCTACTATTCGGCACCAGTTATCTACTATCCATCAATCAGTTATCTACTATCCAACACCCAATAATATACTATCCACAAACAAGTTATCTACTATCCACCAACCAATTATCTATCAGCATCCAGCTATCTACTATTCAGCACTCAGTTATCTACTATGCGCAAACCAGTTATATACTATCTACCAACCAGTGACCTACTATCCACCAACCAAATATATACTATCCATCAATCAGTTATCTACTATCCACCAACCAAATATATATACTATCCATCAATCAGTTATCTAAACCTTCTAAATAAAACTAGCATCACTATCCCTCAATCCACTCTATGATTCCCCTTATAAATTAAGTAAATAAAATATCCAGCCCCTTCTATAAGGCCCCTTAGTTACCTCCCTTTATAATATACCTACTCTAACCTCCTATTTTTAAAAACAAAAATACTTTCAGTATCTTCACTACAACCCTATAGAGTAAGCTTACTCAACAGACTACAGACCATATAAATCCCTTCTAAATAAAACTAACAACCCTAATCCTAACCCTAACCCTTATAATCCCTCTTATAAATGAAGTAAAATTCTATATGTCCATCTATAATGTCCCTACCTTCCGATTTAAACAAAACCACCACCCCATTCACACAAAGTAGGATATAAAAGCAAAAAAATACAACAAATAAATATTAAATCACTTATTTAAAACAATACTTTCTCAATCTCCACTTATTTGTCAAGGATTCCCTTATAAAGTTAAAATCTCTACCAGCTTCTATACTATCCCCACCCAAATGACTCCACACCTTTCGATGTAAAAGAAGCAGTATAAAATACAATTTAAATTCCTTATCAGAAAACTAACTTCATTATCTCCCTTACCACCCTATGAGCCCTATTATAAAGTAAAAGTCTCTTCCTCCATCTATAATATCCTGAATCTCATCTACCCTCCTATTTTTAAACAAAAAACTACCATCCCAGACACACAGGGTAGGATTAAAAAGGAGTATAAATAAAAACAATTATCACTCACCCAACCCCTACCCCTACAACCCCTCTTATACAGTAAAAAACCACCTAGCCTCTTCTGTAATGACCCTTAGTTACCTCCATTTATTATATCCCTAACCGATAATACTTTTCTATTTTAAAGAAAACTACCACCCCATTCGCGTCTAGTTTTTGTTTCTATTTAGATAGGAAGATGTGAGTTTATTTGCACTCTAAATTATGTTACAATTCTGCTAGCATACTGTGAGGCCAAAGTTTCATTCAGCAATTTTGATACAAAGTTAAGAAAAAGTCATCTTAAAGTGATAAATACACTGACTGACATTTTTTTACCCCCAAGGTCAATATAATTGTGACAGTTGGAAATTTATTTTTTAAATCTAGACACAGGGTGTTTTGGCAAAAATGTAATGTCCTGAAGTTAATTTTGGTCTACTGGTGTTTAAAACCATCAAACAAACGCGCGCGCGCGCGTGTGTGTGTGTGTGTGTTTGTATTTGGTGTAAATCGATGACATTAATGAGATTACACACCAACGTACCGAGGACACACCTCGAACCGAGGACGTCCTCGGTTGGAAAAAGGTTAAAATCTTGCTTCTACGGACAATTTTAACCAAAAACAGTGTAAAAACATGATTTGTAGAAATGCTCTATCATATTTTCCCCATTCCTGTTTTCTTACCTAAAATGGTTATCTTACTAACTATTACTGGTAAAAAATAAAAAGGACATTGAAATGCTAAAGAAACTCGAAATATTCCAAAAGAGGCTTGCGGAAATGCCGCAAACTAGATATTGAAAAAAATAGGGTATAGCCCCTGTGGCGGCGATGGAGGGACATACCAGTTCCATTATGGTATATAGTTGTCCTGGGGACGCCCATCTATCACCTCCACATGCTAGAAATGCAATACACCAAGCTCAATAGAATTTATATATACACTTTCCTTAATACATTTACTCTCACTTATTCCGTATTATCCTTTGTATATATATATATATATATATATATATATATATATATATATAATGTAAACTAAATAATAACTTACACATTATTTGACCAAATACTGCCGTCCACACAGAAATACATTTGTATTGAACTTCATAACACAAATATAGCACCCATACAGATATCATCCACTGGACAAAAGGAATCTCTGGCAAGGATCACAAAATAAATGGGCTACATGGCATGGAACCCAGGCACAAAGTGTAATTCATGAGGAGGGGAATACATGCCATAGTAAATTCTCTTTAGACCAGTGGCAGAGCGAATGTGGACCTGGAAACGGGAACCTAAACATGTATGCCAAATAAAAAAATTATAATATCATGAACCCTAATCAAAAACATAACTATAATACATTTTTCATTCCAAATTTTATTTGGGTTTTTATTAACCCACAACAATAGACCTTTGAGAGATACAAACAGATATATAAAAAAAAAACTTTACAATTTTCGTATCAATAGGGGGTCACCTTAAAGGCCTTCTAGCTTTTATAGCTTGAGGTCCGAGAGGTGTCCACACAAATAAACGGATTAGTAGTAGATTGTATTTTCGATAGCGCTGTGTATATTTCACTGTGTGGGAACATGTTTAGCAAACAATTTAAAAGTGACTGCGGGAATGAAGAAAAAATCACAGCATTTCTCGCATTTTTTATTTTAATAACGGAATGAAACCCGCTAATACTTACGTGTGATTTCTTTTTCCTTTTGTTTGTTTAAAACCAGAATCTCTCTCTCCCTCTCTCTCTCTCTCTCTGTCTCTGTCTCTGTCTCTGTCTCTCTCATTAAAATTACCATCATGCTTTGTTAGTTTGTTTTCGTTTTTTTCTGACCTTTCTCGTGGAATGTTTAGATTTCCTCTCTTTTAAAATCGATATCACACAAATGAAAGTGCAGACTGTGAATACTTATTCCTCGGCCTGTGTATGCTCGTTGAAGTCCAGATAGATGCAGAGAAACATATATCCTTTCAGGACGTCTGAACTAATTATGAACATAAATCAAAGCCTGAATGAAATGCCAGTGGATATATATTAACAATATCAGTGTACCGGCAATAAATATAAACAGCACGTCAACTCTGGAAGTTAGGATTGTCGTAATAATGTATGTTCTGAATGGTCTCGCTGTCGGCGTTTTATACAGCTGTTCGATTTGCACCTTTCTTTTTCTTTTTCTTTAGCGAAGTCCCGAAATATGCTTAACCTATTGTGGTGTAATTAACAAGATCGTAAACCCAAACCAACACCAACATTATGCATGAATATCAGGAATAATATTAAAATTAAAAAAGTTATACAAAATAAATAAATAAAAGTTTACAAAATTAAATTATGGGAATGTAATCATCTGACATGTTAGAATAAGATACAGAAACGAAAACTGTTCGATACTTTTCGGATACTGATATCAGTACTTTTGCTTGACCTGTATTATAAAACTGTTTGATTTGGATAATGAACATCACGTGCACTAACGATATGACTTTAAAACTTTGTCAATGAACATGAACAGCTGCCTCAATACATACAAGTGATAAGTAACTGTTACCTCCACAGTGGTTTCATCTACAACTATATTCAGTTCTTTATGGCAAATACATTGTTTTTTAAATATTTGTTATTGTGGTTGACGGATTGACTAATTGACTGATTGACCGATTGTTCTGCAATTAGACTTTAGTGTGACATAACAAGTTTAGAAATAGTCCACCGCTCTGGAGATCATATCAATTAGCTGGATTTGAACGTTCATGGCAGGAATAATACATATATAACCCTCTCTCTCTCTCTCTCTCTCTCTCTCTCTCTCTCTCTCTCTCTCTCTGGCATGTTCAGATTTAATGTTGAAAATATGAGGCAATGTTTGTGTTTACCATACTATGTATTTTCGTGGTGACATCGTATTTTTCAAGCTGCTTTTAGCTGAATAAATTGAGCGTGCATACGACGTTGTTTCTATTGTATTTTGTAGAGTATTTTATATCAATCTGAAAACAAAAATACTGATATACAAAAAAGACCCCCAAAACACAACATATCTATTTTTAATTGAATTGAAGTTCCCAGCAATGGCTACAGCGCTGACGGCTCGTGTAATATCCCTGCAGTACAAGGTGTCAAAATGTTCTATTTCAGTTCATGTTTGTATAGAGTTAGTGGATGGGGATACTTTTCAAATAGTACTTACAAACAGTTTATCCATTTGTATTGTTTTGGCGCTAGTAATGAAAAAGATACACTTTAACGGTACTAAACTATCACGGTTCACTTTCCAAGTTACTTATATTATACATTTGGCAATTCAAATTGCATTGTAAAGGATTTTTGTATTGCTGATTGCTACTGTATAGGGGACGCGAAGAAATTTTCAAACAGTTTTCTGATCCCCATGTTGCCTTCTGTGTAAAACCTACTAGAAAAAGACTATATGAGTAGGAATATTAATGTCTGATACAGTTTTTAATAAATGTACTTTTAACTTACGGTATATAGGCTTGTCCTGTCGAACATCTTGTGCGCTTTGGCTATCCTTAAAAACCTGCTTAAATTTGGAAAGCAAATAAAACGTAACAATACCTAATTAACACCACTGTACTCCTATACAGATTGGTGTTTGGGCGTTTATATTTTGTATTGTGTTAATGAGACTTCATTTACAACAGAACTATCTATACAAGCATAATGCATGATATGTAAATCAAAGTCATCAGCTCACTAAATGAAGCAGGTATATGCGTATAAAGGCACATTTGAATGCATATATCAGTTAATAATAGCTTGCACAATTAGCTGCCAGTCTTATGAGTGCGATGATGATGACAAACATTGCTGTAATGAAATGTTTCCTTTTGATGATCTTGATTATAAAGGTCTGACTACCATCTATCTACTGAAGTTATATGCACGTAACGTCTCAGTTCGGTTGGTCGTACTTCGATGTCACTAAAACAGGATCTGCAATGAGATGCATAACCATTCTCTCCTGTTTTGAACAGTAAGTATGCAAATGATGTAATAAGGTCGCATATTGTTTACTGAATAATAAAAATATTCCATATCAAGGGCATCTTTTCAATAGCTTCACATGTGTAAAACCTCGCGGCAATCAGGGCGTTTAAACTTTCGGGTCGGATAATTATGCGAGTTCGGTACAACTCTAGAAGGAATTTGTACGTTTTTTTTATAGCAGTTTCCTGTACCTCTTTCGTATGACATGTCGTAGATTTATTTGCCTGTATTAGACGTGTAAAGCACGAGTGTATTTTGTTTCCCATCACTATTTACTCACATGCATGAACTATTATTACAAATACCAGAGACCGTTGTATGCCCTAGCTTTTCTTCTTCTTGTTTAGCTAAGTTATTGGTATTTGATGCTTGGATCTAAAGGAAGATAACAATATTTGGAAACCTGTAATTTGATAGAGCAGATCTCTCTACAAGTTTTCCACCGGGCAATCGAGGACATGGTTTCGGGCGTGTGTATCGCCAGCTTTGGAGAAAAGATACACTCCAAAATCGCGAACAAGCACCAAGCGTGTAAACGGGGCATTTCTACAAATCATGTTTTTACACTGTTTTTGGTTAAAATTGTCCGTAGAAGCAAGATTTTACCCTTTTTCCAACCGAGGACGTCCTCGGTTCGAAGTGTGTCCTCGGTACGGTGGTGTGTAATCTCATTAATGTCATCGATTTACACCAAATACAAACACACACACACACACACTCTCTCTCACACACACAAACACTCTCTCTCTATCTCCCTCTATCTCTCTCTCTCTCTCTCTCTCTCTCTTCTATATCCTATATTTTAAATGAACTCTCTTTATGAAGGAAATAAAGATTGATTGATTGATTAATAGCATTGCTTGGCCATATGGCACATACCCTTAGGCTAATGTAAAGTAAAACTCACCTGAGTACCGGAAAAGTACTATGACAACTTACTTGGGATCAAAATGTTAAATTTATATAAGTTCTATTAATATATATTTAATCAAACTAAAATCTTTGACATATTCAATGCACCCCGTATTTATATATTAATTCTCGAATATATATATATGATATATATATATATATATATATATATATATATATATATATATATATATATATATATATATACATATACATAAAATTGTATGTATGTATGTCTGTTTCTATCTCTCTTTTATAGATACATTGTCATTCATTCATTCATTCATCCCTATTTTAAGTATTTTGTTGTTATTGCTTTATGGTAGTTATTATATATTTGAATAATCAGCAAATAAACTCGTTATGTTAAGACTACCGACTTGAAGCATCATTATCATTGTAATGTTTACCCAGCATATATAGTACAATTTCAGTAATGACTAAATGTTATATATTTCTGTATGTATGCCGTTATGTATTAATGTACATTTTCACATACACACATAATTCGACAAAAATCTAAACCTTAACCGATTTTTACAAATAAAATATCAATTTGTATGTTTTTCATATTTGTAAAGCGGCATACGGCATTAATTTTTGTAAAATGTATAAATTAAAAAAGTTGGTATTTTTCATTGGGTCGGGTTTTGCCGATGTTTTAGCTGTAGGTATAGTGCACTACCCAGTTGATCTGAAATGTCGGGAAATAAGTAACAGAAATCGTAAACTTTATCGGTTTTTTGGTAAATAAAATATCCATTTATATAATAAAATATCCATTTCTATAATAAAATATCCATTTCTATGCTTTTGCATTGTATTATATAGTACTTTATATTACACGGCGTCACTCCTCTGAAATATATCTTATGTATTTACATATGTCAGTATGATAGCGATCGCGATCTTTTCGTTGAATTGCCAGCCGCGCCAAATCTCAAATCACTAAAACTAGACAATATGTTTTACTCTTTTTCTAACAGATCGAAATACAGAACAAATCCTATCAATCAGTATCTACGCTGAGATATTCTATATAGACATTTCAAATATATTAACATCTGAGCAATATAGGTGTGTATGTATCTACGCGACATCGCTCTTTTCGTCAAAATGCAATCTGTGCCAAATTTAAAATCTTTCAAACTAGACATATAGTTTTCTTGCTTTTCCAACAGACTCAAATATAAATCAAATCCTACAAAACTGTATATAAGGCATGTTATTCCATGTAGGCATTCACAAGTTATTATTCTCCGAGCAATGTACCGAAAAGCGAACTTTTGTGTAAAGTTGCATTCATTGGAATATGTACAATAATTGCAATGATATATAAGTACAGTAGCTATTTATTGAAAGGGGTAATAATTTAGCGCATATTTAGACCATCTACTCCTTATAATGTATATATGTATTTATATTTCTATGTATGCCGGTATGTATCTATGTACATTTCCACATACACACAAAATTCGCAGAAATCTTAAACCATAACCTATTTTTACCAATACAATATCAATTTGCATGCGTTTCATATTTGTAAAGAGGTCAAGGGCATTAATTCTTATAAAAAAAACTACAAAATAAAAAAGTTATATAGTACAATTTTAGTAATGACAAAATTTTAAATATGTCTGCATGTATGCCGGTATGTATCTATATACATTTTCACATACACATATAATTCACAAAAATCTTAAACCTTAACCGATTTTTACAAATAAAATATCAATTTGTATGTTTTTTCATATTTATAAAGAGGTCTACGGCATTAATTCTGATAAAGACTATAAAATAAAAAAGTTATATTTCACTGGATCGAGTTTTGATGTGGATGTTTTACCTGTAATTATAACTGGCGTTACCTATTCTGTACTGTTGTAATAACATGTCTTGGCCATATGGCACATACCCTAAGGCTAATATGAAGTAAAAACTCACTTGAGTATCGGAAAAGTACTATGACAACTTACTTGGGATCGAAATGTTAAATTTGTATAAGTTCTATTTAATAAAACTGAAATATCTTTGACATATTCAATACACCCCGTATTTATATATTAATTCCCGAATACATGTATGATATATATATATATATATATATATATATATATATATACACATATATATACACATATATATGTGTGTGTGTGTAATAAAATTGTATGTATGTCTGTTTCTATCTCTCTTCTATTGATACATTGTCATTCATTCATTCATTCATTCTTATTTTAATTATTTTGTTGTTATTGCTTTATGGTAGTTATTATATATTTGAATAATCAGCAAATAAACTCGTTACGTTAAGACTGCCGACTGGAAGCATCATTATCAATATTATTTTTAACCAGCATATATAGTACAATTTCAGTAATGACTAAATGTTATATATGTCTGTATGTATGCCGTTATGTATTTATGTACATTTTCACATACACACATAATTCGCAAAAATCTTAAACCTTAACCGATTTTTACAAATAAAATATCAATTTGTATGTTTTTCATATTTATAAAGAGGTCTACGGCATTCATTCTTATAAAAAGTATAAAATAAAAAAATGTGTATTTTTCACTGGGTCGGGTTTTGATTTTATATTTAATATATATTTAATAAAACTAAAATATCTTTGACATATTCAATACACCCCATATTTTTACATTAATTCCCAATATATATATATATAATAAAATTGTTTGTATGTCTGTTTCTATCTCTCTTCTAAAGTAAATTCTAATGATGATAAATGGAATATCACAAATATCCAAAACACCCTACACCTATGGAAAAGCCGAAAATTATCTCTCGCCTCTAAATCCCTTATTTTTAATTGCTTAGTATGAAGCAAAATATGGTACACTGCAACGGTGATGGATTTACCCAAACATTACACTACGTTGATAAATAGAAGCATCTTCACCTTTTTATGGAATTCCAATTTCGAACCCCTTGCAAGAGGTGTACGTTTCAACTCTTATCAATAGGGTGGTCTAAATATCACCAATTTTATATGTAAAATAAGAGCGTTGCGAATTCAACATATTCAAACATTACTGAATGATGAATACCACGCAAAATGGAAATTTTTCGCACGATATTGGATCTGCTGACAACTGCGATTTTTAACCCCCAACTTGGGTCAAATAAATACACACATACCTTACACGTTCCCAATTTTTATGAAAATTGCATGAAAATCTTTAAAGAATTTGCCAGAAACAACCCACGTATCACTTTCGGCAAAGTCACTACCAAAACTTTTTGACCAATTAGAATTGAAAAAAGGTATAGATCCTATTACCAGAGATGTGAGTTTTAAAATTATACATAACATATTACCGGTGAACTACAACATGTTCCTTAAAAGAATTACGCAGTCTAAATTATGCACCTTCTGCGGTGGCATTGAAACAGTAGATCACCTATTATTCGAGTGTAAAATAGTACTACACTTACAACACCTGGTGATTAAATGGATTAAGAAATTATCCACCAACAGTTTCAACACCTTTTATACCTTCCTCAAATTTGGCCTTCTCCCAAAAAAAAGCCTCTTTCCGAAAACCTGATTTCAAAAACATATGTATTTTAATAGCAGCAGAATACAAGTATGTCATATGGTTCAAACGCATTCGATCCTATTACCACAAAGAAACTGTCACTAGTAATACTTTGTTATACTTTTTTTATCGCCAAACTAAAATGCAGAATTAGAGCGGACTTTCATAGATTCAAATTAGTTGACTTTATAAACAAATGGGTTTCCGCTGGTTTATTTTGTTCTGTACAAAATTTCGAATTACAAATTGACATTAACATGCAATAAAGAAAACCCCACTGGGATAGGCAAAAAGCTAAATCGCAGTGTATCCTTGTCTGATTTGTTTATAATGACAGTTAACGGGCACTGGAATGTCGGCTTGATTCAATTAGAAAGTGTGAAAAACGCCTCCCATCGGCTGGCCGAGAAGCCTCCCTTAAGTATACAACAGATCCTCTACAATCCTCCCCTAACGTTTTCTTCCCAATATAAAACTGTATGTATACGCATGTATAACCTGAATTGTATAGATACATTATATTGATGTTAAACATTTGTGTCCACATGTATGAACAACGAAATCATTCATGATTGTGTTATTATATTTTTCATATAAAAAATATACGTATGTATAACTCTGTCTGCATGTATACACCATAAAAACGCCTGCACAGGCGATAATTTTGTGTTTTTCGCAGTGACTTACGCATACTTATATCAAATGTTATATCATATTAAATATTATATTAAATATGATTTATTATCAAACTATGTACCTTACTGTATGTTTTGCGTGCACGCCTGCACATGTGATATATATATATATATATATATATATATATATATATATATATATATATATATATATATATATATATTGAATAAAAATCTATGAAAAACAAAAAAAAAAATTATCATGCATTTATTCCATCCTTCATTGATCCCTAAGTTTATTATATTACAATTATCAGTTAAGCGTAGTTATTGTATACTTGAATAATCAGAAATAAAACGTGTCACGTTACGATTACCGATTTAAAATATAATTATCATTGTAAAGTTTGCCTAGCGTTTATAGTACAGTTTAAATAATGCTATATATAAAATATCAATTTGTATGGTTTTAATATTTGTAAAGAAATAAATGGCGTAGTCTTCTTTACAAATATGAAAACCATACATATTGTTATTTTAATTCTAGAAATCGGTTAAGTTTTAAGCTTTCAGCTGTCATATATATAATAAAATTAAGTATTTTGTATGTATGTGTATATATACATATTTCGACGTTTGCCAGCAAACGTTTAATAATAATAATAACAATAATAATGATACTACTACAACAACTACTACTACTACTACTACTAATAATAATAATAATAATAATTTGAATAATAATGTTACTCTAAGTTGCAATTTTCCTATCCCCACCTGCTACTCGGTGAGTAAGGACGTGTGAAACCAGGTAACCCCTTATGCGTCATAGCGCGGAAAATTTGTGAAAGCAAATACCACACGCTACCAAATCGGCGCCGAAGCCAAGTCTGGTCGGTGCAATACGGTATAGGTGATTATTCTTGTATAAGCGTGCTTACCATTGGTTATATTTTAGAAAAATCCGTTTTTAAGAAATTAATAACCACGTGCTCGAATCAAATAAAAATGCCGTGAAACTTCAGTTTTATATGATTCCATTTAGGGATTCATTCGTGATTCATCAGCTATTCCTTTGGATTTAATTCTTTTATTCTTGAAATTTCTTGAGCGTCAGATTGGTAAGTCAGATTTACATACTTGTATTTTTTTTTTTAAATTACAATAACGATGTATGTATGTATGTATTTATGTATTGTTACGGAATTATGTATCATTTTGTTTTTAAATAATGGTATAGTTTTATGATCTCTGCATAATAGTATAACAGCTGTCGTCTTGCAGAAAGTACATATACGGTATTTCAATTTGACTCAGTACATTGGTTTTGGGAAATATTGTCGGTTAAACATGAGTCATGTCACGTGAGAATTTGAACTTTTTACCTGGATTCTATGTTCAATAAGAAGTCAATACTTTGTTGACTGGTAATAACGTCAGTGCATAGGTACTTTAGCGGTGTCACGTATAACCTAGTTTCTGATTCATTCAGAGAAGGTTGTTTTCTAGAAAGATTAAATTGTTTTTAAGTCGCAATACAGTTTAAATTGGTTTTCCTTATTCTGTTCTACGCAGCTCAGAATCTATAAAATTAAATATAATTGCTGTGTTTGGCATTCTTTCATAGTACGTTCAGCCTGAGAGGTCATTAACGAGATTGGTTCATTTTGTGTTGATATTCTGCTTCAGTGATATTATTATACAGTGCATTTAGGATTTAGTACTGCTTCTTAAACTTTAAGAATTATTCAGCTCCTTGGAATTATCGGAAACATTTCTAGAACTTGTGTGATATTCCATATTCACAAGGACTACTTGGAATTAATAACACTTGGATATAACTGATTCTTGTTAGTACATCAGTACAGTGGAGGTTTCATTCGAAACCTACTTCATTCGGAATATTTGGATTAACTTCCGGATCAGTGAACTTTAGAGCAATTTAGGACTTTCAAGGATATTCTATACTGTAAGTTATTTTTAATTCTTTCACTTTAATTGTTTGTTGAAATATTTTAATATTTTAGGAAATTAAATATTTGTATTTTAAATCTTGAAAGCTTGTTTGAGTCTTTTCTTTTGTTACATTAGCCCTAGTCGTAACAGTATGTATGCCGGTTTTTAATTCTGTAGTATCTCACATGCACATTTAATTTGCTTAAATCGTAAACCTAACCGATTGCCACAAATAAAATATCAATGTGTAGGGTTTTAATATTTGTAAAGAGGTCGACATCATTCATTTTTTAGAAAAATGTCAAATAAAACAGTAATTAGTAATTTTAGCCGAGTCGGATATTCAGTGATTGTAACCGATTGCCGATGTTTTACCTGTAAGTATAGCGCACTACCCAATTCCTCTGAAATGTCGGGAAACCCGACATTTCAGAGGAGCGACGCCGTATACTATAAAGTCCGTTACAATTACAGGTCTAACAGCCGCAATCGGTAAAATTCACATAGTACCCGACTCTGTGAAAAATAATAACTGTATTATTCTCCATTTTGCATCGAAATAAATGGGGTCTTCTTTAGAAATATGAAAACCATACAAATTGATATTTTATTTCTAGAAATCTCTGATTTATATTTATATTTAATACTGCAGTTTCTGGCATCCATATATAGATTGTTTAAATCTTAAACCAACCCTATTGCCGCAAATAAAATATCAATTTGTATAAATTGTTTAAGTTAGAGCAAGGGTTCCTACGGGACATCGCGCACTACTGATTCGTAGCCCGGTATAGTTCGTATGAAATACACAAATAATTAGTGCTATATACGTCATTGTAACAAACACAGCATTGCCATGAAGAACATCGTGAAATCAGGGAATATGAAGAAGGCCACCATCTCCAAGAAGGGAAAGACCACGACGAGGATCCCTTTGATTTCGGCTCCCGATTATCCAACGCCCGGCCGATTCATAATGGTGGATGGTATATTGCACCAGAGGATCGATGATATGGTGATAAGAACACCCACTGAGAGGACACATCGGTATAAGGTACATTTAAAGAAGTTCCATGTGTATGTAAGTGTATATGTATGTATGTATGTATGTATGTATGTATGTATGTATGTATGTATGTATGTATGTATGTATGTATGTATGTATGTATGTATGTATGTATGTATGTATGTATGTATGTATGTATGTATGTATGTATGTAGATAAACGTATATATGCAGAGAAAATGTTAGGCTTTTTTTATCCACATATCTAGGTCGCTATTACTGTATGTTAAGATCCATATGAATGTCAATATACATGTATTAATCTTGTATTCTGCTGTAAAACCTGTTATGTATGTCTAGGTATGCATGCACGCATGTCTGGACGTCATTTCTGTATCGATGTTCATACAATTGTATATCTCCTGCCTTTATGCTATAGGTAGAAGCGGTTACACCGACGGCATCTCCTGCCCAGCAGAAAAGGACACCACCCAAAGATTCGACGCCGATGGGAAATGTTTGAGGCAAACGATGTTATACCAGTGATTATGAGAGAAGATACAGTTGAGAAGCTGAAACAAAACAAAAGAAATAAACGTTTAATGAGTTTGGAATTTCACTTTTGCAGAATAACTATCCAGAAGTGTGTTTATGTTATCTACGAAATATCTTTCGTCGTTATATGCAGACAAGCACCATTATTTACAGTAATGTTGGATATATCGTGGTGGTACGACCTTACTAAATTCATTTATTGGTGATTTACCGTTTCGTTATCAAGATAATCATTGAATTTTAAACTGTGTGATCACGCATCTTTTATCCTTTTACAGAGCTTCTTTTCATCTTTGTCAGATCTATATACCAGCAAATGCTTTACTCGAATACCAGCTATATTACCTTTGAAAAGACCTGGAACTTTCTAATTAATCTGAGGAAAACAAAAATATATTATCTTTCTTGTAATCACCTGTGTCGTAAAACCAGATGCTGTCCTTTATGTCATTGCAAAAGTTATCAGCCTCCACACGAATCCATCCGAATCTTTTATTAAGAGCCTCGTGTGATCACCATACAGGTCTTTTATAGTAAAAGTGATACACCTAAAACTTGTTTAAATATAACACTATAAATCCGCCATAAATGGGTTTAGCTAATTTAATGGTCTTGTTCTTTATAATATAAAGAGCAAGTCTTTATCGATTATCTTGCTCGTGCAAACGATAAATCGTTTTGGTATATGAAAATTTCTTTTCATCAGCATATATTTTAACCTTCGTTCTCTTGCGTTGATTTTCCATCTGTTTCCCGAATACAGAATAATTAACGAGTTTGAAGAAGTCCTGTTTAAAGTCACTGATTGCTTTTTTGCCTCAGAGTGTTATTCAATTCAGTGTAAGATTTTAACCATGATTGAATGTGCAACTTCAAATTAGAATAGTTTATTATCTCTTTGTTCTTGAAAGTGCACAATAACTTAGACACTAATGGTTTGTACCCTTTATCTTCTTTTTGAATTTCTTTTGCAGTGGTGATATAATAGCATTATTATGGATTTACTTTTCAGACGCTAGCAGATAGTCTGACATAGTCGTGAATACTTGTTGGTACCTCCAAATGTACTTCTAAATTAAGACCAAACCCTGATTTATCTTTCCAAGGTTATAGTGTACTATGGCTTCTTTTGTTGTTTGGTTACCCATTTAAAGATTTTTAACTGGCATGAATTCATATATCACCCTGTCGCAAAGGTTACTAATATCTAGGTACATATCAAATGACCTTGACCTATCGTATTTTCCATAATTTCTTACTTTACCTTCATCATTGACGTAGTACTCATTATTTACTTTAGCGTATCTATGTGATATGCTAATTCCTCTTGTAATTCTCAATTATATCTTCAGGAACATATTGTCTGTAATTCTATCATTAGGAATATATCATTGTCTGTAATTCTATCGTTAGGAACATTATCACTATCTGTAATTCTATCATTAGGAACATATCACTGTCTGTAATTCTAAGTATTCTGTACTCACTTTTTAACTCGCACCATGAGCTAATCCAGTAAACTGGAATAAGGTTGTGGATCTAATTTGTAATTATTCGTGCAGACACTCCTAAACTTTAAAAAATGTCACACAACACTAAAGCATCTTTCTTCACTTTGTGCTCATGGAACTCAGTAAGAGATTTTTAATTGGAAATGTTTCATGACATATTTTACACACTGGTAATCACCTTGATCCTTAGAAACAGCGAAAAAAGTATCGATTGGTGGTAATTAATTTCCATAAACCTTTTAAAACTCATCAATGCAAATGTATGGATAAATGCATTGTCTAACATATTAGGGTTCCATATTTTGCAAAGTTTCATGGTTCCAGTGAATTTGTTATCATTGAGATTCTTTCCAAGTTGATCTAACGATTGTCCCATGGACCAAAAACTATTTAGGAATCTGTTTGTCCTCTTTACAACGATTTTTTTTACCATTATTGTTAAATCTATCTACTATAAAATCCTTCGTAAACGAAATTTATTTTTCATTATTAATTGGTATTATTCTTACTTCTTGATCCTGGTCGTTTTCTTTACCAATAGCCTGATACATTATGGATAAAGAGTGGTGTATACTGTGGATCTCTGTAATTTAAATTACACTTATTATGTGCAGGACCTCTGTACCTACAAGCTAAATAAGAGTGACTTGTTGCATTGTTTTCGGTCGTTTCTTTTTTTACAGATATAACATATGTTCATGGAATAAATATGTTTCTTATCTTCTTTCATGCATTTAATTGTACCAGTGCTTTCAGCTCGATGTTATTCGTATACAGTTTCAATTTTGTTTTTATTGCAAATGCTGGTAGAAATTTTTCATATAATCTGTTCCCTTGTATGACCTTGTATGATGTAGGCTAATAGTCATTGTGGATTGATTTGATGTGCAGACAAAATATTGTTAGTATATGTTTGACTGTTTGAGTAGTCCTTGATTTAATATTTGCAAGTATTTATTTGTTTCTTCATCGTATCGAAATCACAATATAGAATATACGGAAGCTTTAGTTGATGATGGCAGTGTTTGAATTTTGCAACATAACCCTCTTCAGTCATTATGTATATTGTATTATCTACTTGATTACATAATCTTTGATATTCATGCAATTTTAATTCGATGTTAAATAATTTTAGCACTTCTTACAAATGTACTTTTTGCTAGCATGTTTGTTTATCTAAAATAACACCAATCTTGATAAATCCTTAAATCCATAAAAATGATATTTGTCTCTTTCAAATGCAATTATGATGTCCACGAGACCGCCATTAACTTTTTCTGTCATTCTAACTTTATGAATCTGCCTGCGATTTCGAATGCATTTACATATCATTTTCGAATTCATTAATGTCATCTATTATGATTAGGGCATCTTTAAAACCATAATGTATACTTGTCAAGGTTATAACTTGATACTCTGAACAAGTGATCTTTTGGTGGGTTTAACATAGATCCTACGGCATATACGAAACATTTATTACTTATCTTTATTTTGAACGGTTATACAGGCATTTGTGTCTTTCACTTATTTTAGTAATAAAATGGTCACAATATATTTTTTACTGTTTATTTTCTTGGTCTTCAAAATCTGCTCAACCTTATACAAAACATCTTGTTTGTCGCAGAGCAACAAATCCTCCTGGTAAAATATCCCCTCAATATTCTCTCCCTTTAAGTCTTCCAATTTATATTTATCTGGGACACGTAATATCACCTGATTTTGAACATTTTCTCTGTACAATTAGCAAATATAGATGTATATTTTGAAATCCAAACCGTACTTACGTTAATCCAGACTTTAGATCTATTGTTTGGACTGCTAGCTTCAATTGGAGTCAAGGGTATTACCATTGAGTATTATACCCTTTGATCAACACATCTACACATTTTCTGCTCTCGTTCTGTGTAAAATATGTATACATTCTCGTTTTGAAAGTTCTGTTAAAATGTTCCACAACAGAAGCTTTTTTGACAAAGTACGTCGAACCTATACGATTATTTCTTTCTAAAAATTCCTTAACCTCGTGTTTGAAATACGATCATTTCTTTCCAAAAATTCCTTAACCTTATGTTTGTAATTATTTCCCTTCCTCAAACCGTATCTTTTCATGTTTTTGTTCTTCAAAGCTTTTTCAAAATGCGCCATATACAGTGAAAGTCCTAAAAACCGAAACCCGAGTATACCGAAATTACCCTCAAGACCGATATTTTTTTTAGTCCCGAATTTTTCTTTCTTTATTATCATCATTTTTTCCCCAGTAAACGGAAACTCCGAATACCGAAACGAATTTCGATCCCAAATTTTAATTTTACGCTTAAAGAAACCATAGAACAGAAACTCAATTCAAACTGGAAATATATTTTAGCTGCTAAGTTCCTGACGCACTCTGGAAGAGATTAATTACGGTTAGCAAGTACTGCAATAGGCTGATCTATGAGACAAAGACCCGGAAAATGTCCCAAGGACACGCGAGGTTACAACAATACTTGACACGCGCGCCGACACAGGGTAGGGCTGAAAATAGGCTAATCTGACGTCCTTTTACCATGCAAAAGAGCCAGCTTTAAAAATGTATTATTAATATCTACTGTAGTATCATCAATTTTCGTGGTTTTCGTTGTTGCCAAGAACCACGAATTTAAATACTCAACGAAATATTAGCCACGTATGATGATGGCGGCACCCCCCCCCCCCGCTCATTTTCTTACTGTGTGTCGTTCCCAGAGATTAAGGAACCCACTAGTATTTTATAAATCAACGTCAATTCTGTAATTTGAAAATAAAATATTAGCTTTTACACGTGTTTGCTTTATTTTAAACCTTTGAAAAAGAATTATAAAGCGTTTTATATTGTTTCAATGCACACGTGTCGATAAGATATTCAATCGGAGTAATTTCCACTCACTGCCTTAAATCGATATGCGAGATCGGTAAGGATAGAGAGGAAGGAGAAAAACCATAAGTTATTCAAACACTAGTAATGTTGAAAATGAAAGAAAGAATAATAAAAAAAATAATAGTATATGAAAATTAAATTAAATACTTGTTCAAATCGATCCTTCACTCGAGTACAAATGTTGTTAAACAATTTAAATCCTCCTAAACCCACATTTTATTTTATCCATGCATTTTTAATCCAAAAGAACAACAAGCCTTTAAAATACTCGAACTATTGCTTGAATCACTATTATTAATGAAACACCACGTATATACACTAATTACGGCAGAGAAATAAAGCTCACACTTCACTGATTTTCAGACAAAGCCACTGTATCAACATCGTGTCAATCAAGTCTCAATGTACACAGTTTAAATCCTCCTGAAACCACATTTCATTTTATCCATGAATTTTTAATCCAAAAGAACAACAAGCCTGTAAAATACTAGAACTATTGCTTGAAGCACTATTATTAATGAAGCACTATGTATATACTCTAATTACAGCAGATTATTAAAGCTCACAATTCACTGATTTTTGGACAAAGCCACTGTATCAACATCGTGTCAATCAAGTCTCAATGTACACACAAATGCTTGTCAGGTAAATAATCCCCAAATTGCAGAATTAAACAAGTCAAGCATTCTCCAAACCACTGATAATTAGGTCACATCTTTCACTCATTGTCGCGTGTGCTGCAATTATCCATTCAGCCCGAATTGGCTTGATTAATGAGGTTGCAATCAATGATCGTCACCAGTAGCATCTTCCTTTTTTCGTGATTTCCTCCATTACCTGTTTAGCATACCAGTTATGAAAGTGTGATTTTAATTATTCTTTGTACTCTTTATTTATTTTCAAGTCTAGTGGTTGAGTTGGTCTGTATGTGAGGCAGGCACAAACAAACGCGTGATTCCTCTGTCTTTCAATTTAGTTAGCATCTTCTCACATTGATGAGCTCTAGACACATCAAATATTGCCACTGTCTGCTGATTGCATTGAGCAAAGGTCAGCCGGTCACGTGTTTTGTTCCCTTAATGGATAGTGTTTTAAGTTAGAGATCCTACAGGTTACTTTAATAACCGATTGACTTAGTGTTGTAGTCTGCGTCGGCTTCCTTTGATATTGAGCACTCAGACGAAAACACTGTGTAATTTATTGACCTTGACATGAGTGTTATTTGTGATCATAGAGGCGGTAGTATTGTTTCAGTGTTGTTGGCTGCATCGGCTTCCATTGATGTTATTCACTTGGACAAAAACACGGTGTCAGTATTGAACTTGTCAGGTTTTTGATTTGTGCTCATACATGTGAAAGTATTGTTATAAACATTCAAGTGACCGCCGTTTGCGTCGGCAGAGTTTTATTCTTTTGTATTCTTTATTTGGGGTATTTGTTTAGGTTAAACAACGAAATTAAACACTTATTAATATGCAAACTTTGACAGTCAAAACCACGAATTTAAGTACCCACGAAAATGTCTTTTTTTTTACAAAACCACGAAAATTGAGCCCCAAGAAAATAAATGATACTACAGTAAATGCTTGTAGGTAAGCCATTTAAGACTATGTTTATCTGCTCATGATCTAGTTGTTATTGATGCTATTCATCTGTATACATGATTAATAGAGCTTTGTTGGCTTGTTTATTTAGTTTGATATATGGGCTTCATTTAACAGGCACGTGGCCACGCTTTTGATGCTTTGCCGACGTAGACCGACAAAGCAGTATTCTAAAAGTCAGATTCACTCAATGACATAGCCTAAAGTTTTAGATCTTATACAAAGATTTAATAACTTAGCCATTGCTAAGGATGAGTCTTATTTGTCTATGGCACAAGAAACGGAGTCATTAACACAAACCACATTAGTTAAAGAAAGATGCAAGAAGAAAACAGACAACGCTCCACGCCTTCTTCAAGCTAGGCTCTTGAACTGTAAGCATTGTGAGTGTACTCTGGTGACACACACATACACTGATGTTCTCATAATTGCATTCTCTCTCTCTCTCTCTCTCTCTCTCTCTCTCTCTCTCTCTCTCTCTGTTGTCGCATTGATATTCTCATAATTGCATTCTCTCTCTGTCTCTCTCTCTTGTCACATAAACGCTTAGAAAAAGACTTTGTTCTTCACATCTGCCAAAACGTCTGTAAACCGAAAACTTCTCAAAAACGATTTTTTTTTTGGGAGGGGGGAGTCGCAAGGGTTTTCTGTACTATATATCATTTTTTTTTCTTTGAATTCACTTTCTCGATATGCATTATTTTGGGATAGAATATATATCAGAGTCAAAATGTATTTATATCCGTTATTATTTATTATCCTTCTCGTATGATTCTGTGTCAACAATGTATGTCTGCCATTGAGAATCAAAGTTATTTACATAAGCCCTTTTATACTGAAATCTTTTTTTCACTTGCTTGTGAAATGTGTAGGTAGATTGTTGCATCAACCATTCTTTCAATTCATTATATTTGATCTTCCTATCTTATTGATCTTCTGTAATAAATGATTGACTAAGATATGCCACTGACCTTGGGTTCATAATTCAAATTACCTGGAATTCTCTTCTTTATAAGCCATTTGTATTGAAATAATTGTTGCCCTTTAATGAACTCTGTTTTTAATTTGTAATGAATTATAACGTTTACGAAGAAGATTTTATATATATATATATATATATATATATATATATATATATATATATATATATATATATATATATATATCATGACTTTAGTAGTAAAAGCAGTAAAGCAATGATGTCGATATCTGAAAGTGTAATTATTTTCTAATTTGATAGGGTTATAGGAATGGTCTAACATAATTATTGTATTGGAAAAAAAAAAAAACATCAACATACAACAGAACAGAAACGACACTGGAACCACAAAAGACATTCTTCCGTGTTTTCAAAAGATCAGATAATTAAAGATATTTTTCGTTGATCATGAAATCAATAGCTGTTTTATTGTACCCAGTGGGCCAAGTAAGTTAAATATAATGAATAACAATTAAACAACTATAAAATCGACGTATAAAGTTTGGATATTCTTCAACATATGTACATACGATATAATATCGCTAATTATAGATTATATCGGAAATATGAAGAAAGTTATGGAAAATATTTACATTCTTCATCCCATAATAGCATTAGCGATCGACAAAACACAAATGATGACACATGTGTCAACAAAATAATAACAATTCAAGCGAGAATTTCAGTTTTATGAATTCAGCCTTTGTCATGTAGAAACCTAAGGAGGAAGTATATTGATACCTGTCTCTATTATCTCCCTTCGCATTATTCTTCTCTACGAATGTGAAATAAATTTTTTCGGATTTACATACATCAGCTAGGTCATAAACTAAAAAGACATTCCTCTCTTCTTTTCCGTTCGTTCTCTTGCTTGTTTGATTGTTTCTTTTCTTCTTCCAATCATCTTTGTAACTCCTCTAGCTTCTCTGTGTCTGTCTGTCTCTCTGTCTCTGTCTGTCTCTGTTCTCTGTCTCTGTCTGTCTGTCTCTCTGTTCTCTGTCTCTTTCTGTTCTCTCTCTCTCTCTGCCTCTCTCATTGTTCTCTGTCTCTCTCTGTCACTGTCTGTCTCTGTCTCTCTCTTTCTCTGTCTCTCTTTGTTCTCTGTATCTCTCTGTGTCAATGTCTGTATGTCTGTCTGTCTCTGTCTCCCTCTCTCTATCTCTGTCTCTCTGTTATCTGCGTCTCTCTCTGCCTCTCTGTCTCTCTCCCTGTCTCTCTCTGCCTCTCTCTCTGTCTCTGTCTCCCTCTCTCTCTCTGTCTCTCTCTCTCTGTTCTCTGCTTCTCTCTCTGACTCTCTCTGTGTCTCTGTCTCTCTCCTTCTCTGTCTCTCTCTGTTCTGTCTCTCTCTCTGTGTCTGTCTCTCTCTATCTGTCTGTCTGTCTGCCTGTCTGTCTCTCTCTCTCTCTCATATTTTTTATTGTCATCATCAATTTCCTTTTCTTTATTTTTCGAGGATTTTTTTTTTTTTAATTCCAAATGTTTTTGGTGAATTTTTGTTTTGCAAATTATGTACGATGGAGAAACTTTTATCGTCTTACCACACTTTAATTTAAAAGTTTCATCATCAATGATTTCCAATATGTAAAATTAAGCCATGGAACACTCAAGATCACACTTGATGATTTTCAATATGTAAAATTAAGCCATGGAACACTCAAGATCACACTTGATGATTTTTAAGATGTAAAATTAAGCCATGGAACACTCAAGATCACACTTGATGATTTTCAGTGTGTAAAATTAAGCCATGGAACACTCAAGATCACGCTTGATGATTTTCAATGTGTAAAATTAAGCATGGAACACTTAAGATCACACTTGATGATTTTCAATGTGTAAAATTAAGCCATGGAACACTCAAGATCACACTTGATGATTTTCAATGTGTAAAATTAAGCCATGGAACACTCAAGATCACACTTGATGATTTTCAATGTGTAAAATTAAGCCATGGAACACTCAAGATCACACTTGATGATTTTCAATGTGTAAAATTAAGCCATGGAACACTCAAGATCAGACTTGATGATTTTCAATGTGTAAAATTAAGCCATGGAACACTCAAGATCACGCTTGATGATTTTCAATGTGTAAAATTAAGTCATGGAACACTCAAGATCAGACTTGATGATTTTCAATGTGTAAAATTAAGCCATGGAACACTCAAGATCACACTTGATGATTTTCAATGTGTAAAATTAAGCCATGTAACACTCAAGATCACACTTGATGATTTTCAATGTGTAAAATTAAGCCATGGAAAACTCAAGATCACGCTTGATGATTTTCAATGTGTATAATTAAGCCACGGAACACTCAAGATCACACTTGATGATTTTCAATGTGTAAAATTAAGCCATGGAACACTCAAGATCAGACTTGATGATTTCCAATGTGTAAAATTAAGCCACGGAACACTCAAGATCCCACTTGATGATTTTCAATATGTAAAATTAAGCCATGGAAAACTGAAGATCGCACTTGATGATTTTCAATATGTAAAATTAAGCCATATAACACTCAAGATCACACTTGATGATTTTCAATATGTAAAATTAAGCCATGTAACACTCAAGATCACACTTGATTATTTTCAATATGTAAAATTAAGCCATGGAACACTCAAGATCACACTTGATGATTTTCAATGTGTAAAATTAAGCCATGGAACACTCAAGATCACACTTGATTATTTTCAATGTGTAAAATTAAGCCATGGAACACTCAAGATGCCATGGAACACTCAAGATCACATTTGATGATTTCCAATGTGTAAAATTAAGCCATGGAACACTCAAGATCACACTTGATGATTTTCAATGTGTAAAATTAACCCATGAAACATTCAAGATCACACCTGAAGATTTCCAATGTGTAAAATTAAGCCGTGGAACACTCAAGATCAGACTTGATGATTTTCAATGTGTACAATTAAGCCATAGAACACTCAAGATCACACTTGATGATTTTCAATGTGTAAAATTAAGCCATGGAACACTCAAGATCACACTTGATGATTTTCAATGTGTAAAATTAAGCCATGGAACACTCAAGATCACACTTGATTATTTTCAATATGTAAAATTAAGCCATGGAACACTCAAGATCACACTTGATGATTTTCAATATGTAAAATTAAGCCATGTAACACTCAAGATCACACTTGATGATTTTCAATATGTAAAATTAAGCCATGTAACACCCAAGATCAGACTTGATGATTTCCAATGTGTAAAATTAAGCCATGTAACACTCAAGATCACACTTGATGATTTTCAATGTGTAAAATTAAGCCATGTAACACTCAAGATCACACTTGATGATTTTCAATATGTAAAATTAAGCCATGGAACACTCAAGATCACACTTATGCTTATATGATTATCGTTTACATCTGTGGTAAAATAAGTTGCGCATTTCAATCTTGTTTGCTGGTTTATCTTCTACAGCTGTCGCACTTATCCATGTATTTGGTAAGAGTCTTATATTATTAATAATACCCAGACAATTTCTTTCAGTGGGAAACCTTCTCTATTTTGGATGGCGTAAGCTCTCGTAATAAAAAACAGTTCAAATAGGTAAAGAAATTGACTAGTTACAATAAGTATTTTTACTACTAAACTATAAAGTATTGACCTTTACATCCGACTTCCAGAAGTTAGCTGGTGTCATGGTCTCCACTAAAAAGACTGATTTTTTGGAATAATTTATCGTATTTTATGTTCTTGTTGTGTTTTCTGCACAATATAAAAAATAGCTTTGGACTTGCTCACGGTCAGGTGATATACTGATGAAATCATTCTTAAATGTGTAAACTTAGAATGGGTTTTCACAAACTAATTGGAAGTGAGTTTCATTCCCTTAGTGACATATCTTTTCCACTACATAATAAATTTTGAGGAACTGGTTATCCAAACTGTTCAAAGCTTGAAATATTATCTCATAAACTACCTGTAATTGAAGATCGTTGTCATACTCTCTATCCTCCCAATCTAAGTAAAACAAATTTCAGTAGCTTCGATGAATTTTCCTGTTTGTTAATGCATAGCTTCTGCCGGTTTATTAAAATGTCTTAATCGTATCCTTGATATCTATCAAAAGTTCTTGAATTTATTCTGGGAAATACACAGTCAAATATTCAATGACGCAAACAGGGTAATATGAAAGATATAAAATAATCTAAGTTCGAGCAAGAATATTTGAGCTGTTAATGAAACTGGGCGAGAACACTGCATTACCTTCATTATCTTGAACCTACCGCATATATCAATGAAATTGAAATTAAGTAAAAGATTAATGTGTATTCCATATCGCTTTTATGTGGTACAGATGGGGCTCAGTGTTTAAGATCTTTGTAAGAGGGACCCTTGGTCTGAAAATGTAATATTGAAAATGTAATATTGAAAATCTGTACTTATTTACATTACATCAACTTCTGTCAATTTGGGATTATTCTGTTTAAATTGTATCTATTCGTTCGTCTTAATTATTTTCTAGTTGTAGAACGTATTAGATAGGGTTCTAATATTTTCTTATTTGTTATGGTATTGGCAAACCAAGTATCCTAGTGTTCGTTTTAATTTATTTAAATGGAAATAATTCAATATATGTAACTGCAAATTGTTTACAGATGATACAAATCTATCTTTAACTATTGTAACCTATACATTTTAAACTTTTGACCTTTGGCATACATTTTGACCTTTGGCATACATTTTGACAAAAGCTCAAGCCTGTGACAAGGTGCTTGATCTTGCTGATTATATGACTCCCCTGGCAATCCAAGAACTACCTCTCAGTGTTGCTTTTATAGTTCCAGTCATAGGTATCGCCAGTCGAAAGACGGGGGGGGTGGGGTGGGGGGGGGGGTGGAGGGAGAGATAAGTCCCCGGACAACAGAGGTTAGACCTTGCACTCTTAATATTAGTCCTGAGACCTCGCATCAACTATATTAATGGGTGGCCACTCCCATTAATACAGTAAATGCTTCCTATTGGCTACATGCATTTATTTGCGATTTATACACAAATCATTACTTGTGCTGCAGATTAAGCTGACGTTGTAGTAAAATTCGCATATATTGTACTGATGCTATAAATAACTATATTCAAGAGAAATTACTTAAAACAGCATGATCAACGCACTATGGAATTGTCTCCATTTGGACAACTTTTACTTACACCGGTCTCTTACACCAATATTGTATGGAAGCCGAACTATTGTTGACAAACAAACAAAAATCGAAATAAATTTATTTCAATAATTTAGGCCTCCGACCCATAATACAAAATTCTATTTATGATATACGCAATTAGAACGCCACATTTTCTTTAGTACAACTGAGTTGTAATATCTTGATATACGTATACACTTATTTCCGAATAGTCATATTTTCATATGATTTTATTCGGATGGAGATAAAGAGACTCTTTAAAAAAAATGATTTGTATAAGTAATGTGATAAAGTAGACAGTGTCACTACATCATTGCTAGACATAAGCGAAACGAATTTTTCAACGCTAGGTTGTTTATAATATACATTGTTTACGTATTGTCTTCTAATATGATCATAGTTTGGGCAAATGCGAACAAAATGAAATTCGTCTTCTATTATATAGATATTTCTTCTACTGCACAGTTCACAAAACCTGAATGCTCTATCAATCTTTCCCCCCCCCCCCTTCCCCTTCCTATTTCAATCATTAGTTTATGGTTTAAACACCTTCGTTCCACTAATTGTTTTCGGAAATTAAAAGGTATACTGCATGAGAGGTATTTCTCACATTGTAGTAGTGATTTATATTGATTATAGTAGTAACATTCTGAAGAACGAGTAATATGAAATTTGAAATGCCTTGTCTCTGACCCTCTGAGTGAACTCCTAACATCTTTGGCTATCCATACAGATCCAAACCTATATCGAAAGAGCATATCTTTAGTCTTTGTAGCGCATGTGACTCTACCAACTTCGTCTAACTTTTTTTTTAACATAATATAGCACTAATAATCTCATAATTTGAATCTAGTATTGCATACACCATACCATATATGAGGTAAAGAGAGGTAATCTACTTTATTCCCCTATAGACACTGTGTTTAATGATCACCTGTTGTACTGATATCGCTCACTAGGTGCGTAGCAGTAGTGTCCGCCATATCACTAGTGAAATAGATTGTAAACAAAGCGAATCGGTGCGTAAAAATACCCATAAAGGATTCCACTGATTGCACAAATTTTATAAGAGAACAAATTTTTAGGAAATAAATTCACAAACCACGGACTTAAAAGTGAAGTGGCAGCAAAACAATGTTTAAATAATAATGGACATTTGCTATTGAAAAAGGAATGCATGCAGGTAATTTAAATATTCACTTTTTTAAACTATGAATTTATCGTTTGCCCTTCCACCAAATGCCTTTCAAATAAACGTAATTTGCCCATGTGGAGATATTTCTACAATATATTTGGCAGTGTTAGCGATTTATAATCGCCGTAAGTCTCACCTCTACTTTTTAGATTTGATATTAGCTGGCCTTGCAATAAATGTTTCTGCACAATCAATAATAAATGAAGTCCATTGTTGTTTTTTCTGAAAATTTCGGGGCAACAGTCTCTAATTATTTCTCTTGGCAGTCATATTATCAGTGATTTCAACTTATCTTCTAAGATTGGAATTCAAGAATTAAAAATCCTGCATGCCCATCTGACGGCATAGACTGAAATTTAAATGGTACCAAGCACGCAGTCTTCGTGCATTTGTCAGTGTATTTCACACATTGATTTCTTCCATAAATTCTGTCTGCGACGATTATTTGAACATCCATTGACGGAAAATGAACTATCTCCACCTCTTTATACTTTTCATCGCTATTCATATCAATTTTTAAGAGAAAAGGAGCAAAGACAAAACGTAAAAAAAACCAAAAAAAAAAACAACAACTTTGTTTTGATCGTGCAGGTGCGGCATCTAATGCTCCTTTCGCTGTTGTAATGGATGACACGTCACATGATTGGTTAATGGCTGTAATCACGAAACTGGGGTAAAATACAGATAAGGGTGTCTTTAGTCACCCAATTATTACGTTGATAAGTTTATGGTTATTCTAATTTGCATATCTAGTGTTACTAAAAATAGATTGCAGATCAAGGGAAGTAATAGTGTACGCCAAATATGTCAGCAATCAAGGGAGATAACGCGTGTGCGCCAAATATTTCAGCAATCAAGGGAGATAACTCATGTGCGTCAAATATTTCCGCCAAGCTGAACAGGTGGTATACAGAAAGGCCTTTCTCAGAAACACTAAATGATTTATCAGGTGGGGCTAGTAGTAATGTGATTGTGGGGGTATTGAAAACACTATTATCATTTTACCATGTCGAGGACAAGCGATAGCGAGTACGAGACCTGGAATTGCAAATAAGGTTTTCATATCCCCACAATACTGCACATACACACACACACACACACACACACACACACACACACATATATATATATCAAAAAGGAAAAGAAAAACTGTACATTTGTTACCGTCATTCACTCCACTGACAATCTAACGTCAAATGCTGACGTTTGAGTAGGACTGACGTCAAACAAAATCACACGTGTCAATCCTGCATAAACCGGACTGACCATGTAAGAATAGGAGATAAAATCCGAGTTCGTGCATATGAACAAGTTTGAAACGGACACGTTAGGCAACTAAGAAAATTTTATGAACAGTTTATACTCGCTGAAATCATCAGTCCCACATCGTCGTTACATCCCAGATAGGCATGCCACTGTGTAGAACAGTCATGGCACATTAATTTTAATCCCAGCGTGTGCTATGCATTGAGACTCTCGGAAAGTGAGACCCACTTGTATTTGGACACGAAGCAATCAAATCATATCTCCCATCTACGTGTCGAACTCGCGCCACTTTTTTTCCTGGGACAAGTGCATCATCAACGACACATCAAAAGCGCCCGCCTTTTCAATGAAAAAGAAATGTACACCCTTTATTGCATAATTATATGATACTATATGTATACCCCTCAATGAATGTTGAAGTAACATATAGAGGTTTCCTTCTCCGTCCGTACAGTTAAGTTTTGCATTTGGATCACCCTGGATGGGCTTCTTGTTTCGTTAACACATTTTTAGTTGATTGTGGATCTTTACCAAGAGGTTAAAGAGAGATAATTATAAAAATAATTTTCAATCAAGATGCAATGATTTTAAAAAAGAAAACATGGTATTAAAAGGGAACAAAACAAGCAAATTCCAGGCATTGATGTTCCCGTCTTTGCTTTGGAAGTAGGGAGTGTAGTTTTGTAGAGAACTGTAAAAGTGACGATGGTGACATAGTTAATGTTTTAAGGTACTTGTCTTTTGTAAAAGAAGTCACCACTGATGACTTAGTACACTGACAATAAACCCAGGTGAGGTCTCATCAGTGTAAGATTGCATAAAACATTTGTTTGAAATAAAAGCATGATTAAGAGAGTTATTGTGCTGAAACAAAAGTGTGTGGGTCCTACATTCAAAGGCCATAACTCCACTAAATAAATTGATATGATCACATTCCCCTGAAATTATATCAGTATCAAGATACATATAGAATTTTCTTGAAATCACATTATAATTACGGGAATTGTTGTTTGGAAACAAAATTAGGTGGATCAAACAATTAGGGATCATAACTCCGCTAATTGATGAAGCAGATCAAATGCTGAAAAGTCAAACTTAACCAAGGCGTCATCAATATAAGTTGCATACCAAATTTAGTTTAAATCCAATAGGAATTAAAGAAGTTATAACTCTGCTAAAAGATCATGTTTGCACGCTGATAAAATAAAACATAGCATATCATGCTGCCTTCTAAATTTGTTCAAAATCCAGTAAGAGAGTTATTGTGCAGCTTACCTGTCTGACAAGTAGGGGCCACAGCTTTGCTAAATGACGTAGAAAACTGACAATTTAACTCAGTCGAGGACTCGTTAATATCAAACAGAGTATAGAATTTGGTTAAAATCCAGTAATAATTAATATAGTTATTGTGCAGAATCGAAAGTGAACGGGTCCGACAACCGGAGGCTATACATCCGCTAAACAATGACGAAGTAAGCTGATAATGTAACTCAGCCAAGATCATGTTAATATCAAGTTCCTTACCACACTTGCTTGAAATCAAATTATAAATAAAGGAGTTGTTGTGAAGAATACAAGTGCGTGGTACGTCAATCAGGGGCTATAACACCACAAAATGATAATGATGAAACAATCAACTCAGCCTAGACCTGATTAATATCGATCTGCCTGTAAAAGTTAGATAAACTCCAATAATAATTAAGAGCGGTATTGTGTATGATTTAAATTATTTAATAAGTAACGGTGTTATTATACGGAAACGAAAGTGAATGGATCTGATAATTGAGAGCTATAATTCCGCTAAATTATGACATAGAAAGCTGACAATCCAACTCAGACTAGATCATAGCAAAATCAAGCTGCAAACCAAATTTTGTCCAATTGTAAAAATAATTAAGGGAGTTATTGTACGGAAACGAAAGTGGGTTGATCTGACAATCAGGGGCAATAGCTCCGATAAATGACGACGTATAACGGCTGATAATCGAACTCCGCAGAGTTCTCGTAAATATCAAGCTGCAAGCCAAATTGTTGTGAAATCCTATAATAATAATGGATGTTATTGTTTAGAAACGAAAGTTCGTGGGTCTGGGAATCAGGGGATATAACTCTGTTAAACGATGACTCAGAACTTTTTTCTGCGGAAACGAATGAAGGATCAACGGAAGGACAGAAAGACACAATGACGGACATGTTCAATTTAATATCCCACGTTTTCTATGAAAAGCGAATGACAAAAACACTAATATTTTATCTCACAATTATTAAAAGCTTTTTAGATATTGGAGAAGAGATAAATACAAAAAAGACGCCAAATTTTGCTTCCAAAAGTATTTTTGAGCTGTTGACGTACTTGTTACTATAAATAGCCTGCTTGATATAGTTAACTTTTTAAAATTAATACTTAAATGATGGTAAATGTTTGATTGACGTTGTGTAGATTTCGAAAAAAAAGCACTAAATGATGTGTACGGAAATGGGTATTTTAGTTGGATTGAAAAAATGCTTATTATTCAACGGTCTGTATAATAGTTTCTGGTCTATTCTTTTTTTTTAAAAAAGTAACATGAAGCACTGAATCAGCTCTATAACATGTGCCCCGTACATATGCCAACTCGCACACAAGTACCTGTACATATGTACCCAGGGTTGTTTGCACCAATTCTGTGCTTCGTCCCAACAGAGCAGAGCTGGGACAACTGATAATCAAGTTTTATGCAAGAGATCAGATATAACCCGTATCAACAAAGTCCACATGTTTTAATGCTGACTCTGCATTAAAGGCAAATAATTCTTTGAGAAAGTTTTATTTCAAAAAAAAGCTTGTTGGGTACATTTTCGAAAAGAAATAAAAATAAATCATTACGCTGATATAATATTGGAAATTATATCAAAATTTGGACTTTATTTTCCTTGTTGATAAACCTGACTATGTAAATATTTTTCCACACAAAATTTCATTCATGTTTTGATAATGAGCAAGTAGCTTTCTCGTAATTTCCTTGACTAAATATTGAATTCTTAGAGAATCATTTTGTAATAGGCTGAGGTTCATCCACTGGTAGCTCTAAATACCACGAACGGTTCCAGGGCGGTGGATGTACTACATTCGTATCAACCACTTCTCCTCCAACTAATTTCATCTGAAAATAAATATCAAATAGTATTTCCGTCTTTATCCTCCCAGTTCCAAGTTAAATAAGGCTCACTAATTAATATTCAGTAAAAATGCTAAAGAACACAGGTTGAGTTTTTATACATATTTGAAGACCTTTGTTCAGTACAGGCATCAATATAAGCTTGCCTATCATCAGTGTGAAGATTGCCGGTTGTTTGAAGTGCAGTCGGTTATGAAAGTAGGCGGTTTTAAGTACATAAGATTAGAGTATAATTTCCCTGTCTTTCATGTGTCACCAAATTGGCGTGTAATTCCATATTAGATGCAAAATTTATTCGAACATTGCACGAAACAGTTGCAATTTTTCAATAGCCTCATTACATAGTTCTACCTATCGAAACTTAATAAATGAATCGAACAGGAAGTTGTCAGTATTGTGCATGTTCATGGTCTTAGATTTGTGCATGTGTAAGGCTGCAGCTAACCATGGCAAGTCTGTTGAGTTGATTTGCGCATTATGGTTCCCTTTCGACATTCCTACAACGTGAGATTGGTTGATTTGGCTTTTTAATAAAGATTATGCGATACCTACCAAAATGATGAAGAAAAAAAAAAAAAAAAAAAAAAAAAAACCATCAATAAATATAGATATCATATACGGTCTGCTGTTTGCAAACGTTTGGAAGAACACAAGGGCATAAGTCCGAGGGTTCCAAGACATTCCTGAGTGCTCCTGTAAAACGTTCTATATAATCAATTAATATGTACATAACTTTTATACCACATACCTACAAAACGTTCTTATATTATCAATTAATATGTATATAAATTATATACCGCATACCTACAAAACGTTCTTATATTATCAATTAATATGTACATAAATTATATACCGCATACCTACAAAACGTTCTTATATAATCAGTTACTACGTACATAAGTTGTATACCACATACCTAGAAAACTTTCTTATATAATCAATTAATATGTACATAAATTATATACCACATACCTACAAAACGTTTGTAAACACGAAAAACAAAGTGATTGTACTCAAACAAAACATGAAATTCCAATGCTTGAGTACAGTTGACGTTAAAAAGTGCACATGTCAAACCAGCCAGAACCGGCCCTACGAAGTAACAATATATTATTGATAACAGACTGAATTGATATAAGCAAATAATAGAAGCATAGTTAATCACATTTAGATTTATACCTGCTTCTCTTTAGAGACTAATTGTCCATGAAATGCTGGTGGATAACTTTCGGAAAACTGCACTCTCCAAAAACTTCTACAACAGGGAAATATGAGGGATTCACCAAGTTTCCGAGTTTTATTCATTCCTAAACAATAAAAGAGGAAATTACAAATCTCAGAAATACGTATCTTATGTTTTAACACTATAGTTCACACATGCTAATCAGTCTGTGTACCTCATTATCTTATTACCTAGAACCAAAAGCAGGGTCAACAGTTATTGTCTGGAGTAGTAATTGCACAATGTTATATAAAACGTGTTATCTTGAGTAGTAATTGCGCAATGTTATATAAAACGTGTTATCTTGAGGGAAAAGAAACTTACAAAAATAAAGAGAATATATAGTAACCTTTGGTTTTCATGATTAAAAAATATTGATTAGATTTGGCTCAAAATTCGAAATTAGCTTATTTTAATTATAAGTAAAATACCAGTATTACATTTTGTGGTTTCATTTTTCTTTGACAATTTGGGTGGCAGAGACTTAGAACACACAGTGCAGCTATTAGTTGATTCAGTGGAGAAAACATTGCTTCATTCATTACTTATATGGACACAAAAAACGTATGTATCGCATTTTTGTGTCGTTTTAATTAATTGTATTAGATCACAAAAGGCCACTGAATCGCCCTCGATGTTTTAAACTTTACATCACGCATGGCATTTATTCCCGTCATGTACAACATTTAAGGCCACTGAATCGCCCTTGATGTTTTAAACTTGACATCATGCATGGCATTTATTCCCGTCATATACAGCATTTAAGGCCACTGAATCGCCCTTAATGTTTTAAACTTGATATCATGCATGTCATTTATTCCCGTCATGTACAACATTTAAGGCCACTGAATCGCCCTTGATGTTTTAAACTTTACATCATGCATGGCATTTATTCCCGTCATGTACAGCATTTAAGGCCACTGAATCACCCTCGATGTTTTAAACTTTACATCACGCACAGCATTTAGTCCAGCTTTAACAAGATAGAGAAGTTCAAGGTGCAAAGAGTAAACACGGCAGATTCACATCTTTCCAGATTTACTCAGAATTACAAGAAAATAAAATAACTCACTCAAAAATTAAACCATCATAAGCTTCTATGTATCACGCCTATATACATACATACATACATACATACATACATACATACATACATACATACATACATACATACATACATACATACGTGGCAGCCGTAAAAAGAACGGTAATTTCTATGCGTGTTTGAAGTAAAACAGTGTACTAGTTTCCTTGACCTTGATTCCTGCCGCTGTAACATAGATTGAACAGAAGAAGAGACAGGAGAATAAAGAGAAGGAGGACGGGAAAAAGATATGAAAATGGCAGGTATCGTAATTGTAATAGTGAATTTAAAAAACACGTGAACACAAATTCGAGTAGCTGAACAATATAAAATTTGTAACCGTATCAGCAGCATCAATAGTTGTACTACAAAGGTATCTTTATGATGTAGATTTTTTTTACTTAGAAAATCATTTTCAGTTGATGTGCACGTTTATATTTAGTTTTATTTTTACCAAAATGCACAAAACTGCATAAGCAATACCCATTACAATATGAAGAGAAACAAAGAGTCGATTTTATGACGATTTACTAAACTTTACCTGTGGCTAAGCTAATAATCATCCCGAAGAAAATGGACAGCATAAACCCGATCATCCCAAGCCATAGGTAGGATACGTCATAAATACCCAGATGCGTATCGACTGCATCAAACTTACTGAAATATAGAGAAAGAACAAGACAGCCTTGCTTTTGTGATTAGCAGATTCAGCAAAGAGAGTGTCTCGTCTGTCGATTTTTCCTTCACGTATAGTGCTATTTATGTATTCTACTGCATGTAGATATCAAAATCGAGAAAGCAGTCCGAATTTCGTTATTTCAAACATGCAGTGTGATGCCTTGTACAAATAATAATAATAATAATAATAATAATAACGACTATTATTATTATTATTAGTAGTAGTAGTATTTATAATAAAAGGTAACTAAATTGGTGAATACACTAATCTCCCTTGCGGTCTTCGTGTACAACATTATCTTTGAATAAAAAAAACTATGAAAACAAAAGCAAGCAAGGAAGATATTATTGTAACTATTGCTATGCCTATAAGAATCAAGTATACCTAGCTAAAACATTTTTCAAAACATGCGTCCATATCCTGACAAATCCTTTACATTCATGCATACATTCTCATGCTATGTATACACACACACGCACTCACACGCGTAACATTCTCATAATATGTACACACACACACACACACACACACACACACACACGTAGCACTATCATACAATGTGCACGCACATTCACACGCGTAACACTATCATACTATGTACACACACATATACTCACGCGTAATACTATACTACCATGTACACACACACACACATACATAATACTATCATACTGTGTAAAGACACAACTTTAATATGAACTGCATACACAGTATGACAAATGCATAACTAAGATTAACACAATCCTTTATTTAAAAAAGAAGAAGAAAGAACACTTGTAGCCATAAACATATACCACTTGCTTGTTAGTGAACAGAGTCATGTAACCAATTAGAAGCAAAAATTAAGTATTATTGACCGTCGATTCGACACTCGATTTTACGGCTCCGTTCACTTGCTCATTAAAAACTCATAAATTCGTTCACTCTTTCATCAGCACTAATGTCATTGTTACGGATTATATCTGCATGATTTGAATGAGTAATCACTGAAAAAAGTTCGCACAAAAGCATCGGTGTATACACTATGCATTCATACGGCGATATTATAATATTCCCATAGTTTTTCATGAACTTGAGAAATACTGATCTACCTGTTGTTACAGTAGCGCCTATGCTTTAGCTTCCGAAACAACTTTCTACTCCCAAAACCAGCACTCATTTCTAGAAATGCGGCACATCTTCATCACCAATCAAAGAGATAGTAAATTTTGCAATTGTATTAAGTATTCAATCGGTTAAATATGTGTATATTCAATTTCTGATTTAGTATTGTGCGAAATTAAAAATTGGGTGATATATGTATTGTAAAAGAATGTTGGCCCTGCCTTATTGCGGTTACATCAGATGACGAGCGAGTTTCGAGAAACGTTGTGATGGAACTAGTATAGAAATAGTCCACTGTTGTTAGTTGTTCGACTGTTGTAAAATTGCTCATGATGTCCGAGACATTTGAAGTAAACCCCACCACACAGCCAGACGTGGATGGGGAGGGAGACAGAGGGGTCTTATTTCCGTACAGAACGGATCCCACAGCGATCCATATTGTGATTGCTAATGAGATGATTCCTCCCGAGAATGCTCCCTGGAAAAATGGGGAAAATTAATTTTTGTGTCTGTACAATAATACAATTTTACAAAATAAAAAAAGAAAAGAAAATAATAAAAAATCTTGCATTTCCTCACGGCAAGAAAAAAAAAAAAATGACAAGCTAGCAAAATTACCGAGGTTGAAGCAAGAGTTTTGAAAATATTTCCTGCCTGTGTCGATCGGTATATACAGAACGATTGGCATACAGAACGATTGGCAAAGGACTTTTGCAACAAAACTGATCCTAGCACGTATGGATGTATAGATTAACAACTAAAATTGTGTACATAATAAAATCGTCCCCATTAATTTTTTATTAAAAACTTGCAACATAATATAAATATATATATATATATATATATATATATATATATATATATATATATATATATATATATATATATATATATATATATATATATATATAATGACACACAAATTGATAACGGCGCAAATACAAAACAGTTTCCCAGCTTTTCGAGCTAAACAAGCTCTTCGTCAGGGGAAGAAACCATTTACATCCACAAAACAAACACTAAACACACAAAAAAGCCAAGAAGAATTATTGACTCCTACATGTTTCAATGACGGGGAAATAAACAAACAAAGGATAAACAATAGAAGAAACAAAGAAGACAAAATTAAAACTCGGATTAAAACGGGTAAACTACATGTCTATGTTACGCTGCCATCAGAACAATAAAGTTGTGTAAAAAATTCAAAGAAGTGTTTATTGTGCGTATCACGCAGAGGACCAACGTGTTTTGACCTAATTCCAGACTGGGAACACACACACACACACACACACACACACACACACACACACACACACACACACACATATATATATATATATATATATATATATATATATATATATATATATGATTTTTCATATTTAAGAAGCAATATTAAATATTACTACAACATCCTTACGATCCAATTGGCTTGTGGAAATATTCCTCCGAGGAAAAAAAGGCCAGACACTGGCCCTCCTGCTGCGCCCATTGCTGATAAAGCAATCTACAGAATAACAAAAATTATAGCGTGAAGGTGTGCAAACGCAGTAACAAAAACTTAAATGTAATTAAATCATAGTAAAAGGATAAGTGAAAAAAGATTTTCTGGGAATATTTTGAACTTTCTCCGAAACTACGTAGATTTTATTTCTGCGGTACACAATGCAAAGAATATAAATTTTTCAACGATTATTGTAGACACTGTGGATGATGTTCGTCACAGAAAAGCGTACAATGATTACAAAGACTGTATCCAAATAAGATTAAATTGTTACATTATATCATTCTTTTGGTTCGGATAGTGAAATTTGGATACATATCGCAAGAAAATAAATATATACAAAAGCAATGCTAACATATTTTGCAACAATTGCGAACATAAGTTTAGCTAAATCAAACAGTAAAAATAAAAATGGTAAAATGTGCGCTGTAGCCATACACAGTTTTCAAGTATGCATCACTTTAATTCGAAATATATCCTATCGATCATATCGAATAGCCAGAGAAGTTTTTAAAAATTCAAGCTGTGTGCAAGATCTCACCATACAAAAATCAGCTGAAACGTTTCAGTAAATGACAAATTGCTAGCAATATATTCCATACCTTGTTACAGTTAAAGGCATTGAAAGAAAATAGATACAATTTAGTACAACTAGTGTCCAACTTAGTCCAAAGAAAGTTAAACCATTCTTTCTTCTGTTGCTATTATACATAATTGGTTTAGTTCAAGGGAAATGTAATGTTCAGCGATTTCCGTGAAGATAATGTAATCCTGTATGTTTTTAAATATCATTTTTGTTAATTTTTTTTATTTAATGTGGTATGCATATTTTTAAAATGTTGTATTTTTGGGGTTAAAATCCGTTGATATGCTCGTATTTTGATAACGAGCCTTTTGCAGATATGTGTTCATGCCTCCTATTTTATGTTATTCTATCCAATGCGTCTCCCTAGTAACAGTTATTGATTTCTGCCGTTTATTGTAGTTCTATTTAGAACGGCAGTTGCAAATAGTGGTAATGGTAAAAGTCCTTTCTTTTAATAAATGTGTATTTTCTATAGCATATTGTACACATAATGAAATTTAATAAACCAGATATTTTATTAAACAAATTACACGATGACTGTGAAAAAACCATCAGTAGTCTTTCATTAGACCTTCCGGGTTCGAATCCTACCATAGGACCAGCCTAGGGTAGCTACTGTGGTATGTCCTTGGGCAAGGCAGTTTACTTTTACTCAAGTTGCCTCAGCACTGCTTATGTTGATGAGCCGTTAAGTACCAAACCAAACCAAATCATTAGACCTTCCAGTGTCCATAGGGCATTTTAAACTCGACACATTACTGTGCAACATCCCATAATGGTCAGCTCCTTTAAACAACCTCTTTTATCCAGCCAGGAAACATCGTCGTAAGCCACGGGAGACAATCCGATACGCTTCTTTATCAACTGTGGCTGCCTGTTGCGCTCTGCAGTTTTGCACTTGACATAGGGTTTAAATTGTAAAGAAAAAAAATTACCAGGTTTTCCTCACTGGTTATCCGTGCTATTTAAAAAAAAAGACGTTATATGTTTTAGGTATTGTTAAAAGAATTTTCAATTCCCTTTATTTTGGTGTATGGCTAATCGGTGTAATTTGGGTTATACAGCTGGCATTACTTCAGATGTGCACCTATACAAAAAGACGCTAGCTCCGCTTGGTCATTATTACTTCCTGGACTTCAAAGGTAAATTGTAAAAAAACAAACCGATAACATTTTTATACTTTTTTAAAAAACATATTTTGTAATTCATTCATTGCACTTTCAGAAGCTAGTATTGCCTACTGTGGCATCATTCGTTTTCCCTATTTTAATAACTGCTAAAGTTAGTGTACTTTGGACTAGTTCAGGCTGATTTTCCGAGCACATGGGAGCAGCCATTTCGATAGTGCATAGTTTCCATAATTACCACATGTAAAGAAAATTCAGCACAGTACATGAAAGTAGCATAGAAGTATGCCAACATACTCTCCATTGTGCATGAAGCAATGCAAACAACTTCACCTTACACCTCTCACTCTGTCAGAAGTACATAATATCTGTGGAGTGCAACCTAACAAAAATACTTCATCAACAAAACAGTGTAACAATCTCCAACACATAAATGAAAGTGCGCATTTTATCGATTGTGTTGGAAAGAGAAACTTTGATTGGCTCATTCAAACAGCGTGAAAGATCATGTTGGATCACAATGGCGAGAAGATTTGACACGCGCTGGCAGTGATTGGTAAAGCAGGCTTGTGCATATTCATGTTAAACTAGGAAATCTTCGAATAGGCAGCCACGGGTGATAAAGGAGAGTAGCGGATCGTCTCCCGTGTCTTGAGACAATGGCCTGGATATAATCTTCATTCATTATCATTTCATGTAGCTTCCTCTGAACCTCTTATTGACACCTTCTTTTATTCGGCCAATATCTGTCCCTCCTGTCGGTGGCTGCTTACGAGATATTACACAGTATATGATTGCATCGCATTTTACCTATGTTTAGAAGGACTTGGAGAATATGGACTCACCTGCACGATAGATCCCTTCAGATTTCGCGCTGCATACGCCAATCCAATCGATATGAACCCGTAGAAAAACACTGAAAAATTAATGGTTGTAACGATCGCACCTTGCATGTATTCAAGCTTGTAGAGTTAACTACCTTTCAAGTCGCTTTACTCAAGCTTGAAAAATAGCTCAAACTTATGTATTTATTGTATATTTGCAAATACTAGTAATTAGTTAACGCCGCAAATGGCATCTACAGTGCCCTCTTTCTTTTACAAGCCTATATACCAATATAACTTAAAACTATAGGGAAATTGTTAAATAGTGTAGTTTTTAATAAAATTGCTCATACTGTACGTGCTGACAATGCAACACTGTGCATTCCAGAATGTTCTGTCTATATAGTTAACCTTTTTAATTTAAGGGAATATAACACACTTCAAATTGTATGTTTACAAATGCCTATCAAAAGCTTGTAAATTTTCGTGCATGCGAGTGCGCCCTTAAAGTGACAACTTTACAGATATTGATTTTTCTCGCTTTTTTGAGAATATTTACTGGAGAACGTGTTTGACATAATGTCCTCATTTATGTAATGACATACTTCAATTTTATTACCATAAAGGTTATAAATTATAGGAAGTCAGTTGGAGAGTGATTATTGATCTAATAATAATAATCCAGTAAAATATTTCTGAAACGATTAGCACATACCAATAATTTTTGCGAAGAGGGTGATCCTGCTCTGTGTGACTTCCTTGAACAGACCTCCCAATATGTCTTCTACGGTGTTAGCGGCCATTGCATTGATTCCCGAAGACAATGAACTGAAATTGAAATACACTCTCCTACTATTGTGGCAGTAGATGGTATTATTTGTTGGTAAACTGATAGATGCATTCTTATATGACAAGATTTTCGAATGTACAAAGTGATATATACATTTATGTATTGTGTCTGATCAAAGTCATTGACTGCTGTGATGCGTCTCAAGGTAAACCATTTAACACCCATTGCCTCTGCATGAATAACCTTTCATTTAATGATATGCATTTAAAAAATTTAAAAAAACACTTATCAGTTAATCAATGCTTGTGAAGATATAATACTTTAACAGTAATTTTACATTCACACCTGCCTTAAAGTTTACCTCTATTAAGCAACCACACGCCTTATTAAAAAAAAACAACAAAAAAACAAAAAAAAACAACAACACATTTTGAAGGTCCCTACAGCAAAATGGTAGAAGAAACGAACCTGTATTAGGCAGCTGCCTTACATAATAAGCCACATCACCCTACTTATCTGAAGTGGCTGCGTAACAAAAGTTTGACAGTTACGAGAAAATGGTTGAAATACACACCTGAGGGCACCGCTAAACAGTGCTGCAATGAACACGCCAGCAAGACCGGGAACGTCTTGCATAACATCAATCACGAAATAAGGAATAACCTGGAAATAGACATAAAATTGATGATAAAAGATATTTTTTTAAAAATGCCTGTGGGTATTATATCGACTGATATATAACAAAATAGTTACAGTCTGACACCAAATAGTAGCCAACTGTACAATCTTTCACGATTTTTCAAAAACTGACTAATCTGTCGCTAAGCAACAGAAGAAAATATATGCATCCTCTGTAATAACTGTGAAGAGTTTTATTTACAAATGATGCATAATTTTGGAGTAGACTCAAATTGAAGATCTTTATGAATACGCAACCTGCAACAAAAATCAGGCTGCTCTATAAAGAATGCCAACATATCTACAACGTATATAACAAATTAGTGCGGAATATTATGTTTATCTCAAGTTCTTACCTGGTTACCATTTGCTACGTATCCTGCCGTCACAGGATCGCAGTCTCGCGCCATGAAGTAAGCATACAATACCATTCCAGTGAAAATCAGTACACCGCCGTACACCAATATCAAAGGTACGTTCAGCCACATTGCTCTGCAAATGCCAGATATACGATTTTTAAAATTTGTAAACCATTTATAATTTTTCATATTTTGTTAAATATTTTATACAAGAGATTATGGAAACTTATTCTCGGCTATTGCATTTATTGGTCTTTCAGGGTTAGAGACGCAGCATTTTTCCCCCACCGAGATTAGAACCCTGAACCTCTGCCATCAAAGGCCAGCGTTTTGACCACTAGGCGACCACCTGCCACCGTAACCCTGTAAATAGTTTCTTGGGGGACGAAACAAGGATTTTAACAGTGGAAAGAAACGCTTAATACTACACGCTTTTAAAGACCTAATTCGAAAAAAGTAACTACCCATGTGCGCTTTGTTTCATCTGTATTTATATGTGTTCACATACTGAATTCCTAGGTAAGACTATTCATCTATCTCGCTGATACGCATGCGTAGGTGAAAGGAAGTAATTTTACTCCGTGCTTCGTGAAGTAGTTTAATTTCTATCTAAAGAATTTAAAGTGTGCATGAGCATGTACATTCAAGAGACCAAACTTGGAGGGTGCTTCTCATTCCTCGTACGGACGTCGGGATTTGTTTGAGTAATTACCTAACCTTTTTGATTGACAAAAGATCAAGGTAAGCAGTCAGGCTAATGTGCGTGATGAACAAAGTAATGTCTACAATCTACTTGACCCAGTTTTTATGTAGTTAAAATTACTCTAACGTCCAAGAAAGACGCATCAATTCTCTACTCTCCTCTTTGATTTAAACCATCAACAAAACTATCTCTGTAAACATCCAGTCAATCATTAATCAGTCACTCTCACACTCGTTAACAAATCGTCAGAACAAAATCAAAATCAGAAAACTTGAATAAATAAATTCATAATTGCAGGTCGAAAAGGAACAAGTATTGCCATCCCTCAGAAAACAAAACACTACCTTGAATAAATTAGAATAACAACTGGATGATCGGGAAAAATGTGGAAGAAGTCAATGTTCCCCTGTCTGACATAAGCAAGACAGATGACACCATTCTAAAAATCTGTAACGAGAAGTTTTATTTGGCCTTAACCCTCGGTATTTATTCACTCTCATGTTTTAGGTGAAGTTGAATAAGACCCTGAGAACCACTTGACAGCTATCGGGTCATAGTCACGTTTCAGTCTCAGCAGATTCTAACCAAAGTCTTGAACGCAAAGAAATATCTGAAAGGCACAACATCTTAGTCACCGAGGACCTGACTAATAGAAACCGTTGCATCATTACAGAGCTGCAATCTAAATGGACTCATAAAAGGATACACCAGTTTAGGACGATTGATGATTGCATTTACTCCAAACAATAAAGTGACTGTAACAAGGTCAAAATCGATTCTAAATTTGACATCATCACTATTTGTTCAACCATTATGACTAAATTGTAAGTACATGTATATTGCTTGACAATTAATTGCATTGTAGCAACTGTAACTTTATACTGTACGCTAACACTATTGATTTTATTCTTCTTAATACCAATTTGACCTTCGTACTTGATCTTGTAGCCCAGTAGTATTTATAATAATATTTCATTAGCAACATAATTACTTGAGTAATCAGGTCACATTAAAAAACTGCAACCATAATCTTACACACCCAAGTTTGGCAACAGTACCAAGGGTAAAGACTACACGGTATGGTAAGCTCTCTTTCAAATTCGACGCCTCCAGAGTCTGGAATAAGTTGCCCAATGAACTGAGAACAATCCTTGATTTCAAAGAATTCAGCAGGCTGATTCAGACATGTTCTGGGACTCACTCTAAATGTGCTTTACGTCCCTGTATTTAGCAGTCAGCGCGATTTCAGTTTAAAGGTTACCTTCTTCACTGAGAAAATCTGAATTAAATCCTGCACCCATAACACCTATATATATATATATATATATATATATATATATATATATATATATATATATATATATATATATATATATATATATATATATATAATTTTGTTCTTTTAAATTGTTTTTTTTTAAAGGCTTCAGTTTGAACTTTTAGCACCCTCGTTCTCCTGGTGTCATATTGCTTATCCAATATACGCCTTTAGCTGCATGCTATATACTCTTATCTTGTCTTTTATTCTGCTGTTATGGTTGACATTGTAAATTCTTTAAACAATAAAATTGTCATACTCTCTGCTTAAATTATTAAGTGTACTCCTTTCTGCGATGTGTTATATATGTTGATACGTGAAAACAAAGCTTTGTATATTTGCATGTTACTTGCTGTTGTATTGTCTTTTAATCTGCTATTACCGTTGGCACTGTTGGATTATGAAATACTTTTGTTATGTTATGTCGGTTAAATAGCTCGTACAGAGCTAGTGTTTTATGTATTTTTACCCAGACAACCGACGTTAAATAAACTTTATTGTATCCTCTATCTTGTATAAAAATCTAAAATAAACCAGTGCATTCTATCACATGTACACTTTTGACCGGACACATAATACTCCCAAGTAACTATGGATTACTAACAAACGAACAACACTCACTCGCTCCGCATTAGTACTAAGGGAAAATATATCTACTCCAACAATACTAACTACCCCGTTAATAATCCTATCATTACATTACTATTTAGAGACGATCACATTCATGTTTCTACCCGTCTAGATCATTTCGCTGTATGAATGTGACTCTCATCTATCAACATGAATGCTCATCAACATGCTGTATCGTCCACTATGAATTTACAGTGAACCCTTTTCTTTCTTCTTAGATACTTTCCTTTTGGACTTCATTATGCTACAGTATTTCCCTAGAATTTAGGTGGGATTCACTCTTCTCTCTTGAACATTATTATGGGTTTTTCCTCAATTTTAATTCATGCAGACAAACCTGTTTGTTCCTTTCTCTTTTTTGGTTTGTTCAGTTTTTACTTATTCTGCTTTCACTTAGCTAAAAGTTGAAACTGTACAGGTGTATCCAAATATTTATTATCATGCTTTTATGTTTGAATTTGTTCATATTTTGTCCTAAATCGATGTTTGCTTTGTTTGCAATGCGCAGAGCTGACATAATCTATATGTACATTAATATTTAAAGTATATATGTATGAACTATACATTTATATTTAATATCACTATCAACTGTGCTTATGAAGAGTATACTTATATATAATATGGACATTACTTTGGTGAGATGACATATTTTCCCCCACTTTAATTTAAATCGGCCTTCAAGAAGTAGAACAATGATTTACAGTATCAACCGATAACCATGACTCTTATACATTTTTTTTCACCTTATTCTCACATCCTTTCTTACTTTCGTGTTGTGTGGTCAGTATCTGTATTCCTTTTATGTACTATGTATTATATAGTCTAAAGCACGCTCTTCATTTTTATTTCATTATCTCTTTTTGCTACCAAGCTGGTGATTACTTAACTCAGTACAGATTGTGCATTGGTCTGTTGCATTTGAAAACGTATCCAATACGAAAAAGACTTAACGTTTTCGACTGTATTTCTTCACCATCGAAATCCTTTACCATATCGTTTACTTAATTTCCACGTTTCTCCGTAGTACATTAGACAAAGCTAGCAATCTTTTTGCATGTGAACAGATGATTTGTATCACCTTTCTAGCACTCATACAATTCATTTCAGGTTGGAATATTCACACAAACCCTGGTCCAATTCTTGGCGCAGGAGCCGCGGTGGCTCTGTGGTTAGCGTGCCGGACTCGCGACCAAAAGGGTGCTGGTTCAAATCCTACTATCAGATCAGCCAGGGTTAGCTACTGTAATGTATCCATGGGCAAGGCATTTTAATCCAACTGCCTCAGCACTAAATAACCTAATTGTGTTGCTGTGCCGTAAAATACCAAACTAAACCAATCAATTCTTGGCTCAAATTGCGACTCATTCTTTGATCTGAATACTAGAAGCATCAGACATAAAGTATAATAACTCGTGGATCAATTATCTGAAGATCACATTCTTTGTTTTACTGACCCCCAACACGATAATAGTGTTCTGCGAAATCAAACTAGAATGGGAGGGCTACAAACATTTTCGGAATGATATAAATCAATTTTGATGGTGGTGTTGTTATTTTAGTTCACAAAGACATACATTGCAAGCAAAGACATGAGTTTGAACTCTTAAGCTGCGAAATTATTTTGGATACAGCTCTTCTTCCAAAGCAAAACAATTATATTAAGTACTATTTATAAACCACCAAACATTAATAGTGATTTTTGACAAGCCTTTTCATCCTCTATCATGCCGCTAAGGAAATTAATCCATACATACTTATCATGGATGTTGTAAACGCTGACATTCTCAATTCACATAACAATCGGTTGCACGAGATTCTTGTACAAAGTAAGTTGGTTGATATTATCGATGAACCAACTCGTATAACCCCTCACTCGGCTACTCTAATTTGTTATGATATACAAAACTCATTTCAAAGGAAAGTCTGGTTGTATACAAAGGGTCATTTTGACCTATTCAATCAACTTATAAATAATTATAACTGGGAAGAATCATTTCATTCATGTAATAGTATTGATGAAGCCTGTGATCTATTTAACAGTGTAATTAGTCAATTTTCCGATAAATATATTACAACTGAAACAGTGTTACTATCAAAATTAGTGACAAAATTGAGTTTGAATCAATCTAAGATGTACAATTAGAAACAGAGATAGATTTAGGAAAAGTCACTTATATCCAGTAATGCAGAGCATATACCTAAGTACAAACAATAGAGGAACAATGTTAATAATTTTAAAAAATGTAGCAAATGAAAATTTGTATAATAATCTAGATGTTCCATTATCTGAAAGTTACAAAACAAATTCGAAAAATTTACAGAAAGTGATGAAAGCAATTCCTAATGACTTTAATGGTTCATCAATAATTCCGTCATACAACGACCGATTTTAAACCAGTACATTCAAATCACGAACTTACTGACTGAATGATTATTTTTCCTCCTTGGATGACTCTAATAGAGAAAGGCCGGAAATCTAGAATAGTACACTCCTGAACCTTTATAGCCTTGAAATTATGAGCGTGAGATTGTGGATGCTATATCATCACTTCAAAACAATATCAGTTGCAATTTGTTAAAGAAAAATGTCAGTCTTTCCATTTTCAAACCATTTGCACTCTTAATCAACATGTCATTAAACTCTTATAAATTGTCCAAAAACAATGGAAGCTTGCAAACGAGGTAACACTTTGCAAAAATGGGGACAAATCAATTCCTTCAAATTACAGATCCATATCATTCCTCAGCAACGTCAGTAAAGTATTTGAAAGAATAGTCTTTAAGCACATAGATAATTATTTCCATGACCCCGGATCTATAAACATTAATTTGGTTTTATATGCAGTCACTCAGACACATTTAAACTCATTGATATTTACGATTCGATATGTAATGAAAAAGACGAAAACGATATTTCTTACATCCTTTTCTGTGATATTTCTAAAGCTATTGAAAAAGTGTGTCATAGAGGTTTCTTGTCGAAATTAAGAAGTTATGAAATTCCGGGAAACGTATTGGTTTGCTCAGATGATTATATAACCAATAGAACTAAGACAGTCATCGTTGACAACGAATTATTTAATGTAGGACAACCAACTGCAGGTGCGCCACGGGACTGATTCTTGGTCCGTTCCGATTTATTGTCTATATTAACGATATAGTTGAAAGATTTAAAATCTCTCACTCGCTTATTTGCATATGACTCATCTTTTAAAACTAAAACTTCTGAACCCATTGCTCATCCAAAGTGTTCTTAATGATGACCTTCCAAAACTCTCAGTATGGGGCAATTGTTTTATTTCCATCTGAAAAATAATTATGTGGAGAGAAAATTCAGTTTCATCACATAGTCATTTAGACGGTACCTTAACTTCCAATAGATCTTGGTCAAACCATATTGATAATAGTATCTACGTGTCGCGCACCTCAACAACATTAAGTACACTTTATCCAAAGAAAATTGTAATAATATTTACTTAATTTACATTCGTCCAATACTAGAATACTGATCTGAAAGGTGGTCATCATGTACCATTACTGATTCTGAAAAAGTGAAAAAAGTACAACTTGAGGTAGCTAGATTAGTTTTTGGTTTACAAAAGTATGCTAGTAGAGAATAATTTATTTAGAAACAATTCGGATTACTCTTGCAATTTATTTAGCCTACAAAGTTTCAATAAAATCTTGAAGAAGGGACAAAATGAATATACGTACCTTTTAAAATTTATAAAAAGCAATGCTCTGAGTACATAGGAAATTTACTTCCACATTATACGCAACATACAACTGCCTATAATCTACGAAATTCTAACAACTTTGTTCAACTTTGCTATTACACTTTATTTAATAAACAATTTCCCGTCTATAACAAACACTTGGAATGAGTTACCTTTACATACAAGAAGGAGTGTAACAATCAAAACTTCCAGAGGAGTCATAACAAAACGTATTATGTCAGCCCCTTCCTATTTAGCTTTCTGCAATCGGTTAGCTTCTGTTTTATTAGCTCAGCTGAGACAAAAATGCAGCATTCTCAAGTAGGAACTCTTTCAAGCTAACTTAATTCCTGATCTATCTTGCTCCTGTAGGTATCCAATAGAAAACGATTAAAATTTAATTTTTGAGTACTGACTGTAATTAACATTGACAATTATTTCAAGAACTGTCATTCCTAAACATCAGTTTTGATTTATTAACTCTTTTGTTTGGAAACGAAACTTATTCCATTAATGAATCTCTTCACTAACACCTGCTTGGTTGTTTGTAAAATTGCTCTTATGTACTCATATTCTCGTCATTATGTATTGATAAGATTATTAGCAATAATAAATAATAACTAAAACTGACTGACAAAACGAACCACCACAGCCCTCTCTCTCTCTCATGTTAATTCCTATACGTAGATTGTTATATTGTATAGGCATAATGGAGAGGTGAGTCGGAAATATTTTTGTTCCAATCCTTTTTGCCCTGTATCATTTTTACCACTTACATAAATCAAATATGTTTCAATGACACGAACGAAGTGAACATTTCTCTATAAACCTTGATATGACTAAACCTTTTTTGTCATAGCTTGCACTATGTGCTATCTGTTTGAGCATAAATTACAGACGTAATCGACCGCCTGCATGATACTCCATAGTATTCATATAATGATGTTCACCTCATTTTCCAAAACGATTATTATCCACTGATGTGCCTAAAGCTAGCCGAGTGAGGCACTTGCCCACCTTAAAGTGCTCTGTCTTTCAAAGTGTAAGAAATTATCATAGCATAAATATTCTAGATGGACACAAGTTCAAACTATAACTTGACGTAGATGCATAAGTATGCATAACCCGGCATTTTGATTGTCTTTTTTGCACTTCTACATCTTGATTGTCCTTGTTGCACTTTTACATCTTGATTGTCCTTTTTGCACTTCTACATCTTGATTGTCCTTTTGCACTTCTACATCTTGATTGTCCTTTTTGCACTTCTACATCTTGATTGCCTTTTTTGCACTTTTACATCTTGATTGCCCTTTTTGCACTTTTACATCTTGATTGCCCTTTTTGCACTTCTACATCTTGATTGCCCTTTTTGCACTTTTACATCTTGATTGCCCTTTTTGCACTTCTACATCTTGATTGCCCTTTTTGCACTTCTACATCTTGATTGTCCTTGTTGCACTTTTACATCTTGATTGTCCTTTTTGCACTTCTACATCTTGATTCTCCTTGTTGCACTTTTACATCTTGATTGTCCTTTTTGCACTTCTACATCTTGATTGCCCTTTTTGCACTTCTACATCTTGATTGTCCTTTTTGCACTTCTACATCTTGATTGTCCTTGTTGCACTTTTACATATCGATTCTCCTTTTTGCACTTCTACATCTTGATTGTCCTTTTTGCACTTTTACATCTTGATCGTCCTTGTTGCACTTCTACATCTTGATTGTCCTTTTTGCCATTCTACAGCTTGATTGTCCTTTTTGCACTTTTACATCTTGATTGTCCTTGTTGCACTTTTACATCTTGATTGCCCTTGTTGCACTTTTACATCTTGATTCTCCTTGTTGCACTTCTACATCTTGATTCTCCTTTTTGCACTTCTACATCTTGATTGTCCTTGTTGCACTTCTACATCTTGATTGTCCTTGTTGCACTTTTACATCTTGATTGCCCTTTTTACACTTCTACATTTTGATTGTCCTTTTTGCACTTTTACATCTTGATTCTCCTTTTGCACTTCTAAATCTTGATTGCCCTTTATGCACTTCTACATCTTGATTGTCCTTTTTGCACTTTTAAATCTTGATTGTCCTTTTTGCACTTCTACATCTTGATTGTCCTTGTTGCACTTTTACATCTTGATTGTCCTTTTTGCACTTTTACATCTTGATTGTCCTTTTTGCACTTTTACATCTTGATTGTCCTTTTTGCACTTCTACATCTTGATTGTCCTTTTTGCACTTTTACATCTTGATTGCCCTTTTTGCACTTTTACATCTTGATTGTCCTTTATGCACTTCAACATCTTGATTGTCATTTTTGCACTTTTACATCTTGATTGTCCTTGTTGCACTTTTACATCTTGATTGTCCTTTTTGCACTTCTACATCTTGATTGTCCTTTTGCACTTCTACATCTTGATTGTCCTTTTTGCACTTCTACATCTTGATTGCCCTTTTTGCACTTCTACATCTTGATTGCCCTTTTTGCACTTTTACATCTTGATTGCCCTTTTTGCACTTCTACATCTTGATTGCCCTTTTTGCACTTTTACATCTTGATTGCCCTTTTTGCACTTCTACATCTTGATTGCCCTTTTTGCACTTCTACATCTTGATTGCCCTTTTTGCACTTCTACATTTTGATTGCCCTTTTTGCACTTCTACATCTTGGTTGCCATTTTTGCACTTTTACATCTTGATTGTCCTTTTTGCACTTTTACATCTTGATTGTCCTTTTTGCACTTCTACATCTTGATTGTCCTTTTTGCACTTTTACATCTTGATTGCCCTTTTTGCACTTTTACATCTTGATTGCCCTTTTTGCACTTTTACATCTTGATTGTCCTTTTTGCACTTCTACATCTTGATTGCCCTTTTTGCACTTCTACATCTTGATTGTCCTTGTTGCACTTTTACATCTTGATTCTCCTTTTTGCACTTCTACATCTTGATTGTCCTTGTTGCACTTTTACATCTTGATTGTCCTTGTTGCACTTTTACATCTTGATTGCCCTTGTTGCACTTTTACATCTTGATTCTCCTTGTTGCACTTCTACATCTTGATTCTCCTTTTTGCACTTCTACATCTTGATTGTCCTTGTTGCACTTCTACATCTTGATTGTCCTTTTTGCACTTTTACATCTTGATTGCCCTTTTTGCACTTCTACATTTTGATTGTCCTTTTTGCACTTCTACATCTTGATTGTCCTTGTTGCACTTTTACATCTTGATTCTCCTTGTTGCACTTCTACATCTTGATTCTCCTTTTTGCACTTCTACATCTTGATTGTCCTTTTTGCACTTTTACATCTTGATTGTCCTTTTTGCACTTCTACATCTTAATTGTCCTTGTTGCACTTTTACATCTTGATTCTCCTTTTTGCACTTTTACATCTTGATTGTCCTTTTTGCACTTTTACATCTTGATTGCCCTTTTTGCACTTCTACATCTTGATTGTCCTTTTTGCACTTTTACATCTTGATTGTCCTTTTTGCACTTTTACATCTTGATTGTCCTTTTTGCACTTCAACATCTTGATTGTCATTTTTGCACTTTTACATCTTGATTGTCCTTTTTGCACTTCTACATCTTGATTGTCCTTGTTGCACTTTTACATCTTGATTGTCCTTTTTGCACTTTTACATCTTGATTGTCCTTTTTGCACTTTTACATCTTGATTGCCCTTTTTGCACTTCTACATCTTGATTCTCCTTTTTGCACTTTTACATCTTGATTGTCCTTTTTGCACTTCTACATCTTGATTGTCCTTTTTGCACTTCTACATCTTGATTGTCCTTTTGCACTTCTACATCTTGATTGTCCTTGTTGCACTTTTACATCTTGATTGTCCTTTTTGCACTTCTACATCTTGATTGTCCTTTTTGCACTTCTACATCTTGATTGTCCTTGTTGCACTTCTACATCTTGATTGTCCTTGTTGCACTTTTACATCTTGATTCTCCTTTTTGCACTTTTACATCTTGATTGTCCTTGTTGCACTTTTACATCTTGATTGTCCTTGTTGCACTTTTACATCTTGATTGTCCTTTTTGCACTTTTACATCTTGATTGCCCTTTTTGCACTTTTACATCTTGATTGTCCTTGTTGCACTTTTACATCTTGATTGTCCTTTTTGCACTTCTACATCTTGATTGTCCTTTTTGCACTTCTACATCTTGATTGTCCTTATTGCACTTTTACATCTTGATTGTCCTTTTTGCACTTCTACATCTTGATTGTCCTTGTTGCACTTCTACATCTTGATTGTCCTTTTTGCACTTCTACATCTTGATTGCCCTTTTTGCACTTCTACATCTTGATTGCCATTTTTGCACTTTTACATCTTGATTGTCCTTTTTGCACTTCTACATCTTGATTGTCCTTGTTGCACTTTTACATCTTGATTGTCCTTTTTGCACTTTTACATCTTGATTGCCCTTTTTGCACTTCTAACTTCTACATCTTGATTGTCCTTGTTGCACTTTTACATCTTGATTGCCCTTTTTGCACTTCTACATCTTGATTGTCCTTGTGCACTTCTACATCTTGATTGTCCTTGTTGCACTTTTACATCTTGATTGTCCTTTTTGCACTTCTACATCTTGATTGTCCTTGTTGCACTTCTACATCTTGATTGTCCTTTTTGCACTTCTACATCTTGATTGCCCTTTTTGCACTTCTACATCTTGATTGCCATTTTTGCACTTTTACATCTTGATTGCCCTTTTTGCACTTCTACATCTTGATTGTCCTTGTTGCACTTTTACATCTTGATTGTCCTTGTTGCACTTTTACATCTTGATTGTCCTTTTTGCACTTTTACATCTTGATTGTCCTTGTTGCACTTTTACATCTTGATTGTCCTTTTTGCACTTCTACATCTTGATTGTCCTTGTTGCACTTTTACATCTTGATTGTCCTTTTTGCACTTCTACATCTTGATTGTCCTTGTTGCACTTTTACATCTTGATTGCCCTTTTTGCACTTTTACATCTTGATTCTCCTTTTTGCACTTTTACATCTTGATTGTCCTTTTTGCACTTCTACATCTTGATTGTCCTTGTTGCACTTTTACATCTTGATTGTCCTTGTTGCACTTTTACATCTTGATTGTCCTTTTTGCACTTTTACATCTTGATTGCCCTTTTTGCACTTCTACATCTTGATTCTCCTTTTTGCACTTTTACATCTTGATTGCCCTTTTAGCACTTCTACATCTTGATTGCCCTTGTTGCACTTCTACATCTTGATTGTCCTTGTTGCACTTCTACATCTTGATTGTCCTTTTTGCACTTTTACATCTTCATTGCCCTTTTTGCACTTCTACATCTTGATTGCCCTTGTTGCACTTCTACATCTTGATTGTCCTTTTTGCACTTCTACATCTTGATTGCCATTTTTGCACTTTTACATCTTGATTGCCCTTGTTGCACTTCTACATCTTGATTCTCGTTTTTGCACTTCTACATCTTGATTGTCCTTTTTGCACTTCTACATCTTGATTGCCCTTTTTGCACTTCTACATCTTGATTGTCCTTTTGCACTTCTACATCTTGATTGTCCTTTTTGCACTTCTACATCTTGATTGCCCTTGTTGCACTTCTACATCTTGATTGCCCTTTTTGCACTTCTACATCTTGATTGCCCTTTTTGCACTTCTACATCTTGATTGTCCTTTTTGCACTTCTACATCTTGATTGTCCTTTTTGCACTTTTACATCTTGATTGTCCTTTTTGCACTTCTACATCTTGATTGTCCTTGTTGCACTTCTACATCTTGATTGTCCTTGTTGCACTTTTACATCTTGATTCTCCTTGTTGCACTTCTACATCTTGATTGTCCTTTTGCACTTTTACATCTTGATTGTCCTTTTTGCACTTTTACATCTTGATTGCCCTTTTTGCACTTTTACATCTTGATTGCCCTTTTTGCACTTTTACATCTTGATTCTCCTTTTGCACTTCTACATCTTGATTGTCCTTGTTGCACTTCTACATCTTGATTGTCCTTTTGCACTTTTACATCTTGATTGTCCTTGTTGCACTTTTACATCTTGATTCTCCTTTTGCACTTCTACATCTTGATTGTCCTTGTTGCACTTCTACATCTTGATTGTCCTTTTGCACTTTTACATCTTGATTGTCCTTGTTGCACTTTTACATCTTGATTGTCCTTTTTGCACTTCTACATCTTGATTCTCATTATTGCACCTTTACGTCTTGATTGTCCTAATTGCACCTCTACATCAACCAAATATGTAACTTATAAAGTGTGAGGAAATTTTGTCGATATAGTCTAGTAGAAATAACATGTATCTTCCACCTGAAATTCTATTTTTTCAAAATACTCATTTCTTAAAAAAGTTTTTAAAACATTTATAATAAAATTCAAAGAATAGAGGTCAAACCTTATAGCATACCTGTACAATCACAGATTTAACCGATCAAAAGTATATACAATCCTCACAGACGTTTTGAAAAGAGTGATGACAGATACCTGACTTCTTTAAATACTTGTTTTTACACTTTTTCAATAAACTTACCAAAAATGAGATATATGAAAAAAAAAATTTATTGCGCATCTACACCAAAGACTAATTCAGCCTACAAAGTTGCAATAAAATCCTTCTAGCAGCGTGGAAGGAGAAATGATAATAAACTTTTTCCTAAAACTCGACTTCCCAAAATACCCCTTTTTGTTGACAACGTTTTCGAAAAATTGCCCAAAAATGATACTGAGGAAGACAGCGAAATATTGTTGTGCATATACACCAACCACAATTTGCCCTATAAAGTATTAGTAAAACAAGCAGCGTGAAAAGTGGTGCTTTGTTAACCTTCTTCCTTAAGTCTGATTTCTCTGAATAGCCCTTTATCGGCAATTCGTCAAGAAGTTACCCAAATATGAGACAGAGAAGAAAAGTAATTATTCCCTTTATCGACAATTCGACAAGAAAATAAATTTTATAAATCAGGCAGAGAAGAAAGCGAGACCTTATTACACATCTACACCAACAACTTATGCAGCCCATAAAGTTTCAATGAAATTCTTCAATTACTTATGTACCTCATAAAGTTTCAATGAAAAAACTTCAATTACTTATTTAGCTTGCAAAGTTTCAATGAAATTCTTCAATTACTTATGCAGCCCATAAAGTTTCAATGAAATTCTTCAATTATTTATTTAGCCCACAAAGTTTCAATGAAATTCTTCAATTACTTATGCAGCCCACAAAGTTTCAACAAATCTGCAAGCTACGTGGGAAGAGAAGCGATGACAAGATTTTACCTAAGCGTTAACTTCTCAAAATACCCCTTTATCGACAATTCGTCAAGAAAATAACTCAAAATTGGGCGAAGGGAAAAGTAAGTACACCAACAACTTATGTAACCCACAAAGTATCAATCAAACCCTTCATTCATTTATTTAGCCTACAAAGTTTCAATAAAATCCTTCAAGCAGCGTGAGAAGAGAAGTGATGACAAGTTTTTTCCTACAATTTTTAACTTCTCAAAATACCCATTTATTGACAATTAATCCAGAACAAACACCAAACATAAGACAGAGGAGAAAAGTAAAAACCTTATTGCCACTCATGTTGCCTTCAAAGTTTCAGTAAAAGTCTTCAGACAGCGTGCAGGTGGAAGAGATGAAAATCTTTTTCCTACAACTTGATTTCTTATAATACCCCTTTATTGATATATTTTATTATTCACCCAAAATGACGCAAAGAAAAAGAAATGAAACCTTACTGGGCATCTGTATCAACCACTAACTTGTATCCAGCAAAGTTAAATAAAATCCTTCAAGCAGACTGAGAGAGGATGTGATGACATTCTGACTTCTTAAAATATACTTTTTTCATAATTTTTCAAGATAATTACCTCAAAATGAGGCAGGAGAAAATAGTAAAACCTTACTGCGCATCTACACAACTACTTATGAAGCTTTCAAAGTTTCAATAGAATCCTTCAAGTAGTTTAGGATCCGCTCTACAGTTATTATGTACTTCTGACAGAGGGACCAGTATAAGGTTATGTTGGTGGCATTGGCAACATGCACAATGGAGAGAATGTTGGCACACTTCCATGTTACTTTCATGTACTGTGACTGAAATTTCTTTACATGAGGTCATTATGGAAACTATGCACTATCTAAAGCAGACAGCTGATAACATGGATGCTCCCATATGCTCGAAAAATTAGCCTGAACTAGTCCAAAGGACACTAACTTTAGCAGATATCAAAATAGGGAAAATTGATTTTGCCAGAGTTGACAATACCAGAAATATATAACAAGTAAAAACAGTTATCGGCTGTTTTTTTTTTTGTTTTTTTTAAATTTACCTTTGAAGTCCAGAAAGTAAAAATAATTAATTGGAGCTAGCAGTCTTTTGAGAGGTGCACATCTTAAGTAAAGCCAAGCTGTATACTCTATAATCCAAGTTACACCCAATAATCACACACCAAAGTAAAAGGAATTAAAAGTTATTTTAACAATACGTAAGATACACAAGGTCTTTTTTTTTTTAAATAACCAGGATTACCAATTAGGCAAACCTAGGAAATTCTTTATCTTTAAAAATCAAACCCTAGAACGGAACCTTAGGAAGAGAAAGCGACGACAAACTTTGTCACAGACAGACGGGCTGAAGGAAAGCATTGGGACGGGGGGGGGGGGGGTGCGCTCTTTTCTGAAGTGCGAGTAAAAAAAAAACACAAACAAACAGCACAATCTAGGTCCAACACGGTTTATCTTTTGACACGGGCAATGTATTTTACACATTCAGTCTTTTTTTTTCTTTCTCCGTAAACAGTTATACCAGTAGGTACCATGCAAATTATAGAAAAAAAGACACGCAAAAATGTTCATTAACACCATTTGGTGAATAGTGTTTGATCATTATGTGACATGATATTGATTGATGCATCAATAATTTCTCTTATTATGACAATTGTGATACTCACATTTGTGCTTGTCTTTTGCTTTTCATGGCGGATATCCGTTGTATTGCGGATTGGTTGCAACAGTTCGGAATCCAGTTGAAAATTCCTCCAACGATACACGAAAATAAAGTGTGACGGACAGTTAAGTCCATGGAGCCTCTGCAAGATGTTATTTCGTTAGTGAATAAATTCTGGTAGCTATGTGAGCGAGAGAGAATATGCATAAATGTTGACATCTCAATTTTATATATAAATCATAAATATGTGAATAGTTTCATAGTCGGCATATAATTTATAATTTTTAATTCCTAAAAAAGCTAGTTACATGGTATGAAACATACCAACTAAAATAAAATGACAGGTCACATGAGAAATCAGCAATAAAAATCAAAACCAAAGTAGAAAAAAAGTAAATATGTTTGAAAAAACTAAATTAAGCTTTATTATGTGTTTCAGACGGTAAGCTGATCTCAAGGTATTTATACCACTTCACAAAAGTAGATTCTTGAATAATACGTGATAAGATAAAACCTCTGTGCAGTTTTTTTTTTTTCTTTTTTTTTGGGGGGGGGGTAGGGTTTGATTTTAAAGATTGTAACAGTTTATAGTCACGTAAGCATCAAAAGCGAGGCAATGAAATTAAAAAAGATATCAACTACAAGACGTGTTGAAATAAATCATGAAGCTATTAAATCGGGACCCTCAGATCTAGTGCAATTTTACAGCGACGTGAATATCTTTTTCTCACGAGCGCTTGGTCTTTCAGAGCGGTATACCTTAAGTAAGAAATATAACTCGTTGATGATATTAAATCAATAAGTAATTTCAAATAATAGCACGTTGTAAAAAAGAAAAAGAAAGCAAGTTGCTTTTGACATCAACTGATCATCAACTGATTTGAAATTGATTCGAAATGCATCCAGTTTCTTGAAACATTCTCAGGTACAAACATTCACAATGCCAAAAAGCGAGGCAATGAAATTAAAAAATATATCAAAAAGGTGTCTATGCCTTTGATGTTATATCACATTAACAACTCATTTACGCAGGCAGATGAGCTACTTGAGTTGGTTCTAGCCAGTTTCAATTGAGAATAATCAGTCCTTTGCAAAACTGTCGGTACAAATTACAAGGGGTGTTTTATGCTACGCTATAATATAAAATTAGGTATAGCCAAAATTGCTAGCGAAGTTGACCGATTGTCTCCGGATATCATGAATATGCTGATTGAGGACATCCGCATGGATTTGGGATATAACGGAAGGAACTGGCAGTTGACAGTGGAATGCAGTTGGGGGGAGGGGCTCTATGTGTTACGGAAATGACAATGAAGGAAACTTGCTAGGACGGTGTTCCGTACCCTTGTCGTGTTCAAGCGTTCAAACCAAAGACTAAAGAAAGCTAGGCAAGGCGTGACTTACATCAATCGATTTGTTAAACATGTACCTATCGATCACTGCCATTCAAAACCTTCAAATCTTGTCTACAAAATTTAATTCTTGATTGTTAACGACGAATGTTGACCTGCCATATGAAAGTTCCACGAAGCCCGTACCCAAGCTCCTCACACAGCTAAACTGATTGGTCAGTTATGGGGTCAAAAAGTATTTTGTCATATTTGTTGTCCAAATTTTACGCCTTTCCTTAGCCCTTTTTGTCATAAAAAAATCAAATGGCAAAATGCTTTTTATAACCGACTCGTTATGGTCCAAACTCCTGTGAGGACATTGCGTGACACCATGGGGATTTCTCACACCGTGGCACGGTTGTTTAGCTGGTTATAGCGAATACAGCTCAAACCTCGCGAAGCGAGCTCTTGGGGTAATGCGTATCAAATTGCAAATACATATCGTATACTTCGAAAATCTTTCGTCAACCAAAAGTTTCCATGAAAATCGGAACCTTGTTGAGCGTTGGAAGAATATCGAAAACCTTGAATCCAATGACTGATCCCCAATTCTGCCCTCCCAAAACAAAAGCAATATTTTATACCTGTTTGCAAACCTGTCAAACGCTCGATATTATCAAAGGGTATATTTTTAATAAATGTTGTTTATACTTGCTTCTCAATTTAAAGTGTAAAATCTGTGTGGGGCATTTATACGAAGCTGAAAATGACGCTACTGTATGTACAAATACAAACGACAGATACTACTAGTAGCATTGTACCTACGTTGATACGTTTGTTCTGCCTCCCTGCCTGGCTATGTCTATAACCTTCTGTAGACCACCAACCTTAGTTACTCCCTAAAGAAAGTATTAGAAATACTTAAATAAAACACACACACACACATCAAGATCCTTTGGAATGAAATCATAGTTTTCTATAGACGACTTTTAAAAAATCGTAACAATATATATGATATATGGAAGATGATTGGGTCAGATTAAATACAGAAAAATATATCAAACTTTAAACTACTTGCTGAATATAACTGAAATATATTAAGTAATTAGATGTACACTAAATACAGTTACTAATTTTTGTTTTGCTTTGAAACCGGGTGGTTATACCTATACTGAAACAATACATGTGTGCGGCAATGCCTGGCTGTTAAAACAATCAATTTTCTATTCAGGTGTCTGTTAATTTACCACAACTAGAGAGATAATGACACACAGCTCAGTTAATTCTTTTATATCCCAGGCCTGTCTTTGAAATGTTTCGCCCAGATACAACAGGTATTCTCCGTTTATTCTTTTCCTCCTTTCAGCAAACTCCTTTTCCCGGTAAAACTGATTTATAAAACCTAGATAAAGGATTTTTAATTTATTGCTCTACGAATTTTAAAGTACTTTACTTCCAACCCATTCTGTTGGATGATCTATTTATTAAAATGACATGATTGGATTGTGCGAGTCCCTTGTCAAATTTCTTCAATTTTATTTGATGGATTTCAGTCTCAGTTGATAGTTCTGACATGTAAATCAACCCAGCTTAGCGTATGCATTCTTATCACATCACCGACAGCGAATAAGTCGTAATTACCTAATGGTATGTAATGTTTATCACCGTGTGGTACTTGCTCCCACATACTCGACTTAAATGTAGGGAATATATAAGAAATATGAACTAAAATAATTTGGAAACTATTGTCTTGATTTTGCTCAAATGATTATTAATTTTCATTCATTTACAGCCCTATGTCAGTAATATTTTAGAAATCTAAATACATTTAACAAAAAACGTTGCTATCAACCGGAGGATACGAAAAGTTATCATGTATGTATGTATGTGTGTCAGCGTGCGTATTATATATATATATATATATATATATATATATATATATGTGTGTATGTGTGTGTGTGTGTGTGTGTGTGTGTGTGTGTGTGTGTGTTATTCATCTGCAAAGATGATTGTAGTAACCAAACATCAAACATTCAACGATCACGAAAGCCATATATTATATCAGGGTTCGTCATTATTATTTGCTGTTTTCTCGTCATTTCGTCCGTGTGTGTGCGTGTATGTGTTTACAATACTGCAATATTATTATGTACAGTATATCAAACAAGTTACAAACTAATGGCATTCTACTTTAGCAATGCTAGTATTCACTCACCAGAACTAATGTGGCAATAATTCCAACATACAAGATGATACACTGGAATACATCTGTCCATACTACACTCTTTATACCGCCCTGTAATTGGAGATTGATGGAGAAAAAAATTATTAATAGACGAAACACGTGGGACTATTATTATGCTAAAGTTACGTTAATTTTGATTTCCAAGTGACTGACTTTACAACCAGTGGATGAATTTTCTTTTGATTTTCTTTTTTTTGTGGTTTATTCTTGGTGATAGTAACTTAGAACCCATTCAGAAGTCAATATGCAACGATACGCATCTTGCCATAAATTTTTTTTTGCTTTGTTTTTTGTTTTTATTTTAATGTGCTGTAAGATTGTAATATGTGCAATAATTGGCTGAATGCTGCTTACATATGGTCGATGGCGCTCGTCCATAGCATATATAAGTGAACAAAGAACTTTCGAAGTCACAGAACAAAGGATAGGAAAGGATCAGAGAAAATTCTCTCCAACCGATGGGATGGCCTAGTTGAAGAGTCTGTTCTGGTCTCCTAACTTTCATGGAATTAACGTTAGCATTTGCCGATGAGGTGTCTCACCAGTGCAGTGTAGATGGTTCCGACTATTCCAACCACCACAATTGACATCCAGAGGGGGATCCCAGCAACTAAAAGGAAAGAAAACTATTTTGCTATTACTTGTTTTTTTTTTTTTTTTTTGACAGGCATCAGTATGGCATCAGTATGGGTGTAACAACAGCTGGATTAGGCTATGGAGGAATAGATACAGGTGTAGTTAGTTGATCTTTTGGCATTCAGGGGGTTTGTACAGCGTTGTTAGGATTCGTTGCAAAAGTTTTAAAGGAAAATTGATTTACAAAAAAGTTTTCAAACATGATGAAATAGTAACATCTGCCATCATTAAGATGAACTGTGCGCGCGACATGATAAGCAAAGCGATCAGTGACAATGAAATCAACCATGCAGAATTTATATTGATCATCAACGAGTACAGCAGATACCAAGAGATAGAATAATGCAGTCGCGGAAAAAAAAATACAGAAATCTAATTCATAGAACAATTGAAGAAAACAAATACGTTTATGAAACAAGGAAAAAATAAAGAAGAAAGAGGCGTGAGAGAAGCTTACGGCGAATAAAAAAATCTATAATCTTTACAACAAATGATACAAATTGAACAGAAAAACTTTAACTCTTGACTGTATGATTTTCTCCTATACCATTGTTAAGTTACATTACAATCAGCGGACTCCCTGATAAAGTCTCAACAATCGATTTGTAAATATAAATGGTAATCCATTTACATCGTTGTAAAGATTAGATTTTGTTGTTACGTATTAAAATATTTCTAATGAACTAAAAAAATAAAACCTTACATAAATGACAAGAGTGAAACAAGGACTGTTACAATTCATAAAGGGCTTAGCAACCTTCACTATGTACATAAAAAGTCAGAGGAAATAACCGCTAATGCTGGAAGAATGTATTGGTGTTGTTATGTATAATTAACATACTATGTGTGTTTAACCTTGTCCATGATAGTAAGTCGCACTTTAAAGTTCTGGTCAACTTGTCAACACCTTGTTTACAGCATTTTAGGTCAAGGCCAGTCTTGTTGACAATTATTCACAACTAGTCTGGGTATATTCCACTAACCTGACGCACATCCTGTTGATTTTGCTCATTCGAACGAAGCACGTCCTATTGCATTGTGGATTATTAGAATGTGTGTATAATACAGACTTGATATGCATTTATTCATTCCTATCTTAAATCCTGTTTTAAAATCATTCCTGTTTTAAAATCAGTCCTTGAGAATCTGTTTATAATCAGAGTTTGTTCTGTTGTGCTGTAGACAAAATTCGAAAGGAATTATTTATTTGAACATTTATTGGAGTTACCATAAAGTGCTCATTAACATTATATATATATATATATATATATATATATATATATATATATATATATATATATATATATATATATATATATGACTTTTGGATATTTGTGGACATTCTCAAAGATATTCTTGATTGTATCGTTGTGGTATATCAGGACATTCAAGACTATTTATTACTTCGGAACATTCATTCATTTAGAACATTCTGTAATTTCTGACTTGTGTTTAGGACATTTAGGATTATTTGGAATTTAATTCACAAATTGTAAGTATCTTTTGAATTTTCATGTAATTACAGAGAAATAAATTGTTTGTTGATTTTACATACATTGTTGGTTTCACTTTCTTTCTGTTACATTATTTTAAGACCTAGAGTCGTAACAATGTCGAATGTCCAAATACAATTCAAAAGTTCAAGTCACTTTGAGCAACAATTAAGCGCCTTGTGCCGCCTAAAACCCCCAAAATATAGTAATTTACCTTGACCAAATTAATAACACAATGCAAATAATTTTCAATGGTAACTAATTCCACTTTCTTAGCGTCTTGGCGCAAAATAATCTTTTTCATGGGGACTTGTTTCTTACCCTTTTAAAGGTCAGTATACACAATTAAAGAGTAGTACCATAAACAGATTGAATTTCAGCATCAGAAATGAAGATGGAAAAGTTATAGATTTTTACGTATGCTTTGTAACATATGTTTTTCATGTACTGTAAATAGCGTGATTTTCAGAAGCAAACTTGTATTATTTATCGTAGATAAATACAAAAATGATGACAGAAATTGCCATATATTTAAGAAGTCCAAGTAACTGAGACTTTGCGGAAGCAAATATAAAAGAAAGACGTAACAATAGCTCAATCAATTAACAGCGACTTAAATCTCATCATTAACCGTTTGCCGAACTGGCGCGTTCGGTACAAAACTGTTATGCAGCTAATAGGAAGTATGTACAAAAACGTGTTTGTATTTAAATACATAAGATATCGGATGATATCAATTTGAAATATCTCAAAACACGGAGAGAAATTATAGACCAAAATTTAAGTGCTATTGGTAATAAAAGAGGTAACAAAAATTGAATGATGACAATAGAAAAAATATGTTAGATGCATAGAAATTGTTCAGACAGAGCTTCAACTCAGCAACAGAATATTAGCGACTAACGAACGTCTGCCAGATAAGGTGACGTTTTTTTTTTTTTTGTTTTTTTGGGGGGAATTGTGACAACAGTTTAGAGAAGCGACAAAGTATCCCTTTCATAAACAAATAAAAGTACATATAAATTAGTAAGGCAATTATTAATAATTGAAAATAATAATGTTATCTGATTGTGATCTAAGGAGAACACATGATAACGAAATGCTTGGTAGTGACGATAAACTGGTTAATATTTAACAAGGTATCCACCTCCTGATCAACAGAAAAGAAAATGTAAATGCTCACAAAATGTATATTTATTTTGCTTCAGGTAAACATTATAAACAATTTATGAAAATGTATGTTTTAGGAAATGTACGTATTGTTAAAAATATTTAAAGACACCACATAACATGATAATTTGTTGATTGACAAACCGTTGAAAGACTATGTTTGCACCAAATCTTATAGAAATTGAATACGTAAACTTTTTTCAATTACATCGTCATGACCTATACAACTTTTCTGTTCAACAAGACTGTAAATAGACCGTGGATACTCAAAAATGAAAAGATGATTGTTATAGACCCTGAGGATAGATTAGATAAGTGGTGTGAGTTCTTGATGTATTTTTAAATGGGAACCATACTTTGCTTCTGATTGATGATTGTGGAAATCAGGATGAAGTAAAAAGAGAGAAAACTAACCTAACTAAACTACTTTCAGTGGGAGACATTTTTTACTATATGTGTACAAATGTACATCTCTGTAATCAAAGATATCAGAGAGAATACAAGTTTTTGTGTTTAACAGCGAGGACAAAATAGCAATGGAATTTATCTTCATTGTAAATAATCTCGTCGCAGATAATGTACAAATTGATTGTAGATAAGCTAAAGCAAAACAAAATAAACAACATTTTAATATGTTTAGAGTTTAATGTTATCTATAATATCCCTATGTGTCCGTATGATAATCTATTTATATTGTCAACGAAAAAGCCGCTTGTTGTCATACATAGACAAAGCAACTGTATTCAATTTGGAACTATACATTTCACTGTTGTATGATCTGATTAAACCTGCATCATGGTAATTTTCCTTGTGAGCATTAAGCATTTTTACACATCTCGAATTTACAATCCTTTTTGATTGCACACTTTGTAAGTTTCCTTATAGATTTCATTCCATCCACATCCGTTGTAAACGAATAAAGTTTGAATCTTTTAATCCAACAACCCCTTGAATATGAATATATGTTTGTTCATCTTGAAAACGCCGGGTATTATTTTTATTAATTTATGGGACACCAGACATGTTGACCTTTGGACAGTCACTAGTATCATAAAACTAGATATTATCCTTCATGTCACTGTTCAACTTTTCTGTCTCTAGATAGAAACACAAGGAATCACTATCAGGCTTTAACACTATTATTTTATAACTGTATATGGTTTTGAACTTATCATAGTAAAATTCATACAGTAGCAATTTAGACATCTCTAACGCTGTAAATCCACCGTAAATGGGTTTTGATAATTTGGTAGCTTTGTTGTTCAAACTGACCAACACTTAGTCATTGTCAGCAAGCGTTCTCCTTGCAAATGATAGATCTTTTTGGCATTAAAAAAAACTTATTTTCATCTGCAAATATTTTAACTACTGTTCTTTTCCTAGGATTTTCCATCCGTCTACCAAATACATCATTATTCGAAAATTTGAATAAATCTTTATCAAACAGAATTGTTGCTTTTTGTCTCAAATTCCTGTTCCGCTCCTTGTAAGATTTAGGCCATGGTTGTTGGTCCAAGAAGACAACGCTGTGTATCGTTTTCAGGTTTAAACCTAACTCTTTGTGCATCTTTAAGTTTCTGTAGTGAATGACACATTTTTCTTTACTTTTCAATGTACACAATAGTTTTGATTCAGTTGATTTATACCATTGTAATCATTTATCAACTTGTGTAACTCAGATAAATCATTTTCATCCGGAATTAATTTTTTTGGAGCTAATGGGTAGGTTTTTAAAATAGTCGTGCAGGTATAATGGAATTTTCAAATTTATTTCTAAAATGCAACCAGTATTATAGTCATAATAGTCATTTTTAACATATTTTCTTCTCCCCATCCGATCTGTTCATTAGTTACCAATCTAAAACTTTTTACTGGCATGTATTGGTTCAAGGTTCATTTGCAGAGGTTATTAGTAGCTAGGTTCATAATGAATGACCTTGGGCATGAACTTTCTTTCTCACCATAATCTATTATCTTGCCATCTTTGTTCAAGTAGTATTTATTATTCGCTTTAACATATCTATGTAGTATCATGCTAATTCCACCTTGTAGTCCATTCTCAATCATCAAGAACATATCATAGTCTGTGAACAGTTATAATTCTAGAGATATTTAAACTTGCATCATGCACAATACTAATGAGTGGGGTCTAATTTGCAATTATTCAGACAGACATTTCTAAATTCCTCAAAAAGGTTACATAACATTTAAATATCTTTCTTACCACAATAAATAAAATGCGTGGCTTTAACTGATGTTCACATTTGTTTCCCACGCATTTTTGACAGATATGATGCTGTGCGTGATGACTGTTTACCTATGATGACACCAATCTTGAAAACAATTGTTTATTCCAGCGTAATGGTACTTTCAATCTTTGAAGTCATTAAGACCACCACACTGACATATGATTAAACTGTCGGCATGTGTTTCTCTTTCTCTTTCAGTTATTCTAACAGGCTTGATGTAGTTTCTCTCAGTTTTGCTTTTAACCCCTTCAAATGTTTCATACAAATAGACGGATATATCATATTCATTTTCAAATTTCCAAATGTCCCATATTTGTTACCGGAAATCTATCAAACCAATGACTGTATCTATCGTGTATCTATCAAACTGTGTATTTAATGGTCTATCTACATGATTACCGGGTGTTTAATAATGATTCCACAGCATAAAATAAATTAAATATCGCATACATTTTAGTAAAAGCCCAGCATAGTGACCAGGTGCAAGTCTTGCTGAATGTTTAAGTTCCCCAACAATAAAATAACATCAATGGTAATCGCAGTCATAAGTTTCGCAGTTTTTACTTGTGGTGGACTGCTTCGGAGGCGGGTTCACCAGTGACCTTTCAACTCCCTTTCACCATTAAGGTCATGTCCGCACGGGAGTTAGGCCGTGCCCGCAACTGCTTGCCGATTCTCGAGAATCCCGAACTCTGCCATCCAACAGGCAGCCCACCATCAGTTTCGTAGCCAGTCAATTGTGTGAACAGCTAGGAGGCGGGCTTAACCCTGACCTTTTTAAGGCACTGAGACCAATGAGGTTATATCCACAACGGAAGTTAGGCCGTACTCCCTAACCGCTTGCCGATCCACGAGAATCTGGATCCATGCTATCCTACAAGGGACCAACCCACCAGACAACTAAATATATGTATCCTTACACCCGCGATTTATATATAAACTATTACCCGTGCGGCAGATTATGTATTTTCATATATTGTAATGAAGAGCTGTTATCCTATCCGTTGCGCCTAGACTAGGCGGACTTAGTTACGAACACTATTATTACCTGTTTATTAGCTGATAATATTTGGTATTCGCTGCGTTCCGCTCAAGCCAAGTTAGCTCCGCTAATATCCCCACTGCATAATCAATTCACACATGTAAATACACGCATGTCAGCAATGTCGGTTCACAAAAGTGGTCTGTCTGTGTTGATGAGTGTAAATGTGTGTTAATATTCAAGCTAATAATAGATGTTCCATATACCGTATATTAGTTATCTTTCACTTAAAGGGCCCTCTACTTTAATAAAATCTTGGTAAAAATTGTTTTAGCTGATGGTGTGTTTTTTCCCCTTTGAAGTCGGACTTTCGTCAGTGTTATTATCAGTATTTCTTAGGGTAATTAAGTAAATAGGGTAACCTGTTGATATTTTTGTATAATGATATTATCAGTGAGGAATAAGACAACTTTGCACTGGCAGTGCTTTAGAGAAGAGAAGATTCTGACAGGAACTATTAAGTCAATAGTTGGGTTCCATTGGACGGTTTTACTCTGCAGGAATACAACAATATTTTGCACCAATATATTTCTTTACAGTTGTTTAACGATATTAGAAATACAAATCTGACCTTAAACACTCTATTTCAGCTTTGAACACCCTTAAATCTGTTTGTTTTAAAATTCAGTGATTCCACTGAATCCCATCATGCAAAGCGCCTATAAGGTTTGTTTATATAGGTAAGGGGGCGCTCCACAGATATTATGTACTTCTGAGAGATTGACAGGTGTAAGGTGAAGTTGTTTGAATTTGCAACATGCACAATGAAGAGAATGTTGGCATACCTTGTTCCTATTTTCATGTATTGTGGCTGAAATTTCTTTACATAATATTCTTGTGGAAATTGTACATGATCTAAGCACGCAGCTAACAAAAATGGACGCTCTCATGTACTCAAAAAATCAGCCAGAATTAGTCCAAAGTACACTATTTTTTAGCAGTTATTAAAATAGTGAAAACGAATTTTGCCAGAGTAGGTAATACCAGCTTCTGAAAACACAATAAATGAATTACAAAATATATAAAAAGTAAAAAAAGTTATTGGCTTGTTTTTTTTACAATTTACATTTGAAGTCCAGGAAGTGAAAATGACCAAGCGGAGCTAGCAGTTTTTTTTTAATAGGTGCACATCTGACGTAAGACCAAGCTGATTACTCTATAACCCAAATCGCACCCATCACTCATCCACCAGAATAAATCGAATTACAAGTTCTTTAAATAATATCTAAGATATACAAGGTCTTTTTTAAATAGCCAGGATAACTAGTGAGCAAAACCTGGGATATTCTTTTTCTTTCAAAATATAACTCTATGCTAAATGCGAAAATGTAGAGCGCCACCTAAATTATCTTTATAGTCTGTCTGGTCTAGTAATTTTATAATAGTGTATATTGAGCATTAGTGCTGGTCTTGTAGTTAATCATTATAATTAATATTTATTGAAGACAAAATGGGGTGAATCCCTATTATGGTTGTAATTTACGGTGTTAATATATAACATACTAATTGGTCCAATATGCTCATACTATACACTACTTAACTAAAATATCATATATATCCTCCTTCTTGCAATATACTCAATCTGACTCTCACATAATAAAAATTCTATATCTTACATAAAGACTCCAAATTTGAACCCACCTGCTTCCAACGCCAAAGCCGGTGCATACAGAACGATACTCATGTATAGTACCTGGAAAGAGAATAGGTGCCACAAACAAAATGAATGCCTAACTAATGCATATGAGAGTACCGGTATTATATACATTTATTGATGAGAGTACCGGTATTATATACATTTATTAATGAGAGTACCTGTATTGTATACATTTATTGAGAGTATCGGTATTATATACATTTATTGATGAGAGTACCGGTATTGTATACATTTATTGATGAGAGTACCAGTATTGTATACATTTAGTGATGAGAGTACCGGTATTATATACATTTATTGATGAGAGTACCGACATTATATACATTTATTGATGAAAGTACCGGTATTATATACATTTATTGATGAGAGTACCGACATTATATACATTTATTGATGAGAGTACCGACATTGTATACATTTATTGATGAGAGTACCGACATTGTATATATTTATTGATGAGAGTACCGACATTGTATAAATTTATTGATGAGAGTACCGGTATTATATACATTTATTGATGAGAGTACCGGTATTATATACATTTATTGATGAGAGTACCGACATTATATACATTTATTGATGAAAGTACCGACATTGTATACATTTATTGATGAGAGTACCGACATTGTATACATTTATTGATGAGAGTATCGACATTATATACATTTATTGATGAGAGTACCGGTATTGTATACATTTATTGATGAGAGTACCGACATTGTATACATTTATTGATGAGAGTACCGGTATTGTATAAATTTATTGATGAGAGTACCGGTATTATATAAATTTATTGATGAGGGTACCGGTATTGTATACATTTATTGATGAGAGTATCGGTATTATATACATTTATTGATTGGTCTTATTATCCATTGTTACAAATATTAACTGCACGTTTTTTTTACGAACAGCAATTACCCCTTTTTATAGCTTGTTGCTACTACAAAAGACAAACGACCATTAAATTAGACCCATGTATAGTAGATATGAAAACTAGTACAATCATACAAATGACCAGCCTCCCTCGAAATGGCTTCAAACCTACCATACTGATGGAGTTTGCAAGCAACAAAATCAAATGCTATCAGACATTTCTCAACTTATTATTTAGTTATATTAAACATGTCCGATTTGATGGTATATTTTCATCTATTAACACTAAGTAGAAAAGATGTAAATCATTCATATTGCTTAGATTTTATCTTCTTATTTCTATTTTAGTATTAGTAAAAGCATCATTATCGAAATTAAACATCGACAACTTGGAGCCACATTAATTCGCCATAGCCAGCAGTGATTACCGAGCGTAAAGTCATAGTATCATTATTAATACCAACTATGTGATAATTATTCTACGGAAAGTCAAGGCAATTAATAACTAAACTAAAATTCAATAACTTAAACTTAAACTTTTCGTAAATATTTAAGTATTTGTATTTACTATCTGGAATTAAACGGCATGTCTTTCGTGAATGCTTTCAGCAACAACATAACCACTAGACGATTAGAATTCTTTACGCTTCACACATTTTCAATGTCCATACATATTACGTCTTCCATTTATAAAACCCGGTATAGAATTATAGGTCTAAGTTACCGTTTGAAGTATGCCGATCAAAGCCCCAAGCAATTGCACTGCTCTCGACTGAAACCTCTGCCCTAGATACTGAAAAAGGAAATATTATCTGATCACGAACAAATTTCTTTCTGAAATATATTTGCTATATTGCTGGAACATTATTCGGGCTATTTTTAAAAAAAACATCATGTCAGGATAAATTAAATGGTGCCTGAATAATTGTATCTGCATTACATACATGTTCTTATTCACCTCCTTTTAATCTTACTACACCATTTCACCTAGCTCTTGATCATACCCATACTATACTGAAACATTTATATAATGATTCCATTTTTGTAATTGGAGCTATCAAAAGTAATGGACACTGTCCCACCATCTCCAAAAATAATTGGGATTTATATACACTTCACAGTAACTAGACTTTTGACGGATCTTTTTGGAACCTCATTTTTTTTTTTTTTTTTTTTGAGGGGGTCTTTTGTTTTTGTTTGGGAACAAATACTGGCAGCAAACGATAATAAAAGTGAGTCTGTATGATTCTCTTTCCATATTAATGCATGGGAAAAAAAGTGCATGCGTAAGTACCAGGCAGATAATCTCAAGGTTTTCCACGAATAATAGCAAATTAAGTCAAAATACTTAATGGGGGGAGGGGTTACATCATTTCACATTCACTCAGCTCATTCTGGAGAGAAATTTGGTCTAAATGCTCCTAGAACGGGATGGGGGGTAGCAAAGGGGGGGGGGGGGCAAAGTCTTATCTTTACTCCTGTTGTACACAGTGATAAAGACCAGCTTGCTCCTGGTATATGAAATTGTATGTTGAAATGTATAAAACAAGTTTTTCATTTTTTTTTTTTTTTTTTTTTACTTTTCATTTGTTTGTTTTATTCGTGGCCATATAATGTTACCTAATAATCAAAATTAGTAGAATCTCTGCGTAAATTTCATGACTGAAGACTTCACACTAATTTTAAACCTTTATACACAATATATTTCGCGACGATGTTTTAAATTTCATCATCAAAAACTCTTCGCTTTGTCATTCAAAATATCGTGTAAATATGCTAATGAGATTATTTTTCTCCTTCATTTCCTTCAATTCTAATTAAGATATTCTCGCAATTGCTGAGTCTGCTTTCTTCTTGTTAAATGAAGGCTGGTCGGTTGGGTGTAATGTACTTGATTTACTCTCTTTGCTTATAAAACAATTACGAAACTTACCTCGGTCAATGCAATATTTTTCTTTTAAACAAACAAACACAACCACAACAAAAACCGTTTCGGAACAGTCCTTTTGCGTCTGGTTTTTAATACGAACATCCTATTGAATGATTTTTGAACTTGAATAAATTACTTAAGATATGCACTAAATCACAACTGTTGGCACGTTTTTCTCGGGATATATATTCCCACAACTTGGGAATAGAATTATTAGTCCCAGTCGCAGCTCACTCCACCTTGCAACCCGAAATCCTGCCCTCCTGGGATAGATCAAGATTCTTATGCAGTTTTGCACAAACTGTCAGCAATCTTATCTCAAGGTTTGACGGGTCTCCTTCTTAAACGGCAATACTATGTGGGTACTAATAACGCACGTAAGCACACCATGACGGCACTATTCAACAGTCCTTGTGTTTATCTACAAAAGCGTTGAGAAAATTATGCTAGCAATAGAAAAATATAAGTACCTCATAGGCACTTGTTATCCTCAAGGGGTAGACCAGGGGCACAATGGTGAAGGCTGTGATGAGATAGCTCACACTCATTCCGATATAAAGGTGCAACACCATTGAATCATACAGATACACTTCGGCAGGGATACCCATAACGGAAATAGCGGAGGCATACGTCACTAGCAAGGACAATGCAACAGGAATCATATGCATCTGCCTGTTTCCAAGGAGATATTCTTCTGGTGTCGTCTGCTTTTTCCAACATCCATAATATAAACCTATGGCTAGAGAGAACAAGAGAAACCCACCCATCACACAGTAATCTACGACACGAAATACTAAGAATGCCATTTTTGAAACTTCTCATACATATCTGCCCGTCATGAGAAATAGCAGATAACAAGACTTCAAACAATGGAAGCTTATATTATAGTATCGGTCACCGTCACATGAATAATTAAAATTATTCCTCTAAAGGCATGTCTCAAGTCAACTTTGATGACTTTTGATTATCCTGCTCCAGAGGCTCTCAATTAATGAATGCAGTGGCACAACTATAGCCTACGTTGTGCATGTCAAGTTTCCGTTTTTTATCCCGATACATTATGTATATGTAGGTATTATTTACATATACATAAACACTTCGATAAGTCAACAACCTGAATACCCGGCATCACTCAAGTAACTTGCTCGACACCCCCTCCATTAAAATGTTCTCTTGTCTGCGACCATTCAAGACTCTGCAAGGCAGCAAATTTAAACAAAACAATGGACCCGTAGCACTTCTAGTTTTTGAAGTTCTGTGTATGTATGTATGTATGTATGTATGTATGTATGTATGTATGTATGTATGTATGTATGTATGTATGTATGTGTGTGTGTGTGTGTATGTATGTATGTATGTATGTATGTATGTATGTATGTATGTATGTATGTATGTATGTAGCGTTTTACGGTACCTCAGCACGACAGTGGCTATATTGTACAACTAATGTAAGGGAATAAAACTGATGGCCGCAAAATCTGATCCTGCTTTCTGTTCGCTCCGTTGCAAAGTCTCAACCTCAGAGTAAGAACGAAATACATAAATACATACATCCGTAAATAACTATATAAATATGCATATGCATCTGGACGTACGTATAAACGATCATACATACATACATACATTCGTTGGTACGTACGTACGTAAATACATACATACGTATTTATATGTATTTACATCCGTACATACGGATGGACGTACATACATACATACGCAAGTTAGTTTCAGGTGAATGAACAAGCCAAGTTATGTTTTAATTGCATAATTGTCTCATTAACAATATTTCAAACGTTTATTGTATATTTAATTTAAACTCTAAAAGAACAGATAAAGTTTGTTCAAACTGAGCTCTGTCCACTATCTGGATCCGTACAATATTGCCTGCATATTTATTCAACACTCAGGTCAGGTATGACGTCATCAGACAAAATGATCCATTAATAAAAAAGCAACTATGCATGGTCACATAAACATCAAGAATGACAAGGTGATTTTTGCATCCATTTAAGTTAAATGTTTACTTACGTCCAAAAAAGTTTTGCTGGTGTTACATTTAAAAGCCATCAAGGGCATTTTGCGTTGGCCAATCAAACATGGTAAAACGTATTAGCTATTTCAAACGACAACTTGCATTTTATACATTATTTTTGTTTCAGTTTCTATATAAAACCTCTCGAAGTTATTTCACGGGTCAATATTTCAGTATTTTAAGTTTTCTATCACACGTTCTTTTCCGCTCTACAACTTCAAGTCTGAAACATGGTATACTTAAAGATCATTATTAAAAGGTGGTTCGGATACCACAATAGGAGATTCTATCCTCATGGTCAATGTCAGGAGTCAATATTTTAAGTTTTCCGTCACACTTCCGCTCAATATTTTTAGAGCCATCTGATAATAAATTATGAAAATTAGTACCCACATATATTCTCACTAGAAGGAATGTCAGGTACCATATTTTGTGTACCATCTTCTAAGTCAATATCACAAATCAATATTCACATTTTCCTTTCCATTCTATAACTTCAGAATTGTTTGGGTTAAATGGATGTAACATGATATATTTAAATGTCATAACTAGAATGTATGTCGCGTACACATTGGGATCCTATCTACAACGTTAAGATCACAGGTCAGTACTTAGTTTTAAGTCACCTTTTCCTTTGGTTCAGCGTTATAACTTAAGCTGGATGAACTATGGTATATGTATGTTTCTCAATTTGATGGCATCTCACATATTAGGATGAAGTTTATATCTTCATGGTCAAGGTAATAATTAATTTTCCCCTTCTCTGCGCTTTTACTATAATGCCCTTTTGAAACAGAGCCAAGAAACATGGTTATTTGTTATGTCTGTCCAGTAGTTCTGTCGCAAAGTTCTCACTCAGATTTCAAAATTGTATACTTGTAGTGACCTCACCATGTAAGGCTGGGGACAAAAACTCACTGAATTTGCATGTTACTAACAAGTGTAGTCCTTCCTAAATGATAGAATCCTCGTTCATTGACAGTATTTTACATGATTCAACTCCATAGCTGACCTAAATCGAGCTGGTAATATGATGAAACCAATGTTTAAGGCCGAAATTTATTATATTATTTTGGCTACTCTTAGGTTTTAATATTAAGAGTCAATTTCTATAAATAGCATTAATATCTACATGAACAAATAGTATGTTTGCCTTTAAACAAAAACCACATCATGAGGTGTTTGATAAATTTTGACTTTGCAGTGATTATATACTAGTAGATATATAAACGGTGAGTGCCATTAGATAATATTATAGAAGGATAAGAAGTCATGTTTGAAAAATTGGAGCAATTGTATTAATACTGCTGTGAATGGTGATAAAAAGTTTTAAAAAGGTTACTAAAGAAGTATGGAGTATAGATTTTATACTTTTTACCTTTATCTTTTATATTACATAACTTTTTTTTATAGAATTTTAACATTTTTACCTTTATCTTTTATATTATATAACTTTTGTTTAGAATTTTAACATTTGTACCTTTATTTTTTATCTTGTAGGACTACATGTTTAGGGGGGTTTTATTCCAGCAAGGATTTATGTTCCTAAAGTTTTTTGCAATCTTTACCTTTATAGTTTGGAGCTTTAGTTTTAACAGGAACTATATAGCCAGGATTGTGTTGACGTGCTTTTAAACTCTATAGATGCATACACCGATCTGAGGAATAATTTGCGATAATAACTGCATTTCCAAAAAGGAGCAATGGATTCTTGGTTACAGCTGTAAATGTAATATAAGATTTCTGCTGCTTCTATAATTTCCTGAATTTTTAAGTCTCAAAATGTACGCTATATTCTTTTACGTTACCTGATGCAAAGTTTGAATTTCTGTAACGAGACTGTCTGTAATATGGACCATTGGTGTTAAAGTATTTGCAGCCTTACTGCTCTCGTTTTTAACGTCCACTTCAACTCTGTTACCCGCTGTTTTGTGGCACTTTGATATATTAAATATATAGACAAGTGAGAGATGGAAATGGTGTAATATTCCTTCTCTCAGGAGTCTAATTCTTTCTCAACGTCTCTCGTGATATGCATATTGTATCTTTTATCATTGCCTAATTCTTCCTCAACGTCTCTCGTGATATGCATATTGTATCTTTTATCATTGCCTAATTCTTCCATCGACGTCTCTCGTGATATGCATATTGTATCTTTTATCATTGCCTAATTCTTCCCTCGACGTCTCTCGTGATATGCATATTGTATCTTTTATCATTGCCTAAAGATCAACTAATACATAAATGTTTATACAAATTTTATTGAAATTAAATTACTCTCCAAGTGATAATACAAATGACAATAATTCAAATGAAAAGTGGAAATTTGAGCTTAAGGTTTCCAGCCTGTAGGTATGGGCGATCCATCTGACGGAACGGCCGGATTTCAATTTTTGGCAAGGTCGCTCTTCTTGAGCTCGAGGACCCTTTTTTCGATCTCTGGCTAATTTCACAGTATTCCATGAAGTTTTGAAGAATTCCCACCTTACTGCTTGTGTAGAAGATGCGTCCAGCAATCTCTTCGCATGCATCAAGGAATCCACGAAAACATAATCCTGAGACAATAAGATTATATTCACGATTAAATGAACAATATTCAAATTTTCAAACATCCATACCTCAGCTAAGAAGTAGCTAAGTAGCGTACAATTTTCAATTGGTTAAACGCAGATCAAATATTTCTGCAGTAATGTCGACTTTAATCTGATTTAAAATGTAACAGGAACAGTTATCTCACGGTTTGAAAGAATACAACAGTTTTAGTGAAACTGGAAAGAAGTATAATTCCTCCTAAACACCATATTCATATATGTATCCCCTAGCATATGCCACAAGAATGTCAACTGGTTGCCCGTCAGCAAGGGTTATGTATAGTTTCTGTTACAACCAGTCGAGCCAGTTATATAAAAGGTATTTTTTTTTAAAACTATGAGAGAGACAGACAGACGGACAGACAGACAGAGACAGAGAGGGATAGAGACAGAGAGATTAATTTAGATGTGCATATATACTGTATATTATGTAATACATATAGACTAACGAGTATTGAAATCGGCGGTAACGTGGGAAAGATTATCATTCTTGTTCATATTCTTTAAGTAATTAATATACCTGTAATTCTTTCAGTGTTGGCATGTTCCCATTTTCTCAGCATTTTAATATATAGGGTGTCCTGAGAAGCATTACTTATGCCTTTCCCTTCCAGATGACATCTCCTACAAATAATTGAAAATAAACACGTAAAGGTGTCAGATGTCAAGTCACGAAGCAACAGCGACAATAAAAACATTGAACTGTATGTCACTATTTGGATTGCTAGACTTATTTAAACGGGCAGTACTATTTGGTTTCAATGCATAATAGTGCGTCAACTGTTTCTTTTATTTAATGCATTCTTTTCCATTTTGGTCTTGCTTGTCATAATGTCTTATATTAACTGCCTAGGTGCATATGAAAAATGTATTTTATTATACAACATCCCTGGAAACCTTTCGATATTTTTTCCCAAACAGGCTTAAAATTGATTTCCCATGATGTTGATATCTAATCGTTATTGAGCACTTGTATACCACCTATCCAAGTGCAAAAAATCAAAATGACATAAATACAAATTTTTACAGAATACATAAGTCGTTATTCGCCATGTAAATGTTACGACTGTACTTGCCATTTATATCAAATTTACGCTATTTTTATTTTTTCATTCCATAAATATTTTTTAAAACAACATGTATGATGTCTTACTGAGACTCCAAAAAGCCGTACCTTCCAAACGCCCTGAAGTCAGACTGACTGAGCCTCTGCGTGGATCGGAGACCTAAACACGAGACAAAAATATCAACAAATCTATCGTAAATCCGAATTTGGTCGAATTTGAATCCGTCCGGACCAGGGTAGAGTCTTTTCAAACATTTCTCTCCTGCAATTGTTACCACATTTTCTTCCTTATTTTTATTCTCGCTATACATCACCTCCTTCTCATCATCAATCTCATCTTTAAAATAGCTACCATTGATAGTTACTCCAGCATTTTCATCATTGTCTTCTCCAGTTTTGCATCTTTGATCATGAAGAGTCTTGTCATCCTCCATCTCTAATTCTTTGTTATAATTCTGATAAAGATCCTTGATGTGTTTACTGGCACTCCTCGTCCTGCGTCCTCTACTGGAAAGATCAATTGTGTTTTCTTTCAATTTCTGCTGTTCATGCTGTCTCAAAAAGAGCTCCCTTCTCGTTCGTTTTCTCCTTTTATTTTCGTGCCTTCGTTTTCTTCAAGAAAGAATTATACATCATACTGCCAAACATAAACTTTTTGTACAAAATACTCTCTCTCTCTCTCAATTAACATTGTTCGCTGGAATATAAACTTTAATTTCTTTCTTTAATTACCACACCAATAAATGTATGCAGATTAAACATTAAGATAGTAAACGATATGACTTGCTCAACAGTTGTCAAAGAGTTACTGAATGGAGAGATATTAATGATGAAATAGCTGTTGTACTGCATACTTGTTCGTTGTATTGCACACTTGTTTGTTCTATTGCATACTTGTTTGTTGTATTGCATACTTGTTTCTTTTTTTACTTGTGGTTCTATATACAGGTAAATAAGACGTAGGCTACATTCCAAAAGTCAATTACGCATTCATACCGCATAAGGTTGAGTTTACTCTGGTTTCCATCGTTATCTATTATTTCTTTTCTAGCGATGTAAAAGCGACGTTCTGCATGCGTGAAATGTCATCAATAAAGTATTCTCTTTATGATGCATGCCTAAAGAGGACAGAAACAAGTGTCCCTCATATTATTCATGCTTTTCTACAATAACAAATATGGAATGTGATGATGATTTGTTAAGTGAAGGCGAAGTCCTTCCCAGTCTATAATTTAAATAGGGCCACGTGTTAGAAACGTCGTGTTCCCTGGCAGATCAGGTCTGGAGATCATAATATCCCGAGCCTGAGTTTGAGATTGACCTTTCGCTCATAGCCAATCAAGAGTAAAGTTACAAAAGAAAAAAGAAAAGTCCTTTTTTTAATTTTATTTGCTGACACAAAATCTAAGAACAAATTCAAGCTCAAAAGTTTTATAATTTCCAAGCCTGAAGCAGTGAACATGTAGGATTACATTTTGAATGCTTGTCGTCCAATTATTACCTTTCCAGCTCCAGAAGTTTTACGTGTGGGGCCACCAGACGGAGTGTGTCTTTAACAAGGAGGACCTTAACAGCTACATCTTTGGGGTTTTCTACCCATTTCTTTCTATCTGGAGACAATACGTGTGTACTGCCGATACTGAGACTTGGGGCTCCGTTTACTTCCAGCAGCATGGGCCTCAAATCTTCCAAAAGAAGAATGTCAAACCCCAAGATCTGAAATAAGTAGAGCACACTTAATAGTCTCTCTCTCTCTCTCTCTCTCTCTCTCTCTCTCTCTCTCTCTCTCTCTCTCTCTCTCTCTCGCCAAGCTGATTAAAAAAAGGTAAAGAAGAAAATGTTAAAACATTTCTCAATAGATAAACAAAAAAGGACGGATGCATAGACATTATAACATAGAATCTGTATCATTACCCCGTAGATTAATGTCCCCTATGGTGTGACAACGTGCGACGTTACTGTTTACGAGCCCGATGCCGTGATTCTGTTGGCTCTAAATCATAAAGTTTATGAATCAAATATATTGGTATTTAACAGAGTCAATCACACAAGATAATATATGCTCTTTTTGATGCAAATTAAAAACATCATGTTCTCTAAAGTACCGATATCACTGATCTTAGTTTTCGATCAGTATGTTAATGAAAGAGAGGAATGGAAAAAAAGAACCGAAGACAGCTGTAAAAGATAAACCTGAAAACAGGCTGGTCCTGATTGCCAAGAAGGAATCGTAACGAGATGTTGCAACTTCAGATCTGGTATGATGGAAATGACTGTCTTGCAGACAAGATCTTCTATCCTCCGCCAAACCAGGTCTGGATCATGTCCGGCTTTCCCTATAAGTGCCAGAATACTGGAAAGAGTCCTCTTAGTTCCTTCAGCCTCATTATCGGAATGGTCGTATGTTTTACTTCTCTTATTTAGCGAAAAGTTTGTCAAATGCATATACATTTCACCAATATTATCATCGGTTGGACCTTCGTACGGAATAGTGCAAAACCTTCCAAGTCCTTCTTTGCAGATGTACACTTCAGGTGGATCTATACTTGCCAAAACTACATATACACGTAGATCGAACTTTATATTATCAATTAGGTATACGTTACTCAGGTACTCCTGCACAACAAAATCTTTGCCTAGAATGTTGACGTACTGTTGTGGATCTTGAATCAAATATATTCCTTCTCCTTGTGAACCTCCGTCTGGTTTAACGATAAATGCATGTCGCTTTTTCAACGATCTATTCACATAATGCACATATAGGGTGAATTTATGATACTCCCTTGGTAGGTACCACGTTTTAGGGTAGAAGTCAAAATCATTTGGGAATAGTTCCTTCATTGCATCCAATACCTGAAACAGGTTCACCTTGCTACAAATCCAGCTCATTCCTACAACAAGCAAGAAGAATGGGAGTAACATGTTGTGCACGGCATATGTATTAAAGAATTTGTTTTTTAATATTCTAAATTTTTTAATTTTTTAAATTTGTGTATGATTTTAATATGATGAATAAATGTTCCTTTTGATAACTTCCATGAAATTTTTTAATAGGATTTTACCAAATCTGCAGTAAATCCTTGGCCATTTTCTTAACGTTGGTTCCGTCCTACAAATCTCAGACTCAACAAAATTTCCAGAGAATACATGTTTAATCATAGAAAATATTATCAAGACCCTGCTCCACTTATCCACACCCCTTTTTGGCATGATAAGGTTTGATAAAGAAAAGGTACCACCAACCTGGAAACTTGTTAATTTTTCCTCCCGCAATGTCCGGCCTCTGCTCAAAGTTGAAGGTATGCCAGTGAATGTCACAGTGTTGACCTGATCGACTACTTGGAACCTGGATAAAAATAATGATAACGGCTGTATTGTTACCGTCTATATTCGCGTATAATCGGAGTCCAAATGCAAACAACATAGACCCTGATCTGCTGGCGCATTATGCGACGGTAGATCTCGGTCTATGCAGTTTGCAGTTGGTATTGGATTATACGCGAGTATAGACGGTAGTTCTAAAACACAGATTTAAAAAAAATATTCTTACAAAAAATTTAACATAGAGCGATTGGGATCGTCTGAAAATATCGTGCAAATAAGCACTTCTTTGAGTCAGGAATCAGCTGAATGCAACATGTGAAGGCACTAGTAGGTTTTCTATAACACTCATATGTTCTTTGTTTTCGGAGTTGCGTCTTTAAAACAGGGTGAATACAAAGACAAGAGTTCGACTGCGTATAAAACTTGCGAGACCTTAATTTTCCTGATTCCCAAGTTGTACATGGAATATAGCACAAATGAAAGCACCGTCTACGCGACAACTATCTCGAACTGCGTTGTGTTCCTTCTTGTACAAACCACACTTTCTTTTGAAAAAAAACCAACAAAAAAACAGCCATCATGCGTGTCGTATCTTCATTTTCTAACCAATTATCTGAATAGTTATACCTCTTTCCAACCTAATTCCTTCAGAGCCGCTTTTAGAACTTCCCGGCTTCCGTCTGCGCAGGATGAGTCCACGGTGATTGTATCACTGGGCACTGATTGGACCTGACTTCTGCTCGCGCGTCTCGTGTCCGAACGCCCATTACTAATATTCAACTTCTTCTTTAGTGGGCCTCTTTGCTTCGTTGTAGGAATCATAGTAAAATACAAGTCAATTAGATAGATTGATTACATTTTAGATTACTAAACTCAGCGCCCTAATTTCTGTTGGTATAAATCAGTCTAGGTCGTGGTGGTGACAAATAGTGTTCGAAATTGATGTCGTCTAAAATCGATAATCCATTCAAATAGTCTGGAGAAATATACTACTTTACGTAATTAATCCAACATGCAGCTCAAATGGTTTGCCGGATCATCAAGAAAATGTTCGCAATAACCATGGATACAATCATTCATTCGGTGTACTCGATGTTCATATTATCACATTCGCGCAAGAATCGAGACTTCGGTATACATCAGTGCTTGACTTCCCCGTAGTCAAAATCGTGACGATGTAATAAATTCATAATTTAGTCAAACTGTACTAAAACAGTGATTTCATCCAACACATAGGGAGAGATTTTATGAAACAGGTGATAGTCAAATCAACACTGGCCCAAGATCGGAAATGAATAGAATCAAAATAACTTACTGTCATGCTTGTTAGAGCAGGTCACTGGATTAAAAACTATGATACTTAGCCGAGATCTTTAATTCAATTATCTGATCTAATGGCATAACGTTTATAAGTGTGTACCTAGGTGGCAGTTTGTAATATGTTATCTCGGCTTGAAAATATATGCAGTATTATTACATTGTAAACGTGAATAGCTTGTTCAAACGGTATGATCTGATGAGGGTGTGGCCTCTCTTGAGAGGCGCCGTTTCAAGACGGAACCACTGTAGTTTATTTCATGTAGATATTGTTAAAGCGTGTATTAATTTGCCACAGTGTATAATATATTGAATAAAGAATGTAGTAAACGCATATCCAACGCTGATTAATCTTCGTGTAATAAGCGGTATATTTAGATATAATGAAGTCGAAATACACACATAATACATACTCATACACCCTGATGGGAGTGTAAATTAGACCATGTTAGAATTGAGTCTATGCAATTTGTTAGCTTGCAAACAGGCTCTAACTAGCATATTGGTTTATATGAGTACTCTTTTGGCTGATGTCTAAGTTTAGTTTTTACACTAGAGATGCATTTCTTTGCATGTGACGTTCAGAAAGACTTTAACAGGTATGAACACGTGTGTGTGTGATAGTAGTCCCCCTCCTATGAGCCTCCCTCCACGCAATAAAAAGGTGATCTTTTAAAAGGACTGGCCTCTCTAGAGGGTGAGATTACATTAAAAATATACTAGTCTAGTGTCAGGCAAGGTAGCTTATGACGAGGGAGTGGACTCTTTTGAGGGGCCGTTGAAAAGTGGGCCCGCTGTATGTTTTATTTTTTAATTTTTTTTCATGTTGATATTATAAAAGTAAGTAATAATATGTAGTTTAGAATGTACGGAATAACCATTTCTATTTCCCTTCGCTGCAATCATATTAAATCGACTCTTGTATAAATGAATTAAGAAAAAAGTCCGATTCATTGAAGAGGTATTCATGATAAATAATTCTTGTACGTACTTGCTTTAGAAAGCATGAAATCCTTTCTACCCAACACTTTCAGTGAAAAGGCTCGTTACTTTAATCCGTGTCAATTACCTTCCTGGCACATTATCGCTTTTATAAAATATGTATAGCTATATCGAAAATCGATTGACAATATTACAAGCATTCGATAACATTCTTGCTATATATGCATTTGTGTAAAGATGTTATATTGAGGGAGATATTTGAACAAACTGCATAATGTTAAGATATACTTATTTTCAACCCCTGGAGAAGTAATTTTAAACAACGTCAGTGGGATAGGGTTGTAATAGAAATATTCAGATACCATTTTGATATTGGAAAGCAAAAAAAAAAAAAAAAGAATCATTAGAGCGTTATGGATATAGTCATAACTCCCTGATGTGACAGTGAAAACTATGTGGACACTGTGAATAAATGGCTAAAAACTTGTGTGATTCATGGTGCTCAGCGATGGTCACCTGACTCCATGGCAATGGGAGAACACAACATGCCAGTGATGCCACCTGCTACAAAACTTATTTAATGTCTCTTTTCTTTTTGTCAGTGCTAAGCCATCTGATTAAATAAAGCTACTAGTATATGGAAATGACAGTTATTTTGTTTTACCTACGTTCGTCAGCGATGGTCGTATAATTCCATGGCAACGGGAGAACACGTCAATTGCTAAAAAACTGATTTCTAATATATTTTTTTCACTGCTAAGTTGTCCGACTGTCAATACAGCTACTAGTATGTGGAAATGACAGTTGTTTTTTCCCCCCACATTCGTTTGTTGCCTCGAATCGGAATGTTCAAGCAAGTAATTTAACAATATATGAAAAATATTTGAATACACAATAAAACGCACCATTTTCAGGTAGTGAAATCAGACACTACATCACTGTTGGGTCATCTTGAGTGAACTAACAGAATTTATGTCGGGGTGGCACCGAGACAAGAAAATCTCAGTCAATGCGAGGCTCTGCCGAGTAACTGACAAATTATGTAACTCTGAGAATGGGATTTCCATGTTTACAGTACAAGTCATACAGGTCATGTAGGCGTGGAGAACCGACATATCTCAGTAATGGGTGTACTTTTTTAGAATTTTATTACACACACCTTTAATTGGCCATTATTCACTTTATTTGGAGCATCATACATCCTATTCCTTTGGAATGAGATTTCTTACACAACCGAGAAACACATACGGCAAAAATCAACGTTAAAGTACTTGGACATTTTGGACGAGGTCAACCTAAATACGTGCTTCAGTACAAACCGGATTGAATGTTGCACGCTGTGATGTCACAATGAAAGCTGCGCGTGTCGAGAAAAATTTGTACTACCCTGTTATTTGTTATGATAGACCCAACATCGTCTTGTCTTGACCCAGTTTAGTACCTGGCCACCATTGTAAAAGTCCATAGCGATTAATCATTTTCGTCCGGAAGTTTTTTGATGACATTTAAGGTGTAGAAGATTCAACAATCAGGATTGAACAGACTTTAGTTAAACTATATTTGTATTAAATATTAAAACAAAAATGAATATTTAATTTAATTTGAGTAAATGCGCCTACACGACCGCGTTGACATACACTTTAGATGTGAACCGCTACATTATCAGTATATATGTATGAATTAGTCATATAAATTCATTTTAACTCTATCTTTAGTGCTCTTTACTGTTGACGTGCAATCGACATCATTTTTCGTCAAATTTATATCATCAAGTTTTCAAACTGAGGGTTGTTAATTACATATTATATAGCTGATTGCTGAAATGTGTTAGCAAGAGCTTCTCACGAGGAGACCGAGAAATGAAAAGTAAAGAACGAAATTCTACAAGATTCTTCTGTCACACGGGTGTGAAAAGGAAATCCTAGTCGAGGGATAACATTATTAGTGTTCTGCGATGCTCTGCCGAGCATAATGTAACTCCAGACCGAGATTTCTTTGTCTCGGTGCCAAGACTTACATTAATAATTTTTTCGCCCATTTGTTTATCATTTTATTTTATAAGTTATTCATATGATATGTATTTATTTTAAGACTCACGGAAGTGCCCTTGCGATTGGCATCATCTTGCTCTCAACCTTAAGTGTATCAGTTACATCGCAGTTTCACGAGATTACTTTGTCATATGGGTAGAAGAAAAAAAAACAAAAAAAAAAAAAACACATTTTTAATGCATTACTTTCTTAAAAAACATCCCCCACTCCCCCCCCCCCCAAAAAAAAAAAAAATCTCAAGGATGTACTACATGACAAGATCTATTCTTGCCACATGGTGCAGATTGTTTATGTTAATTTTTTGTCATATTCTTTCTCTCGCTAAACTACAGGCAGGTATATTTTTAGTATTGCTAGTGTGTAATCTAGCAACGCTTGTTTTACAACAACCATTAATAATTCTGTAGACAAGATGCAATTAAAAATTTTAATTTTTGTTCTGTGAACGACTTTAAGAGTCATCTTTACACGCGTTTGAAAATTTTATTCTCAGCTCTATTCGCATAAGACGCAATCCATATAATCATACAAACAGACATGTATAAATGCTCTAATTCTGTGAAGTACCTGCTGCCATTTTAACTAAACCAAATTTTTTCACTCTATTTAGTGTAAGCGCTTGTGTCTTAATGGTTGACCTCTGAAAACAAAAGTTTTTGCTTCAAATTAACACCGAGGTGGTATGTTTTTCCAATGCTTTATTAAAAATCTGGGTTCTAAGATCCAAAAGAAGAAAATGATGAGAAAAATTAAAGATATAGATCTGCATGGCAGCAGGTAAAAAACAAAACAAAACAACAACAACAGAAAACAAGAGGAGTGGCGAGCAATGTACTCACATAAATATACCCGCGCATCCCTACCCTAGCTCATTATGGAGAAGATAAGCCCCTAGTAAAAAGAAAAGAAAAAAAAGTCCATTAAAGGGACTGACACTTTACTGACTGAAAAGAATTTCCAGGAATCCAAGATAAGACCGTTTCTTCCTTTAACTGCTAGGCGTTGACACCATCTGTGATATTCTTGAATGATAACAAGAATTTTCAAGATGGCCACAGTGGTGGTCATATTAAATGCAAGATCGGCACCATTTTCGTTTAGAACAACTACACATTATCAGAAGTCTTCTGGTGAACATCCAGTGTTGATATGACCATCCATTCAGGAGGAGTAGAAATTACAATAATTTCAAGATGGCCGTCGCAGCGGCCATACAGGATGCAAGACCAGCACCATTTTCATTTAGAACCAACTAGATATCACCTGAGGTCTTCTGATGAAATCCCCCATGTCAATATGACCATCCATTCATAAGGTGTAGCGATAACAAGATTTTCAAGATGTCTACCATGGTAGCCATACTGGATGTCCAATTGGCATCCTTTTCTATCACCATAAACTGGACACTATAAAAATTCTGATGAAACCAATGTTGATATGACCTTCCGTTTAGAAGATCTAGCAATTACAATATTTTTCAAGATGGCTGCCTAGACGGAGTTATTGTAAGTCAGATAGGCACCATTGTCATTTAGGACCAACTAGGCATACTATTTAGTCTTTTGTTGAAAACCCCATGTCAATATGACCATCTATCCAGGAGGAGTAACAATAACAAGATTTTCAAGATGGGCACCATGGCGGTCATAAAGAAGGTCAAATCGAAACCAATTTTATTTAGGAACAACTAGATACCATAAGTCTTTTAGACAAAACACTATGTTGATAGGACTAGTCATTCTGGAGAAGCAGTGATAACAAGATTTCAAGATGGCCACTGTGGCAGCCTTATTGGATGTCCGAGTAGCACTATTTTCATTGAGGACCAACTATATCTTGGGATGAACGTGTGTGTAAAATTTCATTGCATTCTTCCAAGCAGTTTAGGAGGAGTAATGATAACAAACTTGTGGTAACGGATGGATGGTTGACAGGGCATCCCATCAGTTTCTCTGGTGTATGACCAGTAAAGGTAAATATACTGGTACATGTATTCTCTCACATACACACATAAGTACATGTTAATACATATATTAAAACTATCAAACTGTAATGTCTTATGTTTATTAAAGTGTACCTCTCATCTGTTTAAACAATATTGCATGTCAATATCAATGAAAATTGTTTGAAGGGCATTTTATTACATATCAAATAAAAGATCAAATACTAAAGTACTCAGTTTTGATTAGTTTTTAACTTGCTGGTTTATTAATGAATTGTTTCATAATGATTTTTAACATTCTATTCTGGCAAAAAAGAAGCCAGAATAGTTCTGGCTGTAACTGGTTATCCCCATCACATATGTTTTCAATAATCATGGATAAATTTTGACCTCAAATGTCTTAGCTGTAATTTGCAAAGGATAGCTTCTAATCCACCATGTAAAACAGCATTTCAAGGGTGTATATATGTGTTCATATGTATGTAATGTTTCTTTTAACTAAACATGAGTATCCTGGAATCTCTGAAGAGTGACCATACATATTTTGCAAAACATTCTTACTTTTATATGCATTTAGGAAAATAAATCCGCACTTGAGAAAAAGATTCTGAAGGATATTGGTATAAATAGCATCCAAAAATCAAGATACCTGTTGTTTTTTAAAAGATTATTTCCTGTAATTCACTCCTCAGCATGCAATGTTTCTAGTCTTCAGCTATATCTTTAAAGAAAAGATAACTGTAGATGCAAAAATCTGAAATAAATTGCAAATTTAAGCAATGCAATTTTGATCATGCCAAAATATGTATTTATTATCTGTCTGCATATCTGCATCTCTGAGGTAAAATCTGCAAAATGCAGAAAAATCTGCACATGTAGTCAGACTGTCTCTAATTTACACAATAAAAGCTCAATACAACATGATATTTTGCATTAAAAATCTTGTGCTATTTCATTTCAGTAACATGCAGAAATACAACAATTTTTAATGCTTCTATTATCATGACAACATTCTTTTGGGTTTACATGTATTTAAAACACAGCTCTTTCCTTTACATAACTGTCGGTTTACATGTATTTAAAACACAGCTCTTTCCTTTACATAACTATGTCCAACTTAGACAAGAGGTCCATGAAGGCCTGAAATCTCTCATCTGACTGATATTCACCTAAAAGCCAAAATGCAAGGTCAGTCGGTCAAGCAATCTGGGTTATTATTATCCTTGCTGATATTGTAATGTTTTTACATTTTAAGTAACAGCAGCCATATTTGATGACCAATCAGCATAATTTGTATAAATTTGAAAGGCCTTTGTGCCAGAATATTTTGTGTCAAATGTGGTCAAATTCTGATTGGCAGTTTTTGAGGGGAAAAAATGTCATATAAAGGTTGTCCTAATTTTAATAACAGCAACTTTATGTGAGGGCAGAGCAGCAGCGTTTGTGCAAATTTGAAATGCCATAATGCCACAATGTTTTCTAATGAATCTGGTCTAATTCCATTCTGCAGTTTTGAGAAGAAAAGTCTTTTAAAGTTTTGTTTTAATTCTTAGAAACAGTGGCCATATTTGATGAGAGATTGGCATAATTTGTGCATACTTCAAAGGCCTTCTCAACAGAATTCTTTCTGTCAAATTTGGTAAAATTTTGTTGAGTAGTTTTTTGAGAAAAAGCTATTTACATTTTTTTATTTTTGTTAGAAATGATGGATATATTTTAAGGTGAATTTTGGCAGCATTTGCACAAACATAACAGAATATCATGCCAGGAATCTTTTTAAAATTTAGTCAAATTCTGTTAAGCAATTTTTGAAAAGTGGTTCAAAAGTTTTGCTATTTTTAGTAGTGCGAACAACATTTTTGATGCAGATTTGGCATCATCAGTATAAACACAAAAGGCCTTAATTTCAATATGTTTTATGTCAAATTTAGTCAAATTCTATTCAGGGGTTTGTCTGAAAAATCTGTTTAAAGCTTTTGTTTTCGGTAATGGCGACCATATTTGATAGTAGATTGCCATCAAATGTTTAAAATTAAAAGGCCTTAATGACAGGAGGCTTTCTGTCAAACTTGGTCAAATTCTGTTTAGCAGTATTTGAGAAGTCCTTTGAAGGTTCTCTGCTTTTAGTACTGGCAGCCATATCTGATAACAGATCAGCATCATTTGTATAAATCTGAAAGGCCTTCATGCCAGGATGCTTTCTGTCTACTTCAGTCAAATTCTGTGCAGTGGGTTTTTTTTTGGAAACAGTCCTTTAAAGGTTTTTCAATTTTAGCAATATTAGCCATATCTGATGATAGATTAGAATCATTTGTACAAATTTGAAATCAATTCATGCATTTATTTTGTTGGGGTCAAATTTGGTTAAATTCTGTTGTGGTTATTGAGAAGATGTTGTTTTAGCATTTTTCTATATTTAGCCATGGTGGTCATATTTGATGACTGATCTTCATCATTTGTACAAATCTGAAAGGCCTTCATGCCAGGGTATTATCTGCCACGTTTGGTTGAAACTGAACTCATGACTTTAGAAAAAAAGCAACAGATGGAAGATAAACAATGATGAATGCAAGACCATACCATAGGCTCACCTGGCCTTACGGCCAAGTTACCTAAAAATGAAATAATTCTACTTATGTTGTCACATTAAGTATTGAAGTTCATTCCATATTTTTATTTTACAACATCAGCACTTCTTAAGACAATACACAATGCCCTTCTATATTCAATACACATCCAAAACCTACTGATTAAGGTGGTGAAAACAATTAGAATCTCTAAAAAAAAGTCTTTTCACATATCAAGCAAAGAAATATTAGCAATTTTTGATGTAAAAAATAAATAATTATTTCTATTTCTTCTTCTGACAGAATCCTGTGATGAGTATATTTGAGAGTTGAAGACTGAAATATATATCTTTGTTGTGGTGATTTCTTTCAGTGATACTAAGTCTTCATTTTGGCATGTGTTTGATCAATGATACAGAGTGCTTTGTCAATATTATATGATACAAGTTTTTACATACCTGAAATCTACTGTGAATTCACTTTCATTCATTGTGAGTAAATTTTTGTGATATTCATGGGTAATTCAGACCACAAATCTAAAGACCCCAATTAAAATTATTGACGCTGAGAGAAAATATGACCCATTCTCCCATCACAGAACCTTGAGAGAAAATATGACAAACTCTCCCATCACAGGCCTTGTGAGAAAATTTCACCACACCCTCAACAAAGGCCATAACAAAGGTCTTTCAAAGGAAATATGACCCACTTCCCTATCAGAGGCCCCTGAAAGAAAATATGACCCTCTACCCCATCAGAGGCCCTCAAGGGAAAATATGACATGCACCCTCATCAGAGGCCCTTAAGAGAAAATACGATCCACTCCTCCATCAGATGCCCTCAGGAGAAAATATGACTCACTCCCCCATCCGAGGCAATAGTAAGAAAATATGACCCACTCCCCCATCAAAGGCCCTTGAAAAAAATATATGAACCACTCCCCAATCAGAGACCCTTGAGAAAAAATATAACTCACTCCTCATTAGGGGCCTATCAACAAATTTAATTAACAAAGAAAATGTCATCTTTTGAAAAAACACAAAAAAATGTCTACCCATGAAAATAAATGAATTCTCAGTACTTGCTGCATAATAATTTGAGAACAATGCCTTAAAGCATAAATTTATGTTAAGCTAAACATAGCAAACATTATTATTTGAACTGGTCTGCAAAATTACAATTGTCAACACAAGAAAAAGTATATATTTTTATATTAGCACCAACACAAATAACCACATGTTATAACAAGAGTTTCTTGAAGGAAGTGATGCTCAACTGGCTGAAAAGAATTTCCAGGAAACCAAAGATAAGACCATTTCATCTTTTTACCTGCTGAGTGTTGAAACTATCTGACAACCATATCAGCACCATTTTCATTTACGATCAACTAGACATCATAAGATGTCTTCTGGTGAAAATGTCATGTTATGACATTCCGTTTAGGAGCTGCAATAACAAGACTTTCAAGATGGCTAACACAGTGGCAATATTAGATGTCCGATAAGCACGATTTTTTTTATTTAGGACCAAATAGACATCATAATTAACCTTTTTTTGAAAACCCCATTCGATATAACCATCCATTCAGGTGGAGTAGCAATAACAAGAATTTCAAGATGACCACCATGGTGGCCATACTGGATGTTGGATCAGAACCATCTTTATTTAGGACCAACTAGAAATCATAATAGGTCTTTTAGTTAAACTTCATGTTAATACTACTATCTGTTCAGAAGGAATAGCAATAACAAGATTTTCAAAATGACAGCTGTGGTAGCCATATTGGATGCCCAAGATGCACAATTTTCATTTAGGATCAACTAGACCTTGGGATGAAGGTGTCTGTAAAGTTTGGTGGCAAACCTCCCAACAGTTGAGAAGAGGCAACAATAACAAACTTGTGCTAACAGATGCTGGATGCCAGATGCCAGACAAATGGCCATCGCTTAAGTTCTGATCTGTGACCAGTAGTGCTAAAATTCAAAACAATTACACATTAGAAAAGATACCAACATGAGTAAATATTATAAGAAAATCAAAACAAATAATGGCACGTCAAAAATTTAACACTGAAATCATATTCGATTAATTCAAATCCAAATATATATTTTCTAAAATACTAATTGCTATTCACAAAAAACTCATGATACATTTCACTCATCACAAGATCACAGGTAGGAAACAAATATAAAAAGAAAAACTATATTCATGCCATCTATATAGACTTTGATCAAATAAAACATCAGACATAATTTATTAACCGTAAACAGGAAATTTGGTACAAAATATTTGTATTTTAAAACAAATAAAAAAGTAAAATATCAAGTATAATTAACCAACCTAACCTTCAAAGTCTTTGTCTCCAAATGAGTTTGAAGAATCTTTTGTCCTAATGCAGATAGCATTTATTACATTAATATGAAGTAGAATCATATTAAAGTGTTGTAGCATTTATTATATTAATAAGAAGTAGCATCATATTAAAGTTATACCATTTATTACATTAATATGAAGTTGCATCATATTAAAGTGTTATAGCATTTATTACATTAATATGAAGGTGCATCATATTCAAATGTTATAGCATTTACTACATTAATATGAAGTAGCATCATATTAAAGTGTTATAGCATTTATTACATTAATATGAAGTAGCATCATATTAAAGTGTTGTAGCATTTATTACATTAATATGAAGTAGCATCATATTAAAGTGTTATAGCATTTATTACATTAATATGAAGTAGCATCATATTAAAGTGTTATAGCATTTATTACATTAATATGAATTTGCATCATATTCAAGTGTTATAGCATTTATTACATTAATATGAAGTTGCATCATACTCAAATGTTATAGCATTTACTACATTAATATGAAGTAGCATCATATTAAAGTGTTGTAGCATTTACTACATTAATATGAAGTAGCATCATATTAAAGTGTTGTAGCATTTACTACATTAATATGAAGTAGCATCATATTAAAGTGTTATAGCATTTATTACATTAATATTTAGTATCATCATATTAAAGTGTTGTAGCATTTATTACATTAATATGAAGTAGCATCATATTAAAGTGTTGTAGCATTTATTACATTAATATGAAGTAGCATCATATTTTTTTAGTGTTGTAGCATTTATTACATTAATATGAAGTAGCATCATATTTAAGTGTTATAGCATTTATTACATTAATATGAAGTAGCATCATATTCAAGTGTTGTAACATTTATTACATTAATATGAATTTGCATCATATTCAAGTGTTATAGCATTTATTACATTAATATGAAGTTGCATCATATTCAAGTGTTATAGCATTTACTACATTAATATGAAGTTGCATCATATTCAAGTGTTATAGCATTTATTACACTAATATGAAGTTGCATCATATTCAAGTGTTATAGCATTTACTACATTAATATGAAGTTGCATCATATTCAAGTGTTATACTTAAAATACTTAATTATAAATTGAATGCCTAACTCTTAATAAGTTTATATCCCAACTTTTAACTTGGACTTAACCAAAACTGTTGATTTAATCTTTGCACAATTTTATTTTTTTAAGAATTATAAAAGAAGTACAGCTATATGAGCTAACATGCAGATGTCCCTGACTATAAAGTACCTCAGTATAACACAGTGCTGATATGACATCGATCCTGGATTCCACTGTATTGGTTGGATTAACATATATACTTGATCTTAAGTTGGGTCCCACTGCAAACAACATAGACCCTGATCTGCCATTGCATAATGTGCCAGCAAATAAGGGTCTATGTTATTTGTTCCACTGATTACTCCTAACAAACTGCATAGACCCAGATCTACTGGCAAATTATGCGATGGCAGATCTGGGTCTATGCAGTTTGCAGCTGGATCCAACTTATAAGAGGGTATATATGGTATATTTTTCCACATAATGTACCCCTATGTAAAGGAACCTCACCAACATGTATATCACAATACACTTTATGGCTCTCCTGAACCATGTTAGAGTGAGGAACTGTCGTATTTGTTACATATTGGAGATTATTGCGATTTCACATTCTTGACTATTTTGTTTTTGTCAAAATGAAACTAAACAGAAAACAAGCTGTATGTGGGAAAAACCACCATGGCATATATCTTTGAGGAAGATTTTGTAATGAAATTATATAGAAATCTGCATATAAAATAAACTGTGTGAGCAATAGGGAAATATTTTGTCACTCCTTTTGCATATCGGCCAATATGTATGTGGACTTTTTTGTACCCTGGATCTGGAAGTTATGCACGTAGATTGTAACAATGTCCCTTTTTCAAATGAGAGTTATCAATAAAATTATTGAAAAATTGATTCAAATGTGAATTGTATGTAAAGATGCTGGGTAAACAATGCATGGATGAGTCATTAAGCTTTAAGCTGCCTTTAGAAGAGAAAATGTGATACCTAGGCAAGAATATCACCAAGGTCACAAGTTAAGCACTACAATTATTGAGTAAATAAAATGTCCATAGTACACATATGCCCACAACTATACCCACAACTATGGCAATGCTGGTTGAAAACTGCCCAAAGTAACAAATGAAAAAGACATGGTTTACAGTGACCTACTTTAATGAATGAGTATAATTCACAGAGATGGAATATCTTTCCCAATATCAAAACTCAAACAGATAAATGCTGCCAGCAAAATGAAGTACAAGAGCACCATAAACAGCACTTGATATGCCCATCTCATGACCTTGTCCAAACTAATAACCTTGAGATCTGAGCTAAGGATTTGACTATTATATGTAAGGTGTGGACCTGGATAAAGTTTCATCTGAATATCAGTAGGAGCAAAAAGTGACAGCCTGGATAAAGAAAAAGGACACTGACTTACATTATCCATTGTTGTGACCTTGACCTTGAGGCAGGAGTTATTCCTGAACATGTGACGCACTGTTAATTCAAAATATATAAAAGACTAATGTTTCTTTTAAATATCTTCATTGGTTCAAAAGTTATACCTGTAACATGGATAGTGGTCACAGAGTTATATTTTATCTTGCTGTGACCTTTACCTTTAGGTAGAGGACATGACTACCATATGTAATACACTGTCTTGTCATGATATATAATTGGTCAAAGTTTCAGTGGTTCAAACGTTATACTCCAGAAAAGGATACAGGTCAGAGTTACATTTTCCCTTGCTGTGACCATCACTTTCATGCATGGATATGGTATTGGACAGACCATCAATACATGATATATAAATGACTACAGTTTCACTATAATATCTTTGGTGGTTCAAAAGTTACACTCTGGACAAGTATACAAATCACTGAATTACTTTAGCCCTTGCTGTGACCTTGACATTCAGGCTAGTAGCATAACTATGATAAGCAACACACCCTCTGGTGATAATATTATACTTAGGCAAAGTTTCATGAAAATATCTTCAGTGGTTCAAAAGTATTACTCTGGACAAAGATACAAGTCAAAGAATAACATTTCCCTTGCCATGACATTGACCTTGAGACAGGGGGCATGGCTATGGTACATGAGAGACTGATATGTATATATATATGTGGACAAAGTTGAATTGAAATATCTTCAGTGATCAAAAGTTATATACACCTGACAAGGATACAAGTCACAGAATTACATGTTTCCTTGCAGTGACCTTAAAGGAGGGGTGTGGCATTGATATGCAACACACCGTCTATATTTGATATATAACCGACCTTGATGGTAGGGGTGGGTGAGGTGGGGACAAGTTATAGTACATGACACCATCTAGTCATGACACATACTTGGGCCAAGTTTCATCAAAATCTCTCCAACCATTACAAAGTTATGGACTGGACAAGCAAATGTTAACAACCAGAAAGATGGATAGATACACGGATGGACAATGCCATAACATAATACACCAGACTAAAGATGGGTGTATAAAAATGTAAAATCAATTCCAATTTCCTCGGCATGGAGTAGTCAATAATGTGTTAAAAGTGCCGTTAAAACCAACAAAACAAAACAAGCTACTATTGCTAGAACATGAATGTAGGTCAAGCTGACCTACACTTTACTACAAGGTATTCTGATGAAAACGAATACTATTCTGTATTATTTATTTCAACAATTCTGAAATGTGTACAATACCTTTATATTTTTTTAACAACTTTTAATCAGCACTATCTAGTCAGGATTGTGCTGGATAGCCATTAAACCTTTTACATACATACATTACATACAAACATACATTCATGCATACAATTAAAAGAAAAATGCAAAGTTAACTACAATTAGTTACACTTTAATATTGGCAGTGATGCATCCCATCATGAAGCAGAACCATGCATAGTTTCAAAATAATGTTCACTTGGTAATTTGTCCCAGAGGAAAATGAAACAAGTCTATGAATACTGTTAGTTGGTAATTTGTCCCAGAGGTAAATGAAACAAGTCTATGAATACTGTTAGTTGGTAATTTGTTCCAGAGGAAAATGATGAAACAAGTCTATGAATACTGTTAGTTGGTAATTTGTCCCAGAGGAAAATGAAACATGTCTATCAAGGTGATCCACTTCTGAAATAAGGATGTAATATTCATAGAGATACATTATTTGTCCCAATTTAACAGCTCTGCAACAAGCAATGCAATAGAAATCAGTTTCATTGCAAAAGTACACCAACTTAAGTGAAGCATGAAATGTAGGTCAAAGTGGCCTATTTCTGAGGTAGTGCTGTAGTACCCAAAGAAATGCAAATCCTCATCTGGTTTCAAACTGCTATCATACACAAAATCTGACAAATGAGAACAAACACAAAAGTAAATCAAGCACCTGAAAAATGAAATCTAGGTAAAGACAACTGAAATTAGATGACTACTTTTGTACTCATAGAATTACACCCACTCATGTTTTGCAACTGTGCATTTGTTACTACACCTCTCCCTTGATAACCCATGTACAATGGAGTCAAAAACATAGATCACAGCATAAGTGAGAGCGCAAGTTACCGAGCTACCTCTGAAAATTAAGAAAGTGCTGGAGATCAACAGTGAGAATACAGAGAGGTGGGAGGGGAGTAAATGGTTGAATACATGCTTTATAATCATGTTGGGAATAACTTTTTAAAAAATAGCTTTTTTCTAAGGAAGTTGTTCTCTTTGCTTTATAAATTACCTTTATTTTCAAGATGACCAATCTCTGGAAGATTGTTAAAATCAGTACTCCAAGAGGTTTCAATACACATCATGTGTGTACCAGTGAAAACATTGTGTATTACATCACTGATTTTTGCAAGTGAAAGTGGATCGGCTAGTGTTATTGTTGATTCAGTACAGAACTGGATTTTGTTTTTAAAAGATGGACATCTATTTAGAGAAATAACAATGTAGAAGCTGTTGTATGTTAATGATGTTACTTACATAATATTTGAAACATTGTTTGACTGGTCATGTACTGTTACTTACAGTGTATTGAGACACTTTATTAAAAGAAAATTTATCAAAATATTCAAATTCTTATTAAAAGTTGCGAAGTTCATTAAATTCATTCCAAATTTCTGCATACTAACCGCCATTTTAATGATATATCACTGTTTCATTTACCAAATTTTATTGAAATTTTATTCATATTCAGTAATTAGGTGCCTATTTTGGGGGTATTTTAATATTTTTTTGTGAGAAAAAATGGGATCCACACCTGCCTCAGCATTATAAGTGGGTTCGCAAGTTGTGCAGGCTTGCTAAAACAAGAGTGCAGTGTACTTTCAAAATGCAGTTTTACACAAAAGATTTAGGTTACATTGATCTAGTTCTGGTGTTTAAATCAAGTTTCTTGCCCCTGTAATGAATAGGAACAGAAATATGAAGCTTAACAAAAAGTCTACCTAAGCTTGATAGGTCAACACAAACCCATGTACAGACATAGACACATCCTCAACAGTGTATGTATGTGGCAAACTTTGGGGTCATAAAAACATGTAAGTTTATGACTCAGTGGAAAAGCAACATAACAGTTTAGTAATCTTTGGTGCAAATACAAGTTATATTAATACTGGTTGGCACTTGTATGCCAGTGATGATGAAGGATTACTCCAAAAGACTAATCATTCTGAACTTGTCTGAGCAATTTTTCTCTTTGTGACATTTAGTCTTTCAAAATCAACCAACAAAAGTGACAATCAATCAAAATTTCTGGAATGCAATCCTTCTGAAAATTACCTGGTAAAAATGTCTATAAAATGTATAAGCACTAGCAAGATATATATATATATATATATATATATATATATATATATATATATATATATATATATATATATATATATATATACGGAATCCATCCACACATAGCAGATGGCATGTGTATCAAATTGGATCACATGACTTCCTGTTTTAAAAGTTTGAGCTCATGAACAAAGCATTCTGAAACAAAGATTCAGTCTAGAAAACCTATAGTACACTCGTATCAGGCCCATCTAGCAAAATAAAAGAGTCATGGGCAACATACACTGAAAATATTTCCTTTGGTTAATACTCCTTTCATATAAAACTCACAACAGTCTAATACGAGAGAGACAAAACAAACAATAATTACAATGAAAACATTGCATTTTACATGGTTTAAAAAAATTATGCAATCGACAGATGTATGGACTGCTAAAACTTTTCATTTTATTGTCCTACCTGTATAACCCAAAATTTTATAAGCAAGAGCTGCCAAGTGTAAAAAATTTGAACTACTACATTGTTCGTATAACTATAATGTACAAATTAGTGATTATGTGTACAAGTTTTGAATGAAAAGATACAAAAATGTCAGTAGCAGTTTGATATTTTAGGGGTATATATTATGTTACAAACTCACTCATATGTTGAAACAGGCTTTTTTTGCCATGTGATATTATTTCAAACATTTCATTAATTTTTCACTCATTGAATAAATAAGGTGGTGTAATAAATTTTTACTTGATTTGCACAGGCTCTGAATAGTCACTGCATAGGCCTTTTTTTGATGAACATCATCAAGAGTTAAAATGTTCCAAATTTCAATATTGTTCTAAAGAAATCTTAAGTCCAAATATACATACTGTGAATGAATTTGTTTTTGTGGTTATCAATTTTTACGATTTTGCAAAAAATGACATTTTCGTTGGTATTTAAATTATTTTAATTTGTTGATTGGGGAATGGGTCTTATTGTTTCCACAGAAAGATTACATTTGGTCTAGAAACCACGAATTCCACATAAATTGGTACTCTATGTCCAACTGCAAACAACATAGATCCTGATCTGTCATTGCATAGTGCTCCAGCAGATCAGAGTCTATGTTGATTATTTTACTAATTACTCCTAACAAACTGTAAAGACACAGATCTGCTGGCACATTATGTAACAGCAGATCTGGGTTTGTACAGTTGGACTCAACTTATAAGTGAGTATATATGGTACCCCACAAAAACATAGTGAATTCACAATATTTATTTGAAGAATAAATTAATTTTCAAAAGAAATTATGTAAATCTGTTCTCTGTTTTCTAGATTAACTTTGGCATTTGTACAAAACACTCCATGTGTGCCCAGAAACCCCAAAATGGGGATAAATTACTCCAAAGTCATGTTTGTATCCCTAAAATTTGTTTTCTTCCTTTTCTTCCACAGCACTAGGTACACAAGGCAAGCCCTAGTAGACATTTATCTGAAACAAAAGTGGTAACACTGCTCCTCCCTGTAAAAATATATTTGTTAACATGTCAAAAAAAACCCATCCAATTTAACCAAAACACTTTTACAATTGTTCCTTCTTCTCATTAAATGTTAGAAGTTACTGTAAAATCAGAAATTTATGTGAAGGATTTATTTTCATTTTTTCATGGGTAACAAATATTCCTGAAATTAAATCCACTCAACGAATATTACTGTTAAACAGCACTTCTAACAACACTGCAAACTCGCAAAATCATTAATTTACTGCCAAATCACAAAAAATGATCCCCATAAGTATTTCTGATTTTACAATATTCTTTCTCCACTCCATAAATTCAAACACTAGTAAACAGTAAAATTCATTAACAAAATGGCATTAGTCTATTATGAAAAATGTATAATATATATTCAAAATGAGTATAATTATTATGGCACCCTTGTGTGTTTGTACATATATCACAGACTACATGTGTATAAAACAAGTAAAATTGAGTGATTCATTCATAGGTTAACTCATACATGTGTAAATCCATTCATAGGTTAACTCAAACATGTATAAATCCATTCATAGGTTAAATCAAACATGAGTAAATATTAAATGGCAAGAAAAGAGGAACTGAGCAATTTTGTAGGAATACTGTATTTAACACATTCTACTGGGAACAGCTGAGATCAAGATCTGGCTTTGCATGATGTGCAGGCAGATTAGGGTCTCTGATATTTTTGTGATAGCCAATGTAGAGAGAACAGACATTACCAGCGCACAACAGCAAATCATGGTCTACTATGTTTGCAGTTGGGTGGGTATTATACATAGGTTAATATGGTAAAACCTGACACACATCAACTCATTATATGCAGTTTAAGATGGTAAAACCTGTCACACATAAACACATTATACACAGGTTAATACAGCAAAACTAGACACATCAACACATTATATGCAGGTTAATACAATAAAACTAGACACATATCAACACATTATACACAGGTTAATACAGTAAAACTAGACACACATTAACACATTATAAACAGGTTAATACAGCAAAACTAGACACATCAACACATTATATGCAGGTTAAGATGGTAAAACCTGTCACACATAAACATTATATACAGGTTAATACAGCAAAACTAGACACATATCAACACATTATACACAGGTTAATACAGTAAAACTAGACACATATCAATGCATTATACACAGGTTAATACAGTAAAACTAGACACATCAACACATTATATGCAGGTTAAGATGGTAAAACCTGTCACACATAAACACATTATACACAGGTTATTACAGTAAAACCTGACATGCATCTACACAGGTTAATACAGTAAAACTAGACACACATCAATGCATTATACACAGGTTAATACAGTAAAACTAGACACACATCAACACTTTATACACAGGTTAATACAGTAAAACCTGTCACACATTATACACAGGTTAATACCATAAAACCTAACACCCATAAACACATTATACACTAGTTAATATGGTAAAACCTGATACACATCTTCATATTATGCACAGGTTAATACAGTAAAACCTGACATACATCAACACATTATACACAGGTTAATATGGTAAAGCCTGACATAGAAATATTATGCACTGGTTAATATGATAAAACCTGACATATCAACACATACCTGAAACATTAAATATTGGCAAAAGTAAGAAAATAATTGAATGTGTCTTACAGTTTATCAGTTTATCACATATATTGAGTATATTTAACTGATAGGGAGAAGGTGCGTCAGTCTATCTAATCTTGTTAGACTTTGGCTTCATTATGTTAAAACCCATCAACAAGCTTAGTTCTCATACTGACATGGTAGCATGAGGTACAAGAAAGCTGATATCTAAAATATATTCTACATAAAATGGGAAATGCCTCTCCTTTTAAATCAGTGAAAATATCACTGTGTTACCTCTGCTGACAGCACTTGTTTTCTCAAGGAGGCAACAGTAGAATACTGTACACGAGTTTATCCAGATTATCCGATTATCCAAACCACATGTATGATGTATGCCTCTGAACCTGCAGATTTGATATTTACACAAAAACTTGTTCATCCAAACTACCGTCTTTACTTGCGTATAGGCCCATACCAACCGCAAACTGCATAGACCCAGATCTGCCAGCGCATAAGGCGCCGGCCGATCTGGGTCTATGCAGTTTGTAAGGACTAATCAGTAGAACAAACAACATAGACCCTGATCTGATGGCGCATTATGCTATGGCAGATCAGGGTCTATGTTATTTGCGTTGGACCCGGCTTATACACAAGTATATACAGTACCATTTATCCCAATGCTTTTCAATTCACCTAGGTCTGTGAAGTTTGCAGTTGGACTCATTTTATAAGCCAGTATATATGGTAAGAATAAATGATGTTCTATTGTATATTAATTTCATATTGCTACTCTGCTTGAGCTTTAGTAATCATTCTTACTTAAATATGGTAAAAATACCTTTGTTGTTTTTGGTTTGTATGTTCTTATGTTTAGTTTCGAATGTTGATGGCATCATCTAGGTTGATTCTGGCTGTTGGAAGCATGGTCAATATACACTGTATTGTATTTAAAATTATCTGAATGTAAAGACAAGTTATAATCCTTGTGATTTAATTACTCCTTCTTATATCTGAATGTAAAGACAAGTTATAATCCTTGTGATTTAATTACTCATTCTTATATCTGGTAAAATATCTCAGCCGTCTTGGCACATATGTTCTGTTTTGTCTCACTTTAAGAAAAGCGTTCACATCATCAGCTGATTTTGGTTGTCTGAAGCTAGGTTTCTCCTGGTACAGTTCCAACACTGTCTCCTCTACTGACTGTACTACTGGTGGTACATAGTGATAATCTGTCTGACGATAACGGCGTATTTTCAACTGTGGAAGACTCTGGCGTTGATTTGATAATCTTTGATCTGCCTTGAGGTGACTCTCACAATACTCAATGAAATCTTCCATCATCTTCAGCTTGCTGGTGCCATCAAAGAATTTTCTTTTGGCAATCTCTTGACAAGCATCCAGAAAACCACGGAAACAAAGCCCTGTATGAAAAGAAATGAAGAAATTAAGTACAGTTTGTTTTAAATAATTATTTCAAATAAAAATAAAAAATAAAAATACAATTCATAAATTGTGAATCCATCAGGAAGTAACAGTATGTATATTTTGATGACCTTCTGAGGTACAACAAAATAAACAACAACAGTCAAGATCAATTAATGGGTATGCAGACTTGATGAAACCACAACATGTATGGACCAATCCCTAAATTTTATTGAGGTATTTCTTTATAAAGCATAAACAATTCAAATGTTATTTTAAATCCACATATAACTTACTGCATCTTGAGTAAGTCCAGGGGACATTTTCTTCCTACCCCAAACAGCCAGTATCCCTTCAAATTTAACAAATCCTCATATCTTCATCATTGTAGAGGGACAGAAGTACATAAAATGTCCCCATGACACCTCAGTCAAGGTGCAATGATATATACATATATATATATATATATATATATATATATATATATAGAGAGAGAGAGAGAGAGAGAGAGAGAGAGAGAGAGAGAGAGAGAGAGAGAGAGAGAGAGAGAGAAAGAGGGGCAGATGAAGGAGATATAATAATAAACAGTTTACTTGAAGATTATGTTCCGATGTTCAGAATTCGAACTACAGTCTTGTAACTATTTATCTTACAATTGAGCAATGGCACATTGCTCAATCACAAAGATTATATACTTTATTCACTGGAGCCTGTCTTATCAGACATATCTATATAAAGAACACCTACTCATAAAGGACATAATTTATTACTGACATATTTTACATTAATATAAAGAACATCTAGCCACTAAGGACATAATTTATTACTGACGTATTTTACAATAATATAAAGGGCATCTAGCCAGTAAGGACACTATGTTGTGATATCTTGAGTGTCCTTTATTGAAGGATAAAAAAAATTCTACATTGAATTGTGTAGTGGTCTCTTATCCACAGCATGTATCTTTTCTAAAATTCATCATCATAAAGGTTACGGTTAAGCTAAACATTAAAATGAAACAACATTTAAAGAAAAAGGATTTATTCAGCTCTCTCATGCTGGTACAGACAAGGTGTCATGTTTATGTGACATTTATATGGTGTCTTTTTCACATAAGACTGTGTAGGAGGGAGATCCTATCAAAACTAATGTGTAGACAGCTATACATGGGAAGAAGCAATTCAGATAATGCAGCTGCCTTTTATTTTTATCTCTCATCCATTTATTCTGAAAAATGGTAATTTTGTGTTTGTGCACAATTACATAGGTGGATATGCATGTGTTCCGCATATACTCACTTATAAGTCAAGTCCAACTGCAAACAACATAGACCCTGATCTGCCATCGCATATTGCGTGCACAGATCAGGGTCTATGTTGTTTGTTTACTCCTAACAAACTGCATAGACCTAGATCTGCCTGCACATTATGCGACAGCAGATCTGGGTCTGTGCAGTTTGCAGTGTGACTCAAATTATAAGTGAGTATAAATGGTATGTGTTTATAAGTCAACATAAATACTAGAGTGTGAAAAATTATATGTAATACTGAGTGGTCCCTCACTATAAAACATCTCAGTATAGTACTGTCCCTTCACATAAAATACCATATATACTCGTGTACAAGCTAATACCTACTGCAAACAGCATAGACCCAGATCTGCCATGGCATAATGCGCCAGCAGATCTGGGTCCATGCAGTTTGTAAAGACTATTCAGTAGAACAAACAACATAGACCCTGATCTGTCGGCACATTATGTGACAGCAGATCAGGGTCTATGTTGTTTGCAGTTGGACTGGACTTATAAGCGAATATATACAGTATATATTGTCCTCACTAGAGGGTCATATGTCATAATGCTGATTAGTTCTTGTAGCAAACTGAGCTGCATTTTCTAAATAATATAAATTTTATTATTATCTTTAATTATATTATTATTATTATTATTATTATTATTACCTGTTGTTCTCTCAGGATTGACATGTTCCCATTTCCGCTGCATGTCAATGTATAGAATATCTATTGAGGCATTAGTTACACCCTTCTGATTTAGATGGCACTTCCTGTAAACAGAAACCAAATACTGTATATACTCATGTATTATCCGGGTCCAAATGCAAACAACATAGACCCTGATCTGCTGTCACATAATGTGCCGGCAGATCAGGGTCTATGTTGTTTGTTTTACTAATTAGTCCTTACAAACTGCATAGACCCAGATCTGCGGGCGCATTATGCGATGGAAGATCTGGGTCTATGCAGTTTGCAGTTGGTATTAGCTTATATGCAAGTATATATGGTAGATAAATGGAGGGTTATAACTAATTATTGTCAAGCCAGACTTTACAGAAATTCAACATAGAGATCACTTTGGCATCCATGTGCATGTTTGCCCATACCCTAGATCAACTTCAATGTTAAACTTTTTACTTTCTTTCTATTTATATTGCATTTTATCCCACCTTCTTCAGATTTGGAATATAGCTTCAGTATATACCTATCTTTATGTATGTGAATAAATGCCCTCATTATCGCAGCTCTGGTGCGGGCTTGACATATAGGTCATGGACGGCTTCTTGTATTTGTAACATGGGTTTACACTTCCTTTTTAACAAATAAAATAGTAATGCGAGTATAAGATCACTTGAGCAAACAATATCTTTTAGATGAATATTAAATTTTCTTCTGAAAATGATACTATAACCTATTTTGAAAGAATATAAATTCTACAACTTTGCTTCTTGCATATTCCTAAGATTTAATCTTTCAAAAATAAATCTGTGTTAATAGTCTGGAAAATGAATTATGCCAAGAAAAATTCTAAATATAACTGAGAAAGTGTTATGCTGCTTAAAAGGGTCATCAGGACTAGCTTCCAAGCAGACGGCTAAATGAATGTGTAACTTCTCAATAAGTTACAGGATATACTTGTGTGTAAGTCTGATCCAGCTGCAAACTGCATAGACTTAGATCTGCATGTCGAATAATGCTCCAGCAGATCTGGCTCTATGCAGTTTGTCCGGAGTAGTCAATAGAACAAACAACATAGACCCTGATCTGCTGGTGCATCATGTGATGGCAAATCAGGGTCTATGTTGTTTGTAGTTGGACCCAATGTATAAGCAAGTATATTAGGAGTAATCAGTAGAACAAATAACACACACCCTGATCTGCTGACACATTATGCAACAGCAGATCAGGAGATCAGGGTCTATGTTCTCTGTAGTTGAATCCAATACGTTACCCATGCAAATAAAACAGATTACCGTGAAAATGTCCTGAATCCAGTTGGACCAAGCCGATGTGCAGACCTGACTCCCAGGCAGGTAATGAAAATATCTGCAACCCTCTCAAAAAGTCTAAGTCTTTCAAATTCTTCATCATAAGGATATGGGTACAACTCTTTCAAACATGACTTCCTCTTATGGTTATCATCCTCTTCCTTCCCTTCATCATCATTTGAACTCCTGCCACTATCCTCATCTGTTTCATCTTTATCTTCATCAACATTTTCATCATCTCTTTCCCTCATTTCCTCATCTTGATCCTTTATATCCAATTCCTCTTCTTTGAGTTCCTCTGTAATTTTCTCCAAATGATTTCCACCTTTTACTTCATCTGGTCGATCTTCTCTTTCTGCTTTGGTGTCTGACCTAATTGTAAGCTGACTGAAAGTGTCCAATCTCTCCAGTTTCTTGTCCTGATCTGACTCATCAGCCCGAATTATGACAATACTGCTGCGAGGGTGATTTGTTGGAATGTGAATCATTCCATCACTTTTGCGATATCCCAAATAACGATCCTGCTTCTCAGACTTTCTTGCTTTCTCATCCATTTTCTTCCTCATTGTCAACAATTTCCTTAACTTTTCTCGTCTATCCCTCTCCTTCCTCCTTCTCCTGTAATAAAAAATGCATTACCTGACATATGTAATAATAACTATCATGGACAGATCTAGACAGTAAAATATTAATTGGAACATGTTTGATGAAATCAACTGCTGAAGTACCTCACTTTAATGAATGATTTTGGGTATGAATGGTTTAATAACAAAGCATGATCTACTGGTGTTTAATGGCACATCAACACATGAAAGGTTATACAGTGCAAACGCAACGGAAATAAACTGCTTTGCTCATTGAAACACCACAGTGGTCGACCCTGCCTGGTTTAGGCAAGATTCAAACCTGCACCATTCTGGTTGCAAATCTGGCATGTTGACCACTTAACCACCGCTGCTCCCTAAAAATCCTGTACAATAACACTCACAATAGCATGGGACTAATATATGAGGCAAGAGTCCCTTGAAGGGATTGATGCTCTACTGGCCGAAAAGAATTTCCAGGAATCCAAGATAAGACTGTGTCTTCTTTTAACTACTGAGTATTGAAACAATCTGATATTTCTGAGAAACTCCAACATACCAAAATTGGTAACAAAACATTTTCTTACATGTTTGAGTTAACATGTTCACAAGATACTTGTAAGTGCAGGACAACATTTTTTTTGTTATGGCCACTGACCTCGAACATGATATCATGGATAAAAAATCATGCACCTTGTTTCAGACCATGTACACATACATGTATATCTAAGTACTAAGTTTGGTAAACTCTATAATTTAATATTTTGTTTTTAAAACAAAACACAGTTATTTAAGTTGCATCATTTGAGGTATTCGTCAGGTATATCCACAAACTGCATCTGATAACCAGAGTGTAATTAATTATCACATTGCTCACCTCGACTTTTACTAGTCTCCTGTAGACATTGTAAACATTATCATGCATAAAATAAGTTCACACGAGAGTGATCTTGGTCACTTTTCTAACTAAAGATTTTTTTCTAATCTTTATTTTTACATCAGAACTTCTAATCATTTTAAATGTAGAATTTGAACTTTTAATTGGCACTATACAGCCAGTAAGTGCTGACATATTGTGAAACTACCTACCCACCCACCCACCTACATGTACCCAGCTACTACCTACCATCCTACCTACTGTGACAGAGCATAAAAGGCAAACAACTATAAACAAAGAACATTCTTTGTTATGATATGAAAGCAGAAGTACTATAATGAGTAGATTCAAACCAGAAATGAATGTTGTTTTTGTATTATTAAAAAAAAAAAGGTTCTTGAAATCTGTTTGACAAGCTATTACCATTGTCCAACTACAGAATCCATAATTTGTTGGCTGAAAGTCACAGGCTTTGAGTAAACTTGGAGTGACATGAGTAGATTCAAACCAGAAATGAATGTTGTTTTTGTATTATTAAAAAAAAAAAGGTTCTTGAAATCTGTTTGACAAGCTATTACCATTGTCCAACTACAGAATCCATAATTTGTTGGCTGAAAGTCACAGGCTTTGAGTAAACTTGGAGTGACAGCCAGCAGTACAAACATAGTACATGCATCTGTGACAGAATAACATTTTGATTTTTGAATTATTTCCCTAATGAACCCCCTACAATCATATACACAAATCTTTGACAAAACTCAATATTTCATATGTTTTTTTACATGACAATATTTTATTAATTGATATATGTATAATCCACACAGATATTAGTTGCAGATATTAGTTTTTCAGATTAGAGGATGACTATAAGTAGAAATTGTCATTTCTTCCAATGGTTGGTATGAGTCACCCAGTAAATAACAAGTGCCGAGTCCCTGTACTTTAATTAACCCCTTCATGTGCATGTTAACATGGGAAAACTTTTGTTTTGCACATTTGCCACTCAGCCATGTTATAATGAAGATGGCTTTTTTAGCTGTGCTTTGTCAATCAAGTCCCAATATTGTCACAGGGTTTGAAATTAACTCACAAGACTTCAGCTGACAGATTGGAATTTTATTGCATGACTTGATCTGCAATATAGATATGAAAACAATACTAATTTTCATCATGGTAAAATATGACATCTATTATATATAACAGTATTTATACAGTATGCAAGATAAACTGATCTAAATATAAAAACTTAACCAAGAATATATAACTAATGTACATGTACAAAGTTAGCCACATCAGCCCCCTCCCCTGGCAATAGGTGCTATGAAACCCACTCTTAACTGTTACCTAGTACCTTGGAAGAAAGAATGGGTGACATTCAGTGAGGATGTACATATGTATATGATTTTCTCTGGATGCACTGCCAAACTTATCTGATGCTAAATATGACATTCTAAAATGACCTATATGATCTACCTATGACATGGTACAGTTAAATTTTATCAGTTAAAAGTAATTGATAATAAAATCTGCCAGTGAGATTTTTGTATAAAGAAATGTGTCCAGATGGAACAGTTTTATTAAATACCTAATGAGAATCTCCACTGTTCATCCTTTTCACTGTGGACACCTGACTAATATAGAAATCAAAGTATTCATGATACTGATATAACCATCAAAAGAAAAGTAAAGGAAAGTAAAAAAGAACAATCTCACCATCCTACGCCATGAGTATGCGGAATACTGCTGGCATTTTAGCAGTGGCTTTATGTGTAAGTCAATCACAACAGGTAGTCAAAGCATTTGAAGAAACTAGTGCAGCTCACATAGAAAAACCAGCAACTGAATTCAGAGTCTTTTGTTCATTACATCGATTTTGCTAAGCATTCCTGGTAATACAAGAGTTCCTGGAAGGGACTAACATTCTACTGATCTAAAAAGAATTTCCAGGAATCCAAGATAAGACCATTTCTTCATTGTAACTACTGAGTGTTGAAACCATCTCTGATATTCTCGAGTGATAACCAAATTTTCAAAACTGGTGACTGTGGTGATGATATTGGCTGCCATGACAGTCATATTTGATGTAAGATTGACATCATTTTCATTTAGGACCAACTAAACATCATAAGAAATCTTTAAGTGAAAACCCCATGTTGATATAACTATCCATTCAGAAAGAGTAGTAATAACAAGATTTTCAATGTGGCCTCTGTGGTGGCCATATTGGATGTTCAAGCAGCACCATTTTCATTAGGGGTAACTAGACCTTGGGATGAATGTGTGTGTAAAGTTTCATGGCAATTCTCCAAGTAGTTTAGGAAGAGTAGTCATACAAACTCGTGCTAACGGACGGACAAACGATGGACAATAGTTCATCCCATAAGCTCTTCTGTTCTATGACATTTTTTTATACATAAAACTCTAACCAAAACTGAACTGGATGTAAAAAACTAATCCAGTAACAAAGAGATTTAGATTTCTTTTTCATGGTTGACTCTGCAGATTATTGATGGTGTCTGAATGACCTTGACCTTTTGCTCAAGGTATGTGGCCCTGAAAAAACTCACTATGCAGAAACCATTATTTTCTTTTACATTTGATCACCATGTCTGAAAGATCTTGACCTTTTGGTCAAGGTATGTGTCCATGAACTAAACTCACTGTGCAGAAACCATTATTTTCTTTTAGGACTAACCATAATGATAATGACCTGTAGACTCCAAAATCTATATGTTTCTTTTTCACCCTAAGTGGAAGCTATCCACAATGTTTGGTCTGGGAACTTTCTCTAAAACAAAAGTTATTGTGCAAAACCCCATTTTTCTTTGAGTCACAATGACCTTGACCTTTGACCTTTTGACTCAAAAATCAATAGACCTACTCCTTACCTAAAATGCAAGCTCTCCACAAACTCTGGTCAAGGTATGTAGTCTAGAACTAAAGTTATTATGCAAAACCCTTTTTCTTTCATTAGGTACATTAAGATAAAATGGATTGCTGGAAAATGAAAATGGATTGTGGCAAAACTTAGTTCATACAACTACACTTCTTCCTCAATAACGTGAGTTACTGAGGGACCACTAAACAATTAAGAAAGGGATGGACATCGATAGTGATAAGAGAGGAGGGGTGGGGGCATATTAAATGGTTGAATATTCATTTTATAATCGCGCTGTGAATAATTGTCAATAAATAGCTTTTCCTAATGAACTTGTTTGCTTTTCTGTATAAATTAGCATTATTTTCAAGATAACCAATTTTTGGTATAAATTACAGATATTTCCAAGATAACTAATATCTGAAAGATCGTTAAAAACATTACTCCAAGAGGTTTCAACGCACATCACATGTTTACCAGCTAAAACCTTGTGAATTACATCACTGCTTTTTGCATGTGAATGTGGATACATTCTAGTGTTATTGTTGATTCAGAACAAAACAAGATTTTTTATTAAAAAAATGAGACATTTTGTTTTGAGAAACAACATCAAAACTCGATTTTTTATTGTTCTTGTAATAAAATACTGATGCTGTGATTTCATTTCAAGTAACAGCAAAATTTCTGCTCATCCTTAAGCAAACCTCTGAGTGCTGATTTGGGAATTTTAAGTTCACTACAAACTTTGGAACATGTTTGTCCATAATCAACCCTATCTGTGAAACTAAGCTTTTCATGCACCAAGTATGCCTTTCACTTAGTTCCGTTGGTATAATTGATCACATTTGCGAAAGAGTAAGATAAACCACTGATTAATGTTAGATACTTTAATTATGTGTTTTACATAATATTTTAAAACAGTGTTTGATTGCTTAATTGAAATGAACTGACTTGACACATGACTGTTACCACTAGCTCTTTCACAGACAGGATTTACATGCTTTTTAACTTTTTTGAAAAAAATTCTACCCCCTTTGCTTGATTTGATACTAAAGACATAATTATTGTGATAATACAAAGCAGGTCTACTTTAAATTGATTGTAACAATGCAACAAACACTTCTGCAAGTTGGTGATCAAAACACAGTCAGCACTTATTAGGTTCTCATGGAAATGCTTGCAGGTATCACTGTGACTGTCAATTTACACTTTTTACATTTGAATACAAGCGGGCATTTCACATTTATGATGATTACGCTTAAACTGAATTAAAACATAAAACTGAAACATGAATTTCACTTGACAAGACTTATTTACCATATATACTCGTGTAAAATCCGATACCAACTGCAAACTGCATAGACCCAGTTCTGCCATTGCATAATTTGCCAGCAGATCTGGGTCTATGTAGTTTGTAAGGACTAATCAGTAGAACAAACAACACAGACCCTGATCTGTCGGCGCATTATGAGACGGCAGATCAGGCTCTATGTTGTTTGCATTTGGACAGAGATTATACAGGAGTATATACAGTAGTTGGTATTTATTTCTTAAAGTGTTATCACCATTAGGAATTACTAACATTTTAATTGATTGTTATTTTATCGTATATTGTTATTTACAGTGTGTTGAGAAAATTTTTTTAGATAAAATTTAACAAAATATATGACTTCTTATTAAAAGTTGCAAATTTCATAATGCTGATTCAAAAATTTCTGGGCACTAACCACCATTTTTGATGACAAACAACGATACATCAAAGTTTAATTTACCAATTTTGATCACGATTTTATTCACGTTCAGCTAATAGGGACCTATTTTGGGGGTATTTTTTAGCAATGGGATCCATACCTGCCCCCACATTATAAGTGGGTTCGTGAGTTATCTGGGTGTGCTAAAACGAGGAAGTGGTGTATCTTTAAAAATAAAAAGAATATTTATCCCCTAGTATTTGAAATTTTGTCCCTCCAAGACATTTCTATCAAAATAAAGTTCTGCATAGAAGCTGGTATTTAAATTCTTAATGGTTTAGAAGATGATCAGGGTAATTTAACACCATTTAAAATGATAGAATGAAAAGTTAGATGCAATGAGGTTCTGAAATACTTCTCCCTAATATCTGAAATTCAAAAATCATGGAAAGCTGCTACATGTGTTAAAAACCATTTAGTAAAAAATAATTTTGATAAGCAGGGGGATAAAGTAATAAACTTGCAAAAACCAAACTTAGTGAAATTTATTTACAGAGATCTTTGAAAAAAAGTAAAAAAGCAACATAATGTTAAGCAAAACACTTAGGTAAAAGTATTCAATACTAATATGCATAGTGAGGGGTGGTCCCAGATTTATAGTTGGTTAAAAATTTGTACTAAAGAGAAGTTGATCTCTTGACATTTTTAACTATTTCATAGAATAATCATTGCTAAACATTTTTTAAAAAAAGACTTAACATATTAGACCAGGAGTATCAAACATACGGCCCGCCACACTCATTATTTATTATTATTATTATTTGTTATTATATATAGCAAATCTGGCCCGCCATAGCAAATGAGTTTGACACCCCTGTATTAGACAATGACAAATGTACTTTTTGTATTAGTAAGAATAAAAGTATTGAAGATCTCTTCTTACTTCGAATTGTTAGCACCATTTTATATAACATTTTACAAGTTTTTACCCAAATACTGCTTACTTGTCCAAGAAAGAAATCTGTTTAGGAAGTGATCAATAATGTGTGATTTTTTTTCCTTATTTTGGCTACACATTTTATTTACACTTGCAGATTCAATATGCAAATTCATTCTATTTATTCTTTTAAACAAATAGTTGAAAGATATGAAAACACTGAAAAATACATTGCTAGATTAAATAAAAAAGAGGATTATTTTCTTCAAAATTGGGACACAATATATATATATATATATATATATATATATATATATATATATATATATATATATATAAAATTGGGACACAATATATATATATATATATTATATATATATATATATATATATATATATATATATATATATATATATATATATATATATATATATATACAGAGAAAGAGAGAGAGAGAGAGAAAGAGAGTATTTTACAAGGTACGTCATTGTACAAAATTGCCTACTTTTCACTGGTTTCTTTTTACTGTATTGACATTGGTTAACACTGTATGTACGTAAGTACACATGTTGGCTGACAGTAAGATGCGCATTACGTGTCATTAAAACGTGTTCAATACAATACTATTTACTGAGCAGAAATGAAATGCAGAGGTAAAATCTAGTATCACTTACAAAGAACCTGACTCTTCAAGGTATTGATCTCCAGGCCTCTTCCTTGTAGACCTCAATGAACACAAATTTTATGGAAATATGTGCATAAGAACTATTGTTACTGTGCAGAAATGAAATTCAAGAGCAAAACTTATTTTCAGTAACAGTGACCATGGCCTTCAAACTACTGACCCACCAAAGGAATAGGCTTCTTTCTTGGGCTTCGGGAAACACAATTTTAATTTTCACTTAAATCTTGTCATTAGAACTAATGTTATTGTGTGGAAATTAAATGTAAAGGAAAAATGTATTTTTAGTAACAGCAACCATTATCTACTGAACCTGAAATTAATAAGCTTCTTTCTTATACAGAGATGATGACAAATACCTATTTTCACTGAAACCTGATAAATAGATCATGACTAAGGTATTGCAGAAGAACAGAACAGATGACTGTATACTGGCCCACCTGAGCGGCTGTCTAACGACCTGCCCAGACAAACAACTCAATCATAATGTGACTCAGCAAATTTCATTGGCTGGCTATAAAAAGGTATATAATGCTCATATGCATGACAAACTTAATCCTAAAGTTTTTCAGGATGTTTTTTAAAATGTCCTCTGCTTTGGAGATGATATGGACAAAATTATATTGTCTGCCAAACAATCAAAAAGCTACGGTAACTATTTGTCAGTTTATACTTATTAACAATTTTTGTGTGGAGATAAACACAGAAAATCTTTCACAAAATTAAATGCTAAAATTTAAAATCTGTATTAATGTTTCGAAGGGGTTGTGCCTCTTGTTCAATTTATTGATGGTGTCACAAGCACTTCTTGCACCACACCAAGGTACTGACTATATTAATTTCAGAAGATATTTTAACCATTTTGAAGCATACAGTATCTACCCAAAATTCATATAAGAGAGTACACCTGATTGGCTGAAGTGACACACTGACCAACCAATGCTTCACAAAATTATTGTCTTATGTTGGTGCAGGCAGGGCTTGCATGTTTTTTTCTTACAGCAGTTTCAATTGACTAAGAAGGTGTCAATCACAGAGCAGTGCAAAATCAAATTCTTACATATGTATTTTTGTACATACCCATAATACTTATATACTGGTATGCATATTTATGAGACCATGTGTTGTCAACCAATGTTGCAATCGGAAATTTCAAAAAGTCTTATGTCTCATAATTTTAAATATGATTAGATTCACAGAATCTGCATTGGAAGAATTTGGCAATAACTGTCATTGCTAGGCAATAGGTATGCAATGTTCAATAGATGTGTAAGGGAGGCAACCTATGATAGTACTAACTTGTCCAATTGCAGGTCTCGCACAACTGTTTGAATTCATTCTCTGTTATCATGTAAAATATTTGAAAATAAAAATTAGAACAAATTTTAAAAAATTCTCTGTAACTCAGTTTGCAGATTTTTCCTGGACATATAAAATGTCAGAGAGAAATATGTGTTGTCCAGGACTTAAATAAAAGTATATCCTCCTGAAATTATATGCCGTCAGAAAATGCATGTAAGCATGATACTCAAATTGCCTTTTTACATTTCACCTTTGGAAGAATCCACATCCATCAGTTTAAGTCTGTCAGGTACCAGTGCCACAATAAAGTGGTATAAATACCTGCCAATACATGAACAAATTTTAAAGTATTTAGCATCAATCTAGGCTTAGTGGCATTGCAAAAAAAGTACTATTTTCTGTAAGTCACGTTTTGAGGGTCACAAAGAAACCACATTAAATTAGTTGTGTCATTCTAAAAGCTCATGGATGTGACTAGAGTTAGGCTACATGTACTTAGCAAATTTCTATTTGAGAGGAAATCCAAAACGTCCACTGATATTTCATGATATAAGGATTTCCTTAGTGACAGAAATCCAATTATACTTAACAATGACATTACATAAAAAGTACCACCTTAAACTTATCCCACACCTACTCAACACGAAAAGAATATTACTGCTTCAAATTGATCGCCTGATCTAATTCTCTTGTGCCTAAAATAATTTTTAAAAAGTTTGTTTCTTTCCAAACCAAACAATGTATTGAATATAGCAGAGCCTTCAAGCTGTTTGGGAAGTTAATACTTGTACAGATTCTTTTGTATGCCACTGTGTTTGTACTATATATGCATATACTCAAGCAGAAATCCAGGAAAAGTATTATTTGCAACTGACTGTCACATGAATATTAATCAAATTTATGAACTATTATCATGCCTGCAAAGCATAGGAGAGACATAGTTGTAATTTTCTAGCTTTGATGGTGGCAGTGAAATCAACATTATGATTTGATGCTTAAGTTTTGTGTTAAATTTTTGAAAGTCATATGACCAATAACATAACGTGTCTGCAAGCAAGATATTGTATTATAATTACACTACCTCTCAAGGTCACGCAGCTTTTTCTGTGGGGCAGCAAGTAGCAGCGCATCGCGTACTAGAGCGACCTTGACCTCCTCATCCTTGGGACTATGAATGTACTCCACAACACCAGGAGAAACTTCCTGCTCACTGTCGATGCGTAGACTTGGGCCACTGTTTATTTCCAGCAGCATGGGTTGAAGGTTTTGTAACAGAAGTATGTCAAACCCTAAAATCTGTATAGAAAGACAGAAAGTTATAAAATGCTATTTCTGGATAAATGAAAAATACACTGAAAGCCCCCAAGACCGAAACCTCAGTAAACAAAATCCCCTTCAAACCGATTACATTTCTGTTCTAGAATTTTTCCTTCTTTAATTTCAGTAAACTTTAACTCAGTAAACTAAAACCCCACTGCTCTGTATAACTGAAAGAAAAGTCATTTTACACTAAAATGAACCCCATAAAATGGAAACTTAATCTAAGCTTGTGGCCAGCCAAGCAGGGTATTAAAACAATCCAACTGTATAGAAACAGATAACGATGAAATGAAATCTTTCTTATCACATTTAAAAAGTTGAACATAACACTGTAACATTGTTGATGGCAACACTGATGGAAAAGTGATAACAATGCTCTTGCCATTAATGGACTTGACAATAATTATACAAAATCAATATGGTGAAAAAAATGCAAGAATCATAACTTGTAATTTTCAAAAAAAAAAAAAAAAACCATTTTGGAGAACAATGTGAAAAATGCTGTATTAATGGTAAACCTGTAATATAACTGAGTATACCCCGACATTAGATATTTTAACTTCATAGCTGCCATATTCATTCTGCCTTGGCATATTTCAGAAGATGAAAACTGATGGATATGAGGAAACATGGGAATTTGAAGTACATGTAGAGCTCCTAAAACAAGAGTCCCACAACAAGTCTAACTCTCTAATGATTATAACTCTATTTGTTTTTTTACTCTGTAGGTTTTCCATGATACAGGCACAACTGATGTAGCCAAGAATCCAGGTAAGTTGTACAGAAGGTTAAAGGGAATGTTCTACTGAAAACAACCTGATACTCATGATTCATAATAAAATCAAAATGTGATCAAAACTGGTAAATGCTTCAATTACTATTTAAACTATAAGTGGAACTTCTGCATAAGGTGCTACCAAAACTTGGCAAGTTTATGTGGTCTGAATGCAGCACTTGTCGGGGTGTGTGGGTTAGTACGTAAGTTCACTTACAAATATGATTCATTATGCTTTGTTTTATATGGAAAATCAAGAAATCAGTTTACCACATTTGAATCCATACCTCTACCACTAACTGGTCAACAGACTTTCAGTTTGTCTTGTTAGTTTCATTGCCGTATAGTTCACTCCAGGAGTAAATTAATTTTTCATGCAAATATACTGTACTCTCCATGATTAGCTGTAATAACCTGTATTCTTTTTATATCAATATACATGCATGTATGAAATTGCTGATACCAGTGTCTGATATTTGTTCTAATCAAGGCATTATTAATAATTTTCTTACATGGTTCAACAATAATATTCACTCTATTTTGATATTTTCTTTTAAGTTTCTAGTCATTTGGTACAACTGATTGCAACAGTTCTCAAAATTGGAGAGTATCAGAGATGGCAGTTGGCATGCTGGATAATTTGATCTCTACTTGTTTTTGCTAAACCATTTCAATCTGCATGATAACAACTGTATATACTCGCTTTTAAGTCGGATCCAACTGCAAATTGCACATACCCATATCTGCTGTCACATAATAGACTGGCAGATCTGGGTCTATACAGTTTGTTAGGAGTAATCAGTAGAACAAAGAACACAGACCCTGATATGATGATGCATTATGCAATGGCAGATCAGGGTGTATGTTGTTTGCAGTTGGACTCAACTTATATGTAAGTATATATTGTAATCAATGCATTTATTATGTGACGTTGCATTGAACTTAGTTGTTTTCTTTTATTGAATTTGCTTCATGCACATGTTGACTTCCCCTGTGATGCAGTCTACTTCGGTAACGTTCAGAGACTGCATGGCCTAATACATATTCTGAGCTCTCGGTCTTAGCAACCTATTTGATATTTCCTGTGAAAGACAAAACAATTTTATTCCGAGATAAATGTTAAGGTATTATCATGCAAAATATCGACTTTGTAATTTCTTTATATAATCTCTGCAGAAATTTACTAAACTTATCATTGCCATGGTAGCTTGTGCTTGTTGGAAGTTGCTAACCAACTTTGTGGGTTATGGGTTTTTGGGGTTCTGTTGGCAGTAGATAAGGTGTTGTGGGCTATTTGTGGGGATTCAGTTTGACAGGATACAAATGCTTCACATCACAATTAAACTCTGAGATTTTTTTTTTTTGGGGGGGGGGTTTAATTTATTTAGTTTCTGTATATAGTTTGGGAACTTCAGGTAATATTTGGACACTAACATTTTGTTCAAGTTCATTTGAAGCACGAAGTAATATTTTTTGGGGAAATTTTTCATGTTTTTCTCTTTTCCAAATGATATGAATTCAATTCATTTCAAATTTCTTTTATAAGAAAACAATAGATATTTAAATCATTTGTTAGGCTGAGTTGTAGGGTCATAGTGAGTGTTATTGTTAAATCATTTGTTAGGCTGAGTTGTAGAGTCATAGTGAGTGTTATTGTTAAATCATTTGTTAGGCTGAGTTGTAGGGTCAAAGTGAGTGTTATTGTTAAATCATTTGTTAGGCTGAGTTGTAGGGTTAAAGTGAGTGTTATTGTTAAATCATTTTGTTAGGCTGAGTTGTAGGGTCATAGTGAGTGTTATTGTTAAATCATTTGTTAGGCTGAGTTGTAGGGTCAAAGTGAGTGTTATTGTTAAATCATTTGTTAGGCTGAGTTGTAGGGTCATAGTGAGTGTTATTGTTAAAATCATTTGTTATACTGAGTTGTAGGGTCATAGTCAGTGTTATCCTCGTTGATCAGTAATTTATTTATGTATAAGTTTCTGTAATTATTTTCATAAAACTGAATGCATCTTTATAATTTTCTTCTACGCTGAATTAGATCTATATATATTTTGTTTCCCATATCTGAGAATTTGTTTAATACTGGAAAAAGATAATTCAATTTTGAAATTATAGATTCAATGCTTTCCATGATTTACATTATTTTAAATTTTATGCCAGTTTAATTCAACACTTCATAAACATAATTCCAGAATTTTTGTAAGAATCTATGTTGTCCAAGTTACTGTGAGTGTTATCCTTACCGAATTGATGAGCTAAATTCAATTAATATACCAACTTAATTAAATGTTATAATTAGTTAATTCAACACTTCAGTACTACAATCCCAGAGATTTCATAAGTTACTAGTCTGTCCAAGTTACTCATAGTGTTATCCTCACCGACTTGACATGCTCAATTCAATTCAGCATTACATCAATTCAATTCAATGTTATATAATTGCATTTATATATTATTATTGTGCATATTAAATTCAATTAAAACAAGTACAGTACTACAGTTGAAGTGTAAAGCCAAGCAAGTGTTCTTGTTGCAGATTTAGTATTTACCAAGTTACGTACAAGTGAGTCATTTTATCCTTCTGTAGAAAAAACATTATTGCAAGTAAATCTTATATAAATTTTAACAAAACGTTGTTCTTCCAAGTGGTATTATCATAATGAATCAATAATATGGTGCTAGTTTTGACCATGACCTTGTGTGAGATTATCACAAACAGGCCTGTAAACACTAGAAATATAATATGGTTATGATGTGCAAATTTATTAATGTGCTTGTTAATAAGTGAAACCTACTCATCTTTAGTGTTGCACACTGATGTAATATTATCTGGACTGAAATCAGATGTTACAAACTCTCATGGCAGTGATGGGATCTGCTATTTTAAGGGATAGATCCAGAGATTTGAACCCAGGTCCATGGGAATTAGTTGCCAATACCTCCAGAGATTTTAACCCAGGTCCTTGGACGATGCAAATACCTCAAGAGATTCAAACCCAGGTCCATGGACCTCATGAGGAGGTTACATAGGAGACATCTTATTGGTAGCGAACTCCAAATGATCCAGTCTGAGCATATTAATGTGTTTGTTGATAACTGAATCATACTGTGTTATGGTTGAAAAGAAATCTAGTGTTAAGAGTTTCCTGCATTCTCCCCTCCTTAGTCACTAGGCAACAGGCCCACTCATCCCTGGTGTTATACCCTGATGAAAGACTGATATAATATTATCTGGACCAAACTTGACCATTACACTATGAATCAAGTCAACGTCTGTGTTATAATAGTCACTCATTGTTTAAGACACAGAAGCAACACTAATTTCCTATTAGTAACAGTATGACAAAGTAACAGTTCAAACTGAATATCCTGAAACTTCCCTTGGCATATACATCTCCTTATAAAGGAAACCAGCTAATAATGGACATCATTTTAAAAAATAATGTGTATATATTTACCCTCTATATAATGGACAGCAGTCCATAAATGACATAATTTTATAGTCACTTTTTTATCCTATTTTTATAGTCATATTTCACTCTATACAATGTATTGTACCTAACTACATACAAAATTTGTCAAGTTCTGTTGTGTATGTTCCACATATGTAATATACTTCTTTGAGTAGCTGCACCAATTACATGTACTTACATTTTAACATATGTTAGATTAAATAAGATGCTGAATATAATTTGTTGTTTTGCCAAATTTTATATGTGGCATGACATCTGAATGTGAATATTAGGTGTAAAGATTTTGAAAATCTGACATTTCATAATTAACGTACATACTTCATTATTAGTTGAGTCCAACTGCAAACTGCACAGACCTATATCTGCTGTTGCATAATGTCCTAGCAGATCTAGGTGTATGCAGTTTGTCAGAAGAAATCAGTAGAACAAACAAGATAGACCCTGATCTGCCAGTGCATTATGTGATGCAGGGTCTATGTTGTTTGCAGTTGGACTCGACTTAAAAGCGAGTATAGATGGTAACAAGCAGGCCAAGGCCTGCATGTCAAGCAAGCATGTCATGTAATGAACTGACATAGCTTCATAATGATTCATCCCAAGTCTGAAGAAAATCCATTAAGTGATTTGGGAAATGTAAACAAATGAAAAAACTTTAACCAAAGCCATAACATAAATTTTCTATCATCGTGACCTTGACCCCAAAGAAAAAGGAGTCAGCATATGTGTATCAGAATTAATTATCTTAGCTTCATAATCATTCATTCCAAGTAGGAAGAAAATCTATCAATGGGTTTAGGAAATGTAAGCAAAGAAAAACTTTCATTAAATCCATAATGCTAATTTATTATGACTGTGACCTTGACCCTAAAATCATACGGGTGAGTAAGCATGTGATAGAAATAATTGTCTTAGCTTCATAATGATTCATGCCAAGTATGGTGAGAATCTATCAAGGGGTATATGGAATATATGCAAATGAAAAACTTGAACCAAAATATTAACAAACTGTTGATGATGGAAAACTGACTGCTATGCCTCACTTTCCACTAATGTGGGCTCAACAAAAATAAAAACAAAGAATTGTACTACTTGTATGTAGGCTCTGACACTATCTTCCATGGGATATAATTTAATATTAATTCTTAACAAAAGGGAGAAAAATAAACTAATAGATTTCATGAAATATGTACCTCATGGTTAATTGGAGGGAAAACCCGATTTTCAATTGACTGTCCTAAGGGTGCCATTTTTAGTTATGATCATCTAGACCCAAGGATGAATGTGTGTCTCAAGTTTCATGACAATCCATACAGTGTGGTTTCAGAGGAGAAGCAATAACAAACATTTGCTAATGGATGGATGACAGATATCAGATATGGGACAACAGACAATTGACACTGAATGTTGGACAACAAGCCATAACATAAGCCAGGGGTCATGCCACTTGGCAAAGTGGGCAACTAAGTCACCGAAAAAAAAATTAACTTCACCTTTTTCTATTAGAAAAGTGAAAACGACTTCACCCTGTCATTTTTTTTTAGATCTACACAGAGTGCCAGTAGTTTATGGCTTTTGAGATGATCCCTAAACCCAGCCAAGTAGTTAGTGTTAAGCCCCAGGTGAAATGGATTGTATGTTGCCTTAGCAGGTTATCATATCAATTGCATCAACAAAACATACTCTTGCACATTCACAGGCATGTGTTTTAATTTCCACAAGTTATCATTTGATGATGAAAATTTAACTTATGTTTCAAAACAAAATCATCTATATGTAAATAACAATTTGTATTTTAAGAATAGAACTGGTGAAAGCACTTTCTAAATGTACATTTTGAAGATTTTAACTGCCGTACTTGCATTATTTTCTTCATAAAATCAGTTTTAAACCGTAAGTGAACATGCTAAGGGGTAATAATGACAGACATCACTGTGTCTTGGAAGTATGACTTCATTAGACTGTCTGTTTTCGTATTTCACTGGGCACATAAATTATGGAAATTATACAATTCATAGAAAGCAAAGTGTAACTATAATGTGACAAATGACTTAGCCTAAAAATAAAAAACTGTTGGTCAGAAATGTATGGGACAATGCTATGTTGTGGAATCGATAAGCGCTGTAACTTAAGGTCAAGGTTGTTTTCTTAACATCACTCATTTTTGTGAAAATATGAACAAAGTAGCAAAGAAAAAAGTATCAATCCAATACATGATGTTATTACAAGTACGTAGACAAGTATTAAATCCATACATTTTCAATCCTATCTAGGGACTGTTGCAACAAAGCTAGAAAGTTAATCCCTGATTCTAAAAATAGATGTATCTACTTTTAAAAACTTCATGAAGAATGACAGTCAAAAGATTCACATTTAATTTAGAATCAACTCCCTCAAAATGCAGTTGTAAAGTTGAGATTACCCATCAGTGACCACTGTGGTTTGAATGGATGAACACTATAATGTTGAAGACACATGTACATGTGCTCTCATGTGCAAGTTATAGCCTAATATAGGGGCTGTTTCAACTAGTTTAGAAATGTTTTCAACTGCCATTTTCTAGTGAAGAAACTAACAAAAATTAAATTTGTTCTTTAAGTGGCAGTTGCATAAGTATTTTTAACTATTTGTGATTACAATACTGAAGGTACTCATTTCAGTTAAAATTAATTACAATGTATAGTTTCTGCTATGCTTTTTGAAGCCATATGGCCAAAATACATTGCATATTTCTCTCCATCTAAACATACACACTTTCAAGTATGAATACACTGCATACGATTATGATAAATTCATACACTTCCAAAATGTGTTTATAATATACATAAAGAATTTTCTACTTGAAGATTAAGTTATTCCTTAAAACTAATGTCAAATGCAAATATGCATAATGAGAAATATAGGACACAGTTCAAATACAAGAACCAGAATGCACACACACACACACACACACACACACACACACACACATATATATATATATATATATATATATATATATATATATATATATATATATATATATATTGTTTCTTGCTATGCTGCCACTTTTTTCTGTCCAAAAGGAGAAGTCACTTCTCCCTAAAATTCAAGTCTAGCTTGACCCTTGATAAGCTCCTCTGGTCATTAACCAGTAGTGCTAAAAATAGGTGATTACTATAACAAGACTGACCATACCTGGAAACAAGACGGCCCTGGTTTGCCAGGTGGAAGGGTGGTCTGGTGTTCTATCTTCAGATCTGGTAATATGGCTATCATGGTTTTACACACCAACCTCTCTATTGTCCGCCATAATCGATCCGTGTCAAATCCCATTTTGGCAAGTCGGCCCAACACACTTGTTAAAGTCCTTTTACTTCCTTCATCATCTTTTTCTGATTTATTGAATGTACTGCTTTTTTTGTTCAATGAATAATTAGTCAAATGCATGAATACTTCATGGATATTTTTGTTGGTCGGATTTTCATATGGAATCGTAGAAAACCTTGCAAGTCCTTCCTCACAAATGTAAAACTGGAAGGGATCTAAGCTTGTCAGGACTACATAAACACGTAGATCAAACTTGAACTTATCAATGACAAGAACATCAGTAAGGTACTCCTGAGCTACGTGATTTCTACCTGTATTGCATATATACTCTAGAGGATCTCTAATTAGGTAAATCCCTTCTCCCTGTGATCCCTCATCTGGCTTTACAATGAATGTAGATCTGGATTTTTTCTTCTCCACCATACTGCGTACATCGCAGGCAAATTGATGAAGTTGGTCTGGTAGATACCATGTGCGGGGGTAAAAGTTGAACTCAGTTGGGTAGAGGTCCTTCATTTGATCTAAAACTCGGAACAGATTTATCTTGCTGCAGATCCAACTCATACCTGAAGATATCATAAGATATAATGAATGAAGTCATCATACAGACAATAATGATAAACATATTTCTCTTACCGTATATACTCGTGTATATTCCTGGTCCAAATGCATACAACATAGAATCTGATCTGCTGTCGCATAATGCACCGGCAGATCATGGTCTATGTTGTTTGTTCTACTGTTTAGTCCTTTAAACAGCATAGATCTAGATCTGCCGGCGCATTATGCGACGGCAGATCTGGGTCTATGCAGTTTGTAGTAGGTATTAGCTTATACATGAGTATATACGGTATTTTATCATAACAAAGGAGTATATCAGAGACTGCATATTGTCAACATGATTTCACATGCTTCACAAGAGCTGTTGGAGGACAGCATAGCTTGACCAGTGAAAGAGTGACATAATATTGTAAAAGTTTTCCTGTCTTCAACTGTCCAATATTTGTTAAAGTTCAACAAAGTCCATCACTCGATAACTCCTCTGGTGACTATTATAACACTACACTCTGGTGACTGCACTAACACTACATCTACATTGTTAATTCAAGTATGAACTGTCATAGTTACGTACTTCTAGTAAGGTAATTTTATTATGTAGAACTACATTCCAAGTAAATGTACCCATTGAGAATAAGTCTGTGGCCATAATAAAACACTCATGAATGATGTAAGACATGCTGCAGTTCCATTCTTTTCCATACAGGTTGTTAATTCCATCAAGTTGCAATGTTACACTGACCAAGATGCTAGTATTGACTGGTCAGATTCTTGCAATAAACAATATAGTCATCTGCTGTGGTATGCATCCCTCATGAGAGCTTCATTGCAGTAAAAACTATTTCTCCCACTAGTATAATCCCGTCACAAAGTTAAAATAGAATTCTGTGTTTGTAAAATACGTATCCCTGTACTTCCCCATTTTTACCTCCACCCCAAAGTTCAAGCCTCTTGAATTTGTCCCAAGGATAAGAATTGTCCCAAGGTTAAATGTCAGATGGGTGTGTGCATTTGTCTTTTCATGCCCAATAAGTATATATATGGTTATATGGCTATGACCCATGGGCTTAATCCCTTGAGGGATAAGGATTGTCTCCAGGGCTAAACTCACCTGCATGTATAAATTTGTTTTTGTATGCTCAGTATTTAGTGAATATATATGGTAATAAGGCAGGGATCTCACAAGTTTCCAATTTATGATCCAGGGGCACAGTCTCTGACGGTAGGGATGGACCCTGAGGTCAATGCCATTAGCATGCATACATTTTCTTTTCATACCCAGCGAGTGTATATAAGATTAGAGTGTGGGGATCTCAATAGTTTCTGTGTTACAACCCAGGGGCTAAGTCCATGAAGCATAGGGAAAGATCCTAGGGCATAACCCAGAGGTACCAGTCTAAAATGTGTTGACTTTTGGTATCACCTCTAACCCCCTTGGCCCCACCACTATGGGCGAGATAAAAATTCCAAAAGTGTTGGCACATTCTACATCAATAGGACTATCAATGACCCATGTTTCTTGTGTCTAGCTCTAACAGTGTAGAGTTCAAGGACATTACATGTCTGTATGCCCATACACATGCATGGATAGACTGTATAACAATATTGCAGTGCTTCTTTGAAGGCATGGGGCGAATATTATCCTACAATGGACAGAACCTGAGAAAGAAACTTGCAAGCAAAAGCTTATGAAATTCAGTGAAGAGTGAAATGTAAGTTACAATAATCTTACAGATGCATACATTTCTCACCATGTTCCATTACCCTAAAATTAATAGTGTTTGAGAAACTAACTTCAATACAAAAGTGAATCAATGTCAATGAAATGTGAAATTTAGGTCACAATAGCCTGTTCTGATACTACAGCAATGTTCCCCTAGAGATGGAAAATTACAAGTTAGTGCAATCACCATATGTTAAAAGTTTCTGAAGAATTAACTCAAATGCAGCTAGATTTGTTTTGGAAAACACGCATGCCCCAACAGATAAAATATTAAAAAAATAAAAAATTAACAAAACTGCTGTAATGACCTGAAAATCTAATCATGTCATCTAAATGTGAATACAAATAAGACTACCAAATTTCATTTGTCTACCTCAAGTGATTTTTGGTAAAAGCACCGGGGGGGGGGGGGGGGGCAAAAATACTACATTATGGGGCCAGGAGGGCTCAGCGGGGGTTTTCCCATAGAGGACAAGTAATGTACTCTGTAAGACCGCCTATCAAAGGGCCCACCACAGGGGAAGGGCCTTAAATTATTGATTCACATCAGTGGGCCACCCTGAAAGGGCCAAAATACTCTTTGTTTGAAGACCTCCACACGGAGCCAACCCATTAGTGCAACTGTCGAGTGGCTTAATATTCACCCAAGTTGTTATGTAATGGAGTCGATGATCCAACTGTTCAAGGGTGTCTACTGTTATCGGGCAGCCTAGTGTTTCAAACTCGCACACCAAGTCAGGCACAATTTTCACCTTTTGGGTGAAAGAGATAAGATTTTTTGGCCCGTGTTTGCAGTCATGCCAAGGTACAAGTAACTGGTTAGTAACACTTGCAAGCGGCTGCAGCGCCGGAATTTTTTCAATGCTGCCTACAGCGTAAATGACGTACAGTCTACCCCATAGCTCTTCGGCTAGACCCATTGCTTATGTGCAAAGCATAAAAAAGTCTTAAAGTTTTCAAAAATTTTTGCTGATGATATTCCCAGCTATGGCAAGCCTGCCAATAATACAGATCTGTTTCATATGCCAACTGGTTGGAGGTGAAGTATAAAAGTGTTGACTTGCTTCAGTCAGCACTCCGCACCCCCTGCAGTCCTGCCACACATCCTACAATGATGATACTGATTAGACATTACTCAGGTGTAATTTTAAACTCAGTCAGCTCACAGCATTCCAAAATTATGAATCAATAAAGGCAAGCCTATTTGTCATAAATAGAGACTCGCATGACTAGGTGCATAGGGCTCAAACATTGTATATTTTAGGCTCTCTGCTAAAAAAAACAACCTAGGTAAATATTTAAGCCTTCTGTGTGCTAAATTTTAAAACCAACATGCAGTCATTTTAAAGATTTTTATGAAAACACAGGGCATATACAAATCGGCCAACACCATTTACACTACCTGTGCATTATAATCAATTTATAAGGAATCTCTGACCCTAGTAAATTCAGCTCTGTCTGTGTTATTTGGTTTATGAACGGTCATTTTAGTACATATCAGAAATTAAAGTGTGCAAACCAGAGGAGTTTCCTATATGTCCTGAAATCCACTGTAAAGATATTAGACCTTCTCCCAGTGTGGTAAATATGGGTTGAAATTAGATGATATTTTTGGCACTGGGACTGATGATGAGACAGACAGACAGGTTTTGCAAAAAATGTATATTTCATTTTTGTGTACAGGTAAATTTTGGGACAGTCAAGGCAACTTTTGTTAAAAATTAAACAGGTGCATCATAAGTGAGTACTTAGCCATAGTGAAATATGAGTTGGAAACTGGATCTAAGGCTTACAACCTACTGTGTGGTGCAGAATGAAGTCTTTTTTTATTTACTTGGGGGCAGCTGTTAGCTTGTATCAATTCATTCCTTATTACGAAATTTGAATACATGTTGGTCTCGAGTCAAAACTGGTTACATATACAGATAGACTCAAACAGTTACCTGCACTTCATACTTTGTGGGTAATGGCTAGTTTGAATTACCTCAGAAATTCCTAGCTTTCATTTCGCCCTAGGAATTTCAGTGGGGGTCCAATTCAAACACGTGATGGTGTGTATAGTTTGAATTACTCCGGAATTTATACATTCATTTTGCCCTAGGAAATTCATACGGGTTGAATTCAAACACATATGTAATCAGTGGAGGTGACAACCACCCCAACTGGCCGTAAGAAAACAGAATGAATTCTGTCCAAGGATGGTCTAAGTGCATAAACCAGAGGAAGACCACCCTAAGATTGACAGATACGAGCTAGCAGATGACCATTTGCTCATTATAATTTTAATTTTTGCCAGCGCTTATTTAGAGATGTTCAAGTAGGCCAAATAGCTAAAATAAGTACTGGCTGTTTTCTTATTGATGCCTTTGTGTCTTTAACAACTTTGGTTGTAGCAGCCTTGGTTGAGGTGGGGTTGGGTATATACGTGGCTCGTCAAAGTGAAAATGTTAACAGATTGCTCATGGGGCAGTAAAGGTTCCATCAAAGGTGCTAAAAAAGCAGGTGCAAAAATAGACTGCTTTGGTGTCGCATTTTTTCCACTATTAAAGACTGCATCGTATGGTGGAAGCATGCTGGGGATGGGCTGAGGGGGGGGGGGGTGACAAAAAGCTGCTGGTCTAGAAGTTTTGCTGCCACAGCTAATGTACCCACAGTTTCGGCAGACACCACACAGCTTATCAGGCATCCCAAACCATAGCTAGCTGTTTCAAAAGCTCAGAGTGGGCCTAAGCCCTTCCGTGGGCAATCAATTCATGTTTTGCCGCTTTGATGATGGTGACAGAAGTGTGTGCCTTGTGCGATGCAGCCTGTATTTCATTTTTCAAGGTTGTATGCTTTTCATATTCATCAAAAATGAGTTTAAACTCACCCTCTGAGATGGCATTGTCATGCAGGGCCTTATAAATATGATCTGCAATAGTATTCAATTTGGTTTCTGCTAGAACATGGATCTCCTCATATTTGTTGCCTTCAGGGAGAGTCGCTGGCTGACAAAAGTTCCAACCATAAACACCAGCCCACAGGTCAGAGCTGTGACCTCAAGGGAAACCACAACGGGGATGGCAATGATGAATGACAGAATCCCGATGACCACCACATGTGCTTAGATACAGCTGTCATGTGGTATCAATACCATCCACCATGTTTACTGTGCACAGGTACTTTTTGAAAATGCTGTGGCACTGTTTGGACTCTGCTATATATCCAAGATTTTGTTGTGGGTCTTTTAGTTTTGGGTATAGCAACATTATAATTCCTCTATGATGAGCATAAAGTGTCAACAGCAGCTACTAGCCAATCTCTGATGGTGTGTGTGACCCCAATGTGTATGCATTTGATCATTCAAGGAAACACAAAGTTGACTACTTTGCACAGGGCAGTGAAGTTAACCACAGGTTTGTGTATTTTATGCTGGACAAATCGCAAGGCTTTACCCAAGCCCAGGCAAAGCACTCTAGTGTGCATTTGGGCAATCCTGGGCTCACAAACTGAAATGCTTACCTCGATTATGGAGCCAGGAAAGGACTTTAATGTACAAAAAAGGTTTCTTGCAAACATAGAAAAGATGGCCGGCCAAGCTGAGAACGTCCTCAAATTTTTAAAATAAGTACCATTCATTGCCCAGACAACCCAAAAGCAAGCTAGATTACATCGTTGGGGTGGTGGCCTCTACATCATCCCAACTGACGGCGCGTCACGTAGCAGATGACAATAAAATGATAGGCATCAATGACAATATTAATTCAATAAGGATGAACACACAAGTGCAAAGCACGCCCCAATAGCCACAGTCAACAAAGTATGAAGAGGTCAGCTTTGACCTGCCCGCAGCAGGTGAAACAATGGCACAAACCAACACCATGCAAAAAATGCAAGCATCAAAAGAAGCCAAAGACCATGAAGCCAATAAAATTGCACTAATCATAGGTGGTATTGTGGTGGGGCTTGCAGCCATCTGGTTTCTTTACTGAGCTTCTAGCACTCTATACTAATGTGAGAGCGAATAACAGCAAAGAACGTGACAGCTATTGTGATGACAAGCATCACGAGGTTTCCAGCCAGCCAGCCAATGGCATTGTCAGCAATCCTCAGCAATAATGACATCACTGACCTGATAATTCTGGGAAGAGCCGCTTTTCCTGCTAACATTTTCAGCAGCCCAGCCTGCTACTCCTGCTGTTGCAGGTGCTTCTACCTATTATTTTGCACTGCTGCTGCCTAGTTTAAGTGCCGGGGCTGGAGATGGCATTGTGCTGCCCTCTTCTTCTCCTGTCACTACAAGCACAATTGTGCTTATGACAAAACTGAACATGATATCCTGATTGCGAAAGAGGGTTCACAGGTTTTTTGTCAAGGGTTGTATCCTCACAGATAACTTGGCTGATAACCTCCCGGGTAGCGGTAATTTGGTTGCGGAGCCTTCTTCATAACGCATCAGCCTCCTGGGAATGGCCATCAAGTTCCCCCTCCTTAGCTGCAAGTTGGGCTTGTTGCTGCTCGTGCTGTTTCATCTTTAGCTTTTTTTAACACAGCTATGTTTTTTTTTATTTTGTTGGTTTTGGTGGCATTGTTTGTAAGCACACCTTTGTTAAGGCCCAGGATCTCCTGCCTTCGGGAGACTATTCCACCTTCTTGACTGCCATGCCCTCTGTCCCCAGAACCTTGAATAGCTCAGCGCCTAGGTACCCCCCTTGTGCCCCTGCCGGCAACCCTATTTGCACATTTTGCAGTGTTGGTGCTGTTGCTTCTCTCTTGACAGATATTTATATATGGCCTGGTTATGGGCCCTTTCCAGCTTTTTCAGCTTTTCCAGCTGATCAAGCCTGAAACTAGATTGAAAAACTTATATATATGTTTTTATATATTTATATGTTTTTGTTTTAAACACATTTAGATTTGTTTCTGACTTAATAATGTTTGGGAGTTCATTCCATAAGAGAGCACCAGTTATTGAAGAGATGACAAAAGTTGCACCTATTTAATGAATTTACCTTTCCTTTATCATCAGAAACAAGATCCAAAAACAAGGACTCTCTTGCCATTCTCATAAAACAAATGAAGCTTCCTTGATAATTGATTAGGCTAGTTTGAATACATTTCTAAAAATAAATCAATATTAAATTACTAAAGGCCAATTTTATTCAATTTGAGTACATTTTTAAATATCTAACTTTTGTAATATCCACCCAAATGTTTGTTTTGGAAGTAAGATGCCCTCCTAATGTTTAAAATGCTTCTTATAATCTCTCAATAAATGGATCTGGAGAAGTTCATAACTTGTGTGCACCTGAGGTGAAATACAATAAATTTTGAGATCCATAGGCCATTTTAGGCACCCAAGGTAACTCAGTTGGCAGAGCGAGCGTCTGACTTATAAACCATAGGTCACAGATTTGATACCCGCCCAGGCCAGCCCTGTTCGGTTGCCTCGGCGTTTCCTTGGGAAAGGAGCTTAGCATGATATAGCCAATAATGTTGTTAAAAGTGCCATTAAAACCAATGAAAAAAAAAACATAGGCCATTTTGGGAAATACTAAACTGCATAGATATCATATATATATATAGTTGCTGCATAGATATCATATATATATAGTTGCTTGAACACTGGCATACACACTTTGAAATCAAATTGTATCATGAAGTCATCTGTATGTTGATTTCCAAATGTCCGAAAATATACTGTTGAGAATGTTGAATTTTAGAATTTTATGCCTATAGTACCAAAAACTATGCATAATTCTAATAGCTGACCAGACCAGGAGACCCAATGTATGCCTTACCATAGCTCTATGTATAATCTTGAATAGTCAGATTAAGCTCTTTTCTACAGAAAATGGTCAATAAATGATCTAAAGATGGAATAAGCATTATTCTAGTTGTAGTGCCAAAACTTGAAAAGAATAGTATGGTCCAATCAATTGGAAGAACCTAACCACTCGCATGTGCCCTATTCACACTGTAGCAATGCCCCAAGGGTGGAGAAAATACATTAGAGAAACAACTACTAGTATGCAGTCAAGTTTTGATTGCATTCATATGAAGTTTCAAAATAAATTCAATTGTTATGCAACCATATGACAATTTAGGGTGTAATGTAGGTGCATTTGTATGAAAGAAAACCTGTCTAAATATGAAGTTTACCACCTGAAAAAAGAAAAAGTTTGCAATATACACCAAAATATCCGATTTATTTACTTTTTTCATATACATGTATACAATAATTAGCAGTGAATGCATCTAGGATACTTAATTAACAAGAAAATGTGTTCACCATTAATTTTTCCTCGTCATGCTGTTAAAGACATCATCATGCTAATTGAGTTTATAATATGTTCCTTTCATTTTTCTACACTTTTTTAGTCAAGCTAATAACTCAAGGCCATGTCTGAAGTTAACTTTTAATGCACACTGCTACCAGAGCTAAAATAAAAAGTTGCTGAATCACCTACCTGATAGCAAATATATGAAATGCATACTACATTCCAAACCTCACTTCCATTAATGAGAGTTAGTAAAGGTTTCTTGTCTGTGCTGCATAAGGCAAAGAATTGTCGTCTATACTCTGAATAGCAACTACCATCTATACTCACTTATAAATCTAGTCAAACTGCAAACTGAACAGAAGCAGATTTGTCATCACAACATGCACCAGCAGATCTGGGTCTATGCAATTTGTTAGGAGTAATCAGTAGAACAAACAACATAGACCCTGATCTGCAGGCACATTATGCAATGGCAGATCAAGGTCTATGTTTTATGCAGTTGGACTTGACTTATAAGCAAACAAATATGGTATACACATCCACTCACCACAACTAGTGGTTTAAAATCCAAAATCTCTTGGTAGAAAATTTTTGCTACCAACTTTATATTCAAGTATCAAACTAAAATGCTGTATGTCAAATTTTCTCCTTTAAAGTGCTCATACTATGACATCATGATGATGCTTCATGATAATGCAATTCACTGGCTCCAGCACATTAGTTTGTTCACTGAATACCAACTGCCAACTGGGGTTCCACCTAGGGATAGCCTTTGTAAGTTATCAAATGTGTTTATGACCTCTTTCGATCACAACTGTATCTGTTTATGCACACCACTATGCATATCAGCAACAGTTTTGTGCAATACTTTTTTCAAGAAGAGAATTGATTAGATAGAGGCCCAAGTGGGCATGAGATCATTCACCTGGCCCTCATCTGCCTAATTGTCAAATGCAAGAGCAGTTGGCTAAGAAATCTGGGTTATTAGGATGCTTTTTGTAAAAATTTCTTGAAACACTGTTGATTGCATATGACATGAAAAAATTGCTTCAGGGTTTTTCAGTTTTTTGCATCTTCATCCATATCTGATGCCAGAAGCCATTCTGGAAAAGAAGCAAAAAACTGGTTTTCTCATTGATTGCTATGGAAACCACACAGTTGCTCATGGATCCACCCTAGACAAAATCATGGCAGTGCATGTTGTAAGAATCATTCCTACCAAGTTTGATAAAAATTAGCTCTGCCAATATCGAGAAGACAAACATTGGATTTTCCAGCGGAGCCATCTTGAACATAATTCTGGTAGAACATGTCCTACAAAAATTATCTATGAGTTTGATCAAAATTGGCTCAGCTGTTCCAGAGAAGAAGCACAAAAAAAAGGTTTTGGTTGCTAAGGAAGTCACACTACTGTTAGGGGTAGGGGATCCACCCAACACATAATTTTGATAAAGCCTCTCCTAAGAAAGATTCCTATCAAGTTTGATTAAAATTGGCTCAGCCATTCTCAGAAAGTTGAAAATAGGCTTTCCATGTGGTTGCTCCAGAAGCCACACTGTTGCTAGGGGAATCATCCTAGACACAATTTTGATAAAACATGTCTTAAGAAATATTCCTACAAAGTTTAATTAAAATTGGATCAGCCATTCTGGAGAAGTTGAAAATAGGCTTCCATATGGCTGCTATGGAAGCTAAATTGTTGCTAGGGGAGCCACCCAGAACATAAATTTGGTTGTGCAAGTCCTAAGAAATATTCCTATAAAGTTGGATTGAGATTGATCCAGCGATTTCTGAGAAGAAATTTTACTAATGTTGATGGACGATACACAACACACAATGTATGATGGATGACTAATACTGGATGCAGTTCCATACCATCAACTCACTTGGTCTCACTGCCAGGTCAGAGTGCTCTGAAGGCCTTTGACAGTGGCAGTCCTGGACCCTCACACTACAGGAATTGCAGGTCCTTATAGGAAAACTCAAGGTCCAGGAGAGAAAAGAGGGAGTGCATTAGTGGGCAATGTTATTATCAAGGCAAATTGATAAAAGTTTAGTAATAAATCTTATTGACTATAATAATTGCTACCATTTCATTTCATTTAAAAGTTTATCTTCTTCATTTCTGTCAATATAATTTATTTAATTTCTGTTCTGCCATGTAATTAATTTTCTTGCCTAGTAGGGCTTTTTTATTGGTAACCTGTTAGGGAAAATACACATCAGCTGGTATCAGTTTCAGAAAACTGAGGGTTCAAGGCTAATTAATGCAGGTCAACAGGATGCAAAGTCTTAGAATACTGGGGGTCCAAGACTAGATTCATAAAGTCCCCGATGCACTGCAAACGCTTAAAGAGAGCTTTGCAGGCAAGCTTAAAACAACATATGTTTCAAACCTGAAGAAGGATAGAATGCAAAAACAGCTGCTAGATAAGGATTGGTGAGATTCCAAAAAGACATTTTTGGTCTCCACTCATGTTGAAGAAAAGTAAAGCTGTGTAGCAGGAGATGATCCAAAAGCCCATCTGTCAGGGAAAGGGAGATGGGAGGGAAGGTGATGGGTGAGGGGTGGGAGGGGTTTGGAGTGTTATTTGACTAAACTGAAAATAAAATAAATGAATTACAGGAAACTTCATATCTCTTATAAAAAGACCCAGAACACTGGATAAATCCACCCCTATGTACAAAGAATAAAAGCAGTTTTCAATACCCTAGTTTTTCTATAATATATATAAATGTATACATACCTGTACATTTGTGTCAAGACTGCATTATTTAGAATCAATATTACAGGTGACTGACCTTAACGTAAATATTTTTGGTTAAGAGAACTGTCAATGCTTACCATATATACCCAGTACTCGCTTTTAAGTCAAGTCCAACTTCAAACTGCACAGACCCAGATCTGCTGTCGCATAATGTGCCACCAGATCTGGGTCTCTCCAGTTTGTTAGGAGCAATCAGTAGAACAAACAACACAGACCCTGATCTGCTGGCCCATTATGCGACAGCAGACCAGGGTCTATGTTGTTTGCAGCTGGACTCGACTTGTAAGCGAGTAGATACGGTACTTAAAAAAAAGAATCTTTGCATAAATGGTATTTGAGGATTTTATCCTACTCACCTGGAAACTTGTTGACTTTCCCACCAATGACATCTGGATTCTGCTCAAAGTTGATGGCATGCCAGTGTATATCACAAGGCTCGTTTTTCCGACCAAATGGAAACTAAAGAGAAAAACAAACATATACATTTATTGCATGCTCAAAGTGGTAACAAAGGAAATATCGTATATACTCAGTTAAAAGTCAATTCCAACTGCAAAATGTACAGACTCAGATCAGCCATTGCATAATGTGACAGCAGATCTGGATCTATGCAACTATGCAGTTTGTTAGGAGTAATCAGTAGAACAAACAACACAGACCCTGATCTGCTGGCACATTATGCAATGACAGATCAAGGTCCATGTTGCGTATAAGCCTATACCAACAGCAAACTGCATAGACCCAGATCTGCCGGCGCATTATGCGCCGGCAGATCTGGGACTATGCAGTTTGTAAAGACTAATCAGTAGAACAAACAACACAGACCCTGATCTGCCAGCACAATATGTGACGGCAGATCAAGGTCCATGTTGTTTGCGGTTGGACCCAACTTATAGGTGAGTATATATGGTATTATCAAGGGTTGATACTGCCTACATTTTGCTAGCAGTAATTGGGCATAAGTTTGTGTTGCTAAGAATTTATACTTCGGTTACATTTTTTTATCAAAGCAAAATGAAAGATGAAAAAATAATTGTTACAAATCAAAACATTCCCATTTTAAAACAGATTAACATGATCAATTTTATACATCTACCTTAATTGGTTGGCACTCATGTCAAATTAAAGCCATCCTTAAAATAGTTATGATTTGCTATAATCCCCCAAACAAGATTCATTGGTTGTGCAAACTGCATTATTTTAAACAATTTTAAATGTCTGACATTAATATCATATATACTTGCTTATAAGTCAAGTCCAATTGCAAACATAGACTCTGATCTGCCATTACATAATGCACTGGCAGATCAGGGTCTATGTTGTTTGTTCTACTGATTACTCATAACAAACTGCATAGACCCAGATCTGCTGGCATATTATGTGATGGCTGATCTGGGTCTACATAGTCTGAAGTTGGACTCGACTTATAAGCAAGTACAGATGGTATTTATGCAATAAAAAAGTTTCACTGTAAAAAGTCAGTGACAGCAGTTTGATGGGTTGGTCAGTAGAATGTAAACTAATAATTAAACATGGCCTAAAATGATGGTCACATTAATTAGAATAATAAGATCAAACTGTACATGAAAATACAGTAAAAGTCTTCAATTAGAACACTGGAAGTTTCTCCATTTTTTTTTTACCACCCATTGATACTTTTCCTGATTGATGTCAATGTAAATGTTGGATATGAACAAGGGAAGAAACTGTGATAACTTTCTATCGCTCCTTTGTCACCCATGGCTGCCTGTGCAGAGATATCCTCATTTCACATGAATATGCATAAACCTACTTAACCAATCACTGCTAGCATGAGTAAATTTTTCTCACCAATGTGACCTAACATGACCTTTCCCACTATTTAAATGAGCCAATTAAAGTTTCTCTTCCAAGCACAGTCACTTATCGATCAATAAAACGGGCACTTTCATTGATGTGTAGGAGATTGTTACATTGTTTTGTTTATGACATATTTTTTTATCCATATTTATGAAAAACAAGGAAATATATGCAACGGCAGCTACAGATAAAGGAGTGAAGCAGATTATCACTTGTGGCTTGCTAAGATGCAGTATTATCATCTTTGGGCAAATTGCTACATGATTTTGCCAACTTATGGCTGAAAAAATCAGCTATATGTGCTTGCCTTCTTTTTATTTGGGATTATTTATCCTGCCACTGCATATATTATAGGTCCACTTGGCATGTGACAATGATGCAATTTCTCTGCACCAGATGGTCATAACCAGGCAACTTGCACCCGTTGTATTTCCATGCTTCAATCGCAAAGTATATCAATATGTGTCTTACTGATGTAGATGCTTTAACTATTGGTAACTGTACTGTTCAGAAAAAACCGAAGTGTTTGTGCATTCAAGTACCCAGAGTGTGCCACCTCCTGTTTTTATGTACCACTCTGGTGCAGCAAGATTTTTCTAAGGGGCTAGTGACATTTTTATCATGCCAATGGCATTGAATTGCACTCTAGATTGAACCATGTTGCACCTTTTTGTCGTTCTTTAAAATTACTCTTAAATTTGTACCTCACACTGTTTATCATAAAAATAGATTTGTGGATGTATCTGTAGACCCACCTGTGACTTAAGACAACTGACAGGACTGGATTGGGGCACATTATCTCTGAATAGGGAGTATGTAGACCCACTTGTGACTGAAGACAACTGACAGGACTGGATTGGGGCACATTATCTCTGAATAGGGAGTATGTAGACCCACCTGCATCTTAAGACAACTGACAGGACCCACCTGCATCTTCAGACAACTGACAGGACTCGATTGGGGCACATTGTCTCTGAATAGGGAGTATGTAGACCCACCTGCATCTTCAGACAACTGACAGGACTCGATTGGGGCACATTGTCTCTGAATAGGGAGTATGCAGACCCACCTGCATCTTCAGACAACTGACAGGACTCGATTTGGGCACATTGTCTCTGAATAGGGAGTATGCAGACCCACCTGCATCTTAAGACAACTGACAGGACTGGATTGGAGCACATTATCTCTGAATAGGGAGTATGCAGACCCACCTGCATCTTAAGAAAACTGACAGGACTGCACTGGGGCACATTGTCTCTGAATACGGAGTATGTAGACCCACCTGCATCTTAAGACAACTGACAGGACTGGATTGGGGCACATTATCTCTGAATAGGGAGTATGTAGACCCACCTGCATCTTAAGACAACTTACAGTACTGGATTGGGGCTATTTCTGAATAGAGAGTTTCATTTAAGAGGATAATGAACTCTGCTATTGTGCAATTGCTATTAGAGAAACATCTTGTTTTGGGGTCTGGTTAGAAGCAGAGGTTGTATCATATTCAACAAGACTACAGTGAATGGCATATTGTATACCCAACCCATGTTTAATAGTCCTCTGTGTAGAAACTAGTAGGGCATGGTTGACTCCAGAGATTATAGACCAATAGGTCTCAATGACATGGACCTTTGGTCAAGGTATAATGTCTTGAACTAAAGTTACTGTGCAGAAACAACATATTTCTTACTAGACTTACCATGACAATGACCTCTGATCTCTGGAACACATAATCTATAGGTTTCTTTTTTACCCATCTACAAAGCTTGATCAAGAAACTTGCTCTAAAATTAAAGTTTTTTTGTAAAACTCATTTTTCTTAGAGCCACAATGACTTTCACATTTGATCTTTTGACCCCAAAATCAATAAGCTCTTTCTTACCCAACGCTTGAGTCATTCACAAAATTTGATGAAGGAACATGGTCAAGAACTGCAATTTCTGTGCATAAACCATTTTTCTTCTTTCAGTCACAATGTCCTTGATCTTTGACCTTCTGAAGCCCAAACTGACAGTTACTTCTTACTTACCCCAAGTGCAAGCTATCCACAAAATTTGGTCCAGGTCTGAGATGTAGAACTAATGTTATTGTACAGTGACCATGACCTCTGAACCTTAAATTGATAGGCTTATTCCTTACATCAAGTACAAGCTATCCACAAAGTTTGGTTCAGGTATGAAAAACAAAAAATACCATACTTGGATATGTTTATAATACCGTACATGTATTGTTCATACTACAGTAGAAAAGGGGTTCCAATTATCAACAAGAACAATGTAACAGTAAGACAATCTAGGTCCATTATTCACATATTTGTGATGATATTAAAACCATGTATAGTTTTATGTTATAGCCTGTTGCTTCACAAAGGTAAATCTTCCAAAAAAAATGATCACACTTGGAACTCATTTTAAGCAAGCATATAAACAAAAGGATCTGCAGTGTTAGCATTACCAAGTAAACACAGTTCTTAGGGTACATTGGCTTGTTTTCCTCTGAATTTTATTTACAAACTTGTTGCAAAAAATTTAAGCATACATAGATATCATGCAGTTTGCTCTATGCAGTCATCTATATTTTTATGTTTTCATCTACAGTGCAAAACTTTCAATTCTTGCTGTTAGTGTTACAACCATATTCATATTTTTTTTAATTTACGGCCCAGCTCAGGTTTGTGTTATTTGGACATGGTACTGCATACCAAGTTCTTGATAACGGTTCACATTGTACAAGTGTAAGATGCATATTGGGCCAGTTTTGTTGTTTTAAAAAAAAAAAATCAAAATCATAAAATGAATTGAAACATCAACAGATGAACAGAAATTATGAAATTTTTTATAAAGGATAGAGAATGGGACTTTGTGTGCCTCCCCCCCCCCATTTGCTATTCCAGTTATTCAGATGTTTGTAAATTTAAAATGTGGGTGACCGTCTGCTTCAATCCCATTATGCAGCAAAAGTCAAGTACTTTTCCATAGTTCCAGTTTGAAGAACTCATATAGAGTTACATCTGTTAATTTTACTCATTTATATTTTACTTTTGCCATCGATCCTGATGATGTTTCTTTATATATAACAAATGTGTGTGCATATTTCCACAATTTACCTTCAGATGTCTTGATTTTGTTTTCACATAATTATGTGCATAATATTTTTGCCGAGATCTAGATTTTAAATTACCTTAAAGGGATGTTATGATATCCCAACTGAAATTTTCAGAAGTTTCTCAACAATGTCTAGGGATCTTCCCTAAATTACAATTATGTACTGTTTTTTAGGAAGAGGTGGTCAAAACATTTGTTACATTTGGAATTGCTACTATTACAGGAATAATTGCAAAACGGGGGCTGGATTTTGTGTGTTTGTGTGTGTGAAGGGGGGAGGGAGGGTTTCATACTTCTCGGACAATCTTCAAGAATTTACATTCAAACAATTAGGTCCATCCCGATTGAATATCTCCAAGGTTTGCTAATGATATATTTGATTAACATAATCAGAACATGTATAATTATAAATGACGACATATTTATGACATAAACAAAATTAATTATTCATTAATTATTTGTATTGCAGGCGCCACCCAACTATCAGACCTTAAAGCAGATATGCACACATCGTATGACAGTCACAGCAGCACCAGCGAGTTTCAGCAGTCGCTGGCAGATGTAATAGTTGACAAGATGGTTATCCAGGTTCAGGAATCTCGTTTGTACAGTGTCATGCTTGATGAGAGCACAGATGTTTCAGTACATCAGTATTTGGTTGTTTATGTTAGGTACTTGACTAGTTTGGTTGGTAGTGTTGAACCAGTTACACGTTTTCTGGGTATCCATCAGCTTCAAACTGCAAACACAGAATCTATCTATTCGGAGTTGTTAAGTTTAATAAAGTCATTTGGTTTCAGTCTGGACAATCTGGTTGGTGTGTCTACTGATGGTGCTTCAGTCATGGTAGGTTGCAAGAGTGGCATACCTGCCAACCCCTACAGAGGTATAAGCGTAACCTAAGTGGCAAAAAAGCGTAATCTGAGCATAAAAAGTGTAATCCATATAATAAATGCCATAACTGTATGAAAAATGTACATTGACTTTTGCTACTAACCTGGATCTGCAGTTGGTTAAAGTTCTTGTCACAAATGGGCAAAATCCAGGTGAATTAGTATCAGAATACAAACCACAAAACATATTGACAAATTATATATACACAACACTCACTTTAACTAGTCCACATGTCTAACTTTCGCTGAGTGATCGTAAAGTCAACTGTACAAATTCTGCAACGATCATTATCATGTGCTCAACCTGAGTGCTATATTACCCCTCTCGTGTTAATCGTTCTAAATTTGTAAAGCACTATGTCTTTTTTCTGATCTGACATGTTTTAAAGTTTAAAAAGATCCGTCTTCTCTAACAGGTTTAAGGAGGTTACCAAAGGTTTGCTGGCAACTCATTGCATTGCACATAGGTTAGCTCTTGGTACAGGTGCTGCAGCTGATGAGGTTAGATACCTGGTTAAGTTTCAAGATATACTGAATAATATATACAAGTATTTTGCATATTCACCCCGTAATATGTGTATGTTAGAGGCTATTCAGTCAGTGTTGGAGGCTTCTCACACTCATTTGCATCAGGCATTCCACACACGGTGGTTGAGTTTTTAAGGTATATAATTTCCCAGCCCTAGTTAGTACCTTCCTGGAAGACAAGTCTGCGAAGACTCTTGCACTGTATAAGCATATTACTTGTTTCAAATTTATTTATACAGCACACTATATGGCTGACATTCTGAGGCATTTGGCAGTTCTGTGTCGAGCTTATCAGAGATCTGATATTGACTTTACTGAGGTTAACCATCTTCTCGAATCCACTGTTGAGGTTCTTGAAGGTCTGAGGTCAGAGTCTGGTATTAATATTTCTAGGTTTCTTTCAGAGGTCCCAGCAGGCTGAGAACCAAGTTTAGATTCATCAAGTTTGTGTACTTTCGAGTACAAAGGCCATACAATTAGCGATGGTACTAAGCAAAGGTCAGAGGCTGCATCTTCTTGTGCCAAGTTTGTAGATATTGTTATAGACAATCTGAAGGCAAGGTCCACCGAGGAGGGGGACTCAATAGTTTTAAGTGCTCTAACCAAGTTGTTTGATCCCTATTTGTATGGTTCACAGGCTGACAATTCCATTCTTTCAGAGGTTTCAGGCATTGTTTCAGGTTACTTGTCTACTTTTGGGTTAGTTAGTCAGTCAGAGGTTAGTCAGGAGTTGGCTGGCTTTGTGGCTTATGCTAGGGTTCAGGTTCTCAGGAATGGTAAGGTGTATAGAGGTGTTAAGGTCTTGGTTCAGTTGGCAGTGCAATCCAGGTCAACATATCCTTGTGTATCTGCGGCTGCTGAGAGACTCCTGGTGTCACCAGTCAGCACTGTAGACTGTGAACGTGGATTCAGTAAGATGAATCTCATCAAAACTGACATCAGGAATAAACTCGGCATCTCAACTCTGGAGAATCTAATGAGAATCGGTACATACAAATGTGAAGGAGACTTCGACTTTGAAACTGCATTCAGCAAGTGGGCAGCCGTAAAATCACGATGCATACTCATGTGACATTCGATTTTGTTATTTTTATGAAACATTTTAATAGTGCAAAACATTATAAAGCATGCAAAACAGTCATGTAATGATTTATTCTGTAATATTGTGGCCTTGTTTTGTTTGTTGTCAATAAAGTAATAAATACCCCATCTTTTTCAGTTTTCATTGCCTACTACATTAATAGACATGGAAAAATACTGATTCCTTGCTTAGCGACATTTTTTGAAAATTGGCAACCAAATATTTTGATTGGCGATTTTATTGGCGACAACTTTTTTTAAAGCCAGAACCATCCCTGACACAGTTTTGCATACTTTTAATGCATAAAAATATTTTTCTTACATTTTTTTGTCTATGTACATGCATAAAATATGCAAATATGCTGTTAATGAGCTGTGTAGACAAAAACATTAACACAGATAGAAGTAAGGGAAAAGTTTACCATTTTTCTGGGCAAGTACAATTTTCTGTGACTAACCCCAAATTTTATTTGTAGAATATGAATCCATGTTTTTGCACAATTACATGGAAATGCTAATTATGTAGGACTTTTTGGGGTTCTTTCAGCCTGAACTCTGTCACCATGAATTAATTTTCCATTTTTATAAAAGTATCATCTGACATCACAGGCCATGATGGAGAATACAGTAACAGATAGATTATACAGTGCTAATTGTTTCTTATGATATTATCAGGGTTCTCAATAGATTTCAAAACTGAAGAGTCACTTGACCCTTGACACCAAAATCTCAAGAGTCAAACTGAAAATCTCAAGAGTCAAAACTTAAATCTCAAGAGTCATTTGTTTTTGAGTCATGATCTCATAGCTGGGATTGTTCGTTATTTGTGGAGCAAACTGATGCTTAAGATTTCTTACAACTTTAGGAGATTTATTCTCCTTCTCCTAAGAATTGTTACTAACTTTTCTAATTTTTGGAGTCTGAGGGTCAGAATGATCATCACTGGCAGGTTTTTTCTGAGACTGAGACAGGAAATAAAATATACTTCTTTGAGCAATAGTGATTATGGTAATTAATACAGGCCAGTGTATGACAATTCAATGAAGAAGGAGGATGTGAATATCTCGTAGTTCGCTGCACAGATTTTTAAAATAAATAAATTCCAAGAACATTTTTAGTTTCATTGACAAGATCATTGACTGGTTACCACTGATGACATTAATTGTGATTATTAAATTTCACACTTAACAGGCTCTCAATAGTTTTCAGGTCCAGATTTCCACTTGAATCATTTTATTTTGCGAAGAATTGAGAATGTCTTCTCTGTACCAGCATTAGAATATGACCCTGACAAAACAACCACACTAAGCCTGCAAGAAAGTTCAAACTTCAATTTTCCTGTGGCTGGGTTTTAAGGTTGCTGACTGATCTCTAATACTCATCCAAGCTAAGTTCATCCTGAGAAGAAAGTTTTTCAGTTGGACATGAGATGTATTCACGAGTTTCATATTTCTCAGCCAGTGTTTTTTTTTTTAGCATTGAGAGAAAATTTATGTTTCTGCATTTTAAAATGAATTAAAATAAAACATATATAAACTGCCCCTAAATATTCCTCTAAAAACATCTTCTGCAATGCAAGAACAATTAAACAATACAAAAAATCAAAATACCTACTGAAGAGTTTCTGCAAAAAATCATTTTTGGGTCGGTCTCTCCTTTTTATCTCACCTCTGCCAAAGGTCAGCTGATTTTTATTAAAAGACTTGAAAGTCATCATGGACCACCTTTGATCCCTTTATTACTTATAACACCTCCTAAAACATCCGCATTTGACCTTAAACTCCTGATTATGACAGTAAGGTAATCAATTAACAGTTTGTTGTGTACACATGTTAGTCTTCATAATCTGATTACAGGTATAACATTTCCGGTCCCCAGTAGACTGGTTCCCACTGGTTTCTGTAATGTGGGGATAGAAAGCACAAATACACCGATTCTTTTCTCTTAAAAAAAAAAAGTAATAATAATAATAATCTTTTATTTGTTAAAATCGACAGATTTCAATTATAAATCGGTATGTGCGGTACACAGCTTGAAAGAGGTATTTTTGTCCTACCGCTGGGGAATCAAATATATGTTGATGGGCAATCAAACAAACACTCATAATTGATTCAAAAGTTAATCCAATCAAGTCATAACTGATTCCCTCTTCCTCTTTCATAAACGTCAAAGATAATCCCCAAACAATCTAACCTTCATTCAGTTATAAGTGACCTGTTAGCTCTGTCCCATTCATATTGATTTTGCATAGGAGTCGATAAGGTGTAAACAGGAGTCTAGCTAATGTTGATCACTTGCACATACACTCAATTTGTTTTGGACAGCGCACACTCAGTTGGAAATTATGACAGAGGTGAATGAAGGGTTACAATTAAGACTGATGCTCCGGCCAAAATCAATGTGCGTCATAAAAATGCACATGTTTGAATTTCCATTAGTCAGAAATGGGTTAAAATCCAAATCCATGCATCAAAACCCTGAGGGTACACGTCTATTGAGAATCCTGATTATTATTATTTTCTTTCTTGAATTTTTATTTGTGGTGGAGAATAATTTGTAAATTAGTAATTTTGAGCTTTACAAGATTATCATTAGCAATTTATCTTCCAAGATATATAAAAAAAATAAAGCATTCATGAAAGATTTTATGATTAATCAGTTCTTACCTCTTTCCAGCCCAGTTCTTTAAGGACAAGCTTCAAAACATCCTGATTTCCTCTTGCAAAAGATGTATCTACTGTTAACATGTATCGAGGAATCGGCTTGTGGTCTGCATAAGTTTTCATCTTCTCACGTTTAATCTCTGCCACTTTCTTCTCTCGATATGACAGCTCACGGCGGAAGTCTGAACCCTTCCAGTAATGCCTCTTTGAACCTTTTTGACTCATTTTGGGGGAAAAGAACTGGTCAAATATAAGCTGAACTGCTACTGTTGTAGTGCACGATGTCAAATCAACATTCCAGAACTTCTATATTCATTGCAATTCTTTATACAAGTTCCTTGTAGGAGAATTCTTTTTCGATCTCGAAAGTGGAAGCTTTGAACATAAAATTTCGTTGTATTTAAACTGGACGAGTGATTAACACTGTACAAATATTCAATGTCCAAACTACTAAGACAACCACACTAAAAATGGTTCTACTGAGCCCTACATATTTAAAAATTATGTCGTCGTTAAAATTGTTGACCTGATCCTAGTACTTACTGACAGGTAAGATAACCAGCCATAACCGAGTAACGATGCACGGTGTTCAAACTGTTGCATTTACAGCACGTGCGATCACTGAGATCTCATTTGATTGGAAAAGATTAGGGCAATTCAAGTACTACTACAAATGTTTATTCCGTGTACTGTCCACTGCTTTGGTTATTCTTCAGAATGCAATTAATACGTAATTTGATATCCACCAAGTGGCCGTTCGCAACATGTAAACAATCTCCGGTAGGGGAGGCAATTCTCGAGGTATTGTGCAATCGGAACACTTCGTGGCTTTTGCAGTAAAATGCAGTAAAATAAAAAAATAAAAATACAAAAATTAAAAAAAATCCAGAGCTTTTCCATGGCGGAAAGACCCGAACCCGTTCCCTTACTTATTCGTGTAGAGCAATGATGTTACCGATTAAAGGCCTTCCAGTCTCAAACCGGGAAAATCATCATCATCATCAACAACAACAACAACAACAACAACAACAACAACAACAACAATAATAATAATAATAATAATAATAATAATAATAATAATAATAATAATAATAATAATATAGTAGTAATAATAATAATAATAATAATAATAATAATAATAACAATAATAATAATACGAAATAGACAAAGCCTAGGGGAAGCCAGCGCAGCTTCAAGCAGTTGTGTAGACCAGAGGTTTTCAAACTGTGGTCTGCGAGCTCCATTCAAATCCTATGTGAAACATTGTCTTTAATAGTCAAGTGGTCCGCGAACAAAAAAAAATTGAGAACCACTGTAGACGATACAGACTGAGATATTGGGTCTACAGACTGAGCACTTCAGCAAATAGTATATTTAGAGAAATACACCTAGACCATGATTTGATAGAGTCTGCGCAAGCACATCGGACATTTTAAAGGGTCGGCTCAAAATGGATTGGTGCAGAATTTCATTAGAGGACGCTATTAATCTTAGCAGCTAAAATTAGGAGCGACATTTCAAGGAGTACTATTTTATACATTTTCACAAATTTGAATTTGAATTTGTTTCGTCTGTCTGACTAAAAATATCGAAAAATCGTGAAATTAAGATTGTGTTCAATGTAAATAGACCGAAAATCGCATTTAAAGAAAATCAAGAATACACTTACATGGTGTTTCTCTGTCTAAAATAGATCATGACTACGAGTAAACATTGTCACATGACGCAATGAGACGCAAAAAGCAGGTAGACTTCGAAAGGCTTTCAGCTTAATTTCTGTGGTAATAAAAGGATATTTAGTGCTGTCGCCGATGGGATGAAATCGTATTAATGCACAGTGATGTATTCTCCAGGGAGTAAAGTAGCTTGATTCGCTTTTTTTTTGAGTAATAGATAACTACAACGTTCTCTCTCTCTCTCTCTCTCTCTCTCTCTCTCTCTCTCTCTCTCTCTCTCTCTCTCTCTCTCTCTCATATTGTAGTTAGATATATACAGCGATCATAATTGTTTTGGCAAAGTACACTAGACATACACTGTGTTGCTTGTAACTCAGTTTCTTAGATGCTGTTGCATGGACGTTTTTGTTTTTGCTAAACTGGACATGCACAGTTTTGTTATTATGTACTATACATGCGAAGCAGGCGAGACATCATTCAACAGAATTTCCTATTGGTTCGTTCTTAGCACCGACCTTCAAACATGAATCCAATTATAAACATTAAGGAAGTGAAAAATCTTTCATTTGGGTTGATTTCATGTTTCATGCAATATTTCACTCGCGTGCCAATTTTCTTCTTGAATGTTATTATTTTACATTACTGACCGTGGCAGAGAACAACGGCAAATTCAGTGGTTGACAGTCTGTGCGCATGCATTGGCAGGTCGCATACGAATTCAACAGCCCATGGATTGATAAGGTGGTCAATTCGGAGAAGGATTGCTAATAAAGTGTTTGGAAATTTAAAAAATGGCCTTCGAAATTGTATGAAAACATATGAATATCTGACAAAAACACGTAGAAAAAGGAACAACTTTACACAGAGATATGAAGTATCTGTGAATAAGTCTTTTTCCTTTTTCTACTTCTTTTTCTCGTATATTCTAATTTTTTCATACTCTGTTGACAAAATTTCAAAGGCCTTTGATGAAATGAATCGACGGAAGTTCGACTTGCATTTTGGGTACAAAGGTCCGTGTACATGACTAACTTGATTCGTTGTGAGCCGACTGAAGTCCAGAAATTTTAAGGGGTCAGATCGTCATCCATTGAATCTGCGGTTGTATATTTTCCGACACGACCAGTAATGTCAGAAAATAATTTTAAAAACTGGCAGATAACAACTTGTTCCTCTACAAACAGTTTATAAAACGACAGACGCAGAAAGAAATAACATTAAACTTTTATGATTGCAATCCTGAACTCATTTGCTAAATTGTCTTTGATTCTCTTGTTTTTATCTCTCTTTGTTTCTTTTCTGACCTTCGAAACATCGTAAGGTAAGAATATTCTCTATTTTTAATCAGCTATTTTGGCGTTGAAGAATTTCCACAGGCCCTTACGTCGAACCTATTTTCCTGTATTAAAAATCCTAGCCATGGTGAAAGTCTTCAAATTAGCAAGTTGAATAAACAAAATGAAATAAATGTGTTGCATTGGTGAAGAAATTTATCTTTTTTTTAAAACCATTAAGCCAATTTTTCCTGGTAAGAAGCATACAATAAATAAATCATTACCCATCAGGTGTCGCTTGTCCCAGATAAACACCGGTGGTTGTTTTCTTTTTAGATAAAGGGGTATTTGAACTAAAGGGGAGTAAAACCCCCTGGAGGTTAGGAACCCCTTTATTTCACAAAACCTGTTTTTCTTTTCTGACCTTCGAAACATCGTAAGGTAAAAATATCTGCAACAGTTGACACCTGATGAGTATGATATATTCCTTATCCAACATGCTTCATAATGATTTTTCGTATGGAGGGAAATCACCGTCATAATTCTAGGTATGAATTTTCTATTAATATACGATATATATTCTAATTTCCATTATTCTATGTTTTTAATTTTTGCTGGATGTTATATTCTGGGTTGCATCTTTACATCTGCAAATATTTATTTCTGAATTTATTATGTGTGAGTCAGGAAGGCTGCAATTTCATATCTTCATATTCCGTGTGAGTGATTCTGTGTCCTTATGTTTGAATATTACACACTTGAACATTTTAAATTGCGTCTTTCCAACTATAAATTTTCTCTTTTCCCTTTAAAAATGTCATTTGATGACATCATACCGTTAAAAATTTAATATCCTGGAAGTTACAATGTTGCATAATGAAATTTACAAATAAGCTGTTGGCATAATGCAAGTTGTAATAAAATAATGTCCCATTCTAACAACAGATGGCGCTATGGCATATTACTGAAATTCAATGACCCCGGTTCGGGTATATTACAGATTCCTATCATCAAGCACTGATCTACGGATCCGATACGATCCATAAGAACCTGATGACGGCAGTTCTGCCATGTCTCGTTAACAACGTAAATTTTATAAATAATTATGATATTCTCTTTGAAATAAGATAATAGCAATGCTTTTTTCTTCTGGAGTGTTCATTTTTTCCTTTTTGGATACTTGCTCTACAGGTGAAGAAATGAGTCTTCACCTTCACTATTCCTCACTAGTCAAGTCCCGCATAGCTGCTATTCATCTTTTCTTCTTTTTTAACATCACTCTTTTAAAAATGGACAAATTAGCTATCAGGGAAATTTAAAATATAGAAGAATTTGTTTTGATTAAATTCCTCCTCCTCTATCTCTCTCTCTCGTGTTTACAGATTGCGGCATTTTTATATACATTTATATGAAATCAGGGATCCTATATTAGCAAAATAGGTCACAGCTGAAATAAATGGTCACCATGACAACTGTGTTGAATACATTGATAACTTTGTGAGAGATAATAGTAGTAATGGGGGGGGGGGGGCTAGGGGGCATCCTATGTTAAAAAGGGTCAAAGGAATATAGGGATGGTCCTTGAAAATGGTGGGCCTCTACAGGGATATGGGAAATTTAACATGGAGTGGGGCACTTGGGGGACAATGGGCATGGAACATGGGACCTCTACACACACACACACACACACACACACACACACACACACACACATATATATAAATATCGGAGTAGGCAATAATGAAAATAATCTTTTCTAGAAAAGTGGTTAGCCCTGAAAAGGGTCGTTGAAGTGGTGTCAATCAATCCAGTTAACATAGTGAACATCTCATGGAGGGTCTTCTTCTCCTTAGACTTCGACGGACTTCAGGACCGTAGATCAATACCCGCTTCAGGCACCCTTGTCTTTCGATATAGATCCTTCTTTTCCATATTGTTGTAGTGGTGATCTTGGTAATCGCCCATGAGGCTTTGACGTACATCGGGTAGTCCGGGTTGAAGAACATCCCCGAGACGATGTTGGAAGACTCTACTGAGGTATACATCTTGAGAACCGGTGAAGCTTTATGAGACAAGCGGTGGTATATATATAGCCTAAGAGTGGATTGAAATGGATTGAAATGAGCTACCAATCCAATGGCGCATTATAAGCGGGTAGGTTTTTCTTCCAATGGGAAGAGAGCTGGGGGATGTGACGTCATCTTGAGTATAAAGGCATCACAGCGTTCGTATGGTTTTACCTTGGGCGGCCTAAGTATGACGGAGACTACGAAGACCATGTATTGGGGTGAGAGTAAGACGACAGCAGCAAATGCCGTGGTGAACTTTCAACCGGAAGATTTTAATTTAGATTTTGTGGATTTTCTGTCCTCTCAAGTATTTGTGCCTGAAACAACGACTGCTGCTGTACCACTACCATCTTTGCCTGTCATCGACGATTTTAAAAAGAGGCAAAAAGAAGAATTGGAATTTTTTTTACAGCGTCAGAGAGAAGCCGAAGAAGTTTTTCTTCAGCAAGAAGAGGAAAGAAGAAAGCAAGAAGAAGAAGAAATAAGAAAGTTAGAAGAGGAGAAGTGTGAAGAACCGAAGGAAAACAAAACGGTGAGTGTTACAAAACATTTTAGCGGAGTTAAAAAAATCTGAGAAACATTTATCAGATTTCTTTAACACAACCTAAGAGAAAGAGACCATCACGGGCGAAACATTCTAAACCCATCACTACTAGTGAGATGCTACCACCACCACCACCACCATTCACTACTACTACTACCACCAAAGCAGCAGTAGGAATAGGAGTTGGTCGTGGAAAAGGATTGAGACAGTTGAAGCTGATCATGTCCAGTCCATAAGTTTGTTTAACAAACAAACACCCCAACGGTCCTTTTCAGGGCCACCCCATTTGCCAAGAAAAGATAATCATTCCATTTGCCAAATCAAGTAAAACTTTAAATCCCATCCTTGGTTTGTGTAAGAGTGAGTAAGTGCGTACGTGCGTGCGTGCGTCCATACTCTAAAAAAAACCAAAAGACACTTACTTTTTTTCCATTCTGGTCTATTCTCTTTTTTTAAAAAATCACAATGAACATAACACCACACTCAAAAAAGTTCATCGTTCACTGTCTGTCTCTCTTGTTCTTGAATTTCTTCACAGGGATCAAGGGTTCTTTTTCTTCTTCTTTCTCATTGTCTTCCAGTCGTCTAGCTTTCTTGCTTTTCTTGACGCCGGGGATAGGTTCTTCTTCTTCTTCTGGGACTGAAGATCCCTCTGCAGAAAAGCGCTTGCGACTTATTGAAATTGTGCTCCATGTGTGGACACTTGATTCAAACCAACGACCCCAAGAGACACACTTGTACCGGAAAGAAAAGATGTCGCTTTTGCAAAAAGTATGGTGGATTATGATCATCAATGTTTCATGCAAAAGTACGACAATACACTGAAGAAATAATTAAAGAGTGATCAGAACAAGAACCAAGTGGATTTCATCTTTTTTGATTTTGAATGCATGCAAGAAACGGGCATTCACATTCCCAATTTCTGCGTCGCTCATCGGGCTTGTGAGAAGTGCATCCAAGAACCTATCCACGTTCACTGTCCTCATTGTAGTAGGATTCCAGGAGGAGGTGAAAAAATCTTTCGTGGTCCCAACACTCTGTCCGAGTTTGCTCAATGGATTTTAGACCCTACCGACGACACTTGGAGCGAAGAGGACATTCAACGTTACGGAGACTGTCATCGCTATGCGACCGTCATGGCTCACAATTTCTCGGGATACGATGGACAGTTTTTGTTAAAATATTATTCGCAACAAGGTACCGAATGCCCCCAAGTCACCATGAACGGAGCCAAACTCATCTACATGAAAGTGGGACAAGTGCAATTCAAAGATTCCATGAGTTATTTAGCCATGCCTTTGAGTCGAATGCCTAAGGGGGCGCTCTACAGATAATACATGCTTCTGAGAGAGTGACAGGTGTAAGATGAAGTATTTTGCATTTACAACATGCACAATGGAGAGAATGTTGGCATACCTCTATGTTCCTTTCATGTACTGTAGCTGAAATTTCTTTACATATTGTACTTGTGGAAACTGGACATGATCTAAGCACACAGCAGACAAAATGGCCGCTCCAAAGTACTGGAAAAATCAGCCTGAATTAGTCAAAAGTGCACTATTTTCAGGAGTTATTAAAATAGGGAAACGAATTTTTCCAGAGCAGACAATACCAGCTTCTGAAAGTACTATGAATGAATTACAAAATATCTAAAAAGTAAAAAAAGTTATCGGCTCTTTTTTTATTTATTTACCTTTGAAGTCGAGGAAGTGAAAATGACCAAGCGGAGCTAGCAGTTTTTTTAGAGGTGCACATCTTACTAAGACCAAGCTGTATACTCTATAACCCAAATTTCACCCATCACTCATACACCAAAATAAAGGGAATTCCAAGTTCTTTTAACAATACCTAAGATATACAAGGTCCTTTTTAAATAGCCAGGACAGCCAGTGAGGAAAACCTGGGTAATTCTTTTTCTTTAAAAATCAATCTATGCAAAGTACGAAGCTGGAGAGCGCCACCTTAGTGCTTCATGTAGGATTGAAATCAGTTTTTGCGCGGACGTGATTGAAAACTATATCGGAAAATGTTGATTCTTTGAAGATGCAGTTATTGATTTGTGGTTTTTGAAACTAGCACAGACTCTCAACTTTACATGTGTCACGACACAAATGTCTATCCTATGTTTGCCGTTTTCCAAACACACAAACTTAATTTTGCCACACTGCCTGTCTGGAATCTATAACAAAACACTTCGTCACTCATTATAAGTAATTTAATTGGCTACAAATATGTTCTTACCGCGTTCGCTTTGAATCGCCCTCAGTTGCTATTGACACAGTGAGAAGAATAGACGTGTTTTTTCTGTGCCTGACCGTTAGTCTCTTTACAAATAAAACCTAACGCACAACCCCATCGTATAATTTGTGATCAATGGACATTGTATCAGCCTTAAGTCAAAATACATCACGGAGCGTTTGGATGTAATATTTTGTGAGAATTTTACATCTACGTTTTCAAAAGAAGGATTTTAGTAGACTATGTCTCCAATTAAATCTTGTGATATTTTACCGAAAAAAGAGGATTTTTTCCTATCGATGTGATTTTTAAAAATGGAATGTGTGTTTTTGAAATTTCTTAAGGAAAATATACCATAAAAAACGTAAGTGTCGTGATATTGTTAAAAGTAGGAATAAAATATTCTCTCTCTCTCTCTCTCTCTCTGTCGTAATGTCAATTCTCTCTGTTTCACAAACACACACTAAGTTTCTTATACAATGATTTCGATTGAAATGATAATGGTATCTGTTCCCGTTTTTAAGATGCCTCTCCACAAATGTTGGCAGTAGTCACAATGATTATGTAAAATGTGACGTTAGTTTTGTAATTTTTTCAAAAACTTGCACCCCTTAAAATTGTACAACGATTTTTCTTCCATAGGTAAATCGTTGGATTATATAAAATCTTGAGTTTAGTTGTTCTTGTGCATGTCAGGTATCTTAGCTTTGTTCCTATTTTGGCACTGCAATGTGTCACGAAAAAAAAATTCTAGATCTACCGTTTTCCGAAGGAAACCCAAAAAACAAGCACATAGCTTTACGGTGTAAGAATGACTCGAGTATGACCCATCCAATTATTTACTCTATAACCCGTCCTATTCTACACTATCATTCTTGAGCCCAAACATGCGTTCAGTAAAACTGTAACAATGTATGCCCTATTTTCAATCAGTCCATTTCAGACTGTCGATAAAAACAAGACGTGTTTTTACTGTTCTCCCGTCTTCGGTTTTGGGAAATGTTGTAACATTGTTTGTAGCCGCAAGGCGTGTTTAGCAAAACATAACATATCTTAAATATTTGAGAGGCATACAACAAATGCCACTACAGTCATTCGACAAGAAATATAACACTACTTTTTTAAAACGGATGAATGAAAAAAAATTTGCGAATGAACATTTCTATCACAGAATTTACCCTTGTCTTCAGAAACTCATAGAAAGGGCAACCTTCTCTCTGTTTGAGGCAAACCATACGTTTTTTTTGAAATTATTACTGCGTTCATTTGACAATATTTCATTGTGTACACACTGCTCACAGTAGGTAAAGACGTTGTTCGCGTGGCTAGGTCAATCAGTACGAAACGGCGTGTATGCAGGGTAGTAAACTTTAGCCACTACTGGCTTTTAGTAAGTAAATGTATTGAAATTAATGTTTATCTTTGATATTGTATAAGAATGTTCAAGTGATGCTACTTTCTGTGCACTATGCTCACAGTAGAAAGTCAAAATAGTCCACGAGTCAGGATAAAGGTTAATAAAAAAAAGTGGTTTTGTGAACATTATGATTATCTATTTTCATTAGCTCAGAAAAGTAGTGACCATTGATGGTAAAATGACACTGTGCCAAAGGATTGGAGCTCTAGTCTTACGTTACAACGTTGTCAACCTTGAATCATTGCCAATATTTATATGTTTGTGTATGTCTTTGTCGATGTTCTAAACTAAAACTTAAAACCCCTTTTCTTGTGATAGTTATGTTTGTGTGAGGGTATAGTAGTGTGCTCATAAGTACACCTACCCTTGCCTACGTGTGCGTGATTGTATAGTATGGTTGTATATCAGGGTTTAGTAGTGTGTCCATAACACTCCTACCCTTTTTTTGTTGGAGTTCAGGGGTGGTGGGTGGTGGTGTTTTAATTGTCATACGTTTATCACAAGGTCTCTCCCTATATATAGAGACCTTCCTACCCTCAGAATCACTATTCGTGATTCCACTTTCAAACAGTGAAGATGGAAGAGTCAAGAAGACAGATACCCTTTTTGGTCAGAGATTTGCCGACAGTCCTTCGAAAGTATACCAGTAAGAGTAAGGACTACTCCTCCTCCGCCTCTCGAGATAAAAGTCAAGATACTTGCTATATCTGCCAAGAGAAAGGACATTGGGGTCCAGAATGCCCACAACGTCAAAGTAAAGGAAAGGAAAAGAGAGACAAAGGGAAAGATACCTGTTATCATTGTCAAGAAAAAGGACATTGGTCTTCGGAGTGTCCTCAGAAACAAGAGAACCTACCAGAGAGGGAGGAAGCAGAGGGATCTTCAGTCCCAGAAGAAGAAGAAGAACCTATCCCCGACGTCAAGAAAAGCAAGAAAGCTAGACGACTGGAAGACAGTGAGAAAGAAGAAGAAAAATAACGATTGATCCCTGTGCAGAAATTCAAGAACAAGAGACACAGACAGTGAACGATGAACTTTTTTGAGTGTGGTGTTATGTTCATTGTGATTTTTTAAAAAAAGAGAATAGACCAGAATGGAAAAAAAGTAAATGTCTTTTGGTTTTTTTAGAGTATGGACGCACGCACGCACGTACGCACTTACTCACTCTTACACAAACCAAGGATGGGATTTAAAGTTTTACTTGATTTGGCAAATGGAATGATTATCTTTTCTTGGCAAATGGGGTGGCCCTGAAAAGGACCGTTGGGGTGTTTGTTTGTTAAACAAACTTATGGACTGGACATGATCAGCTTCAACTGTCTCAATCCTTTTCCACGACCAACTCCTATTCCTCCTGCTGCTTTGGTGGTAGTAGTAGTAGTGAATGGTGGTGATGGTGGTGGTAGCATCTCACTAGTAGTGATGGGTTTAGAATGTTTCGCCCGTGATGGTCTCTTTCTCTTAGGTTGTGTTAAAGAAATCTGATACATGTTTCTCAGATTTTTTAACTCCGCTAAAATGTCTTGTAACACACTCACCGTTTTGTTTTCCTTCGGTTCTTCACACTTCTCTTCTAACTTTCTTATTTCTTCTTCTTCTTGCTTTCTTCTTTCCTCTTCTTGCTGAAGAAAAACTTCTTCGGCTTCTCTCTGACGCTGTAAAAAAAATTCCAATTCTTCTTTTTGCCTCTTTTTAAAATCGACGATGACAGGCAAAGATGGTAGTGGTACAGCAGCAGTCGTTGTTTCAGGCACAAATTCTTGAGAGGAGGACAGAAAATCCACAAAATCTAAATTAAAATCTTCTGGTTGAAAGTTCACCACGGCATTTGCTGCTGTAGTCGTACTCTCACCCAAATACATGGTCTTCGTAGTTTCCGTCATACTTAGGTAAACCCTACGAACGCTGTGATGCCTTTATACTCAAGATGACGTCACCCCCCCCCACCCCCGCTCTCTTCCCATTGGAAGACAAACCTACCCGCTTGTAATGCGCCATTGGATTGGTAGTTCATTTCAATCCACTCTTAGGCTATATATATATATATATATATATATATATATATATATATATATATATATATATATATATATATATATATATATATATATATATATATATATATACCACCGCTTGTCTCATAAAGCTTCACCGGTTCTCAAGATGTATAACTCAGAAGAGTCTTCTAACATCGTCTCGGGGATGTTCTTCAACCCGGACTACCCGATGTACGTCAAAGCCTCATGGGCGATTACCAAGATCACCACTACAACAATATGGAAAAGAAGGATCTATATCGAAAGACAAGGGTGCCTGAAGCGGGTATTGATCTACGGTCCTGAAGTCCGTCGAAGTCTAAGGAGAAGAAGACCCTCCCTGAGATGTTCACTATGTTAACTGGATTGATTGACACCACTTCAACGACCCTTTTCAGGGCTAACCGCTTTTATAGAAAAGATTATTTTCATTATTGCCTACTCCGATATTTATATATATGTGTGTGTGTGTGTGTGTGTGTGTGTGTGTGTGTGTGTGTGTGTGTGTGTGTGTAGAGGTCCCATGTTCCATGCCCATTGTCCCCCAAGTGCCCCACTCCATGTTCAATTCCCCTTTCCCTGTAGAGGCCCACCATTTTCAAGGACCATTGTCCCCCAAGTACCCCTCCATGTTAAATTCCCCTTGTCCCTATGTTCCTTTGACCCTTTTTAACATAGGATACCCCCTAGTCCCCCAACACCCCCCCCCCCATTGCTACTGATAATTACGAAATAGAGTAAAAACAAAAAGCATTTTAAAACATTTAAGACACAAGGCTTTTTAATAACGTTGTAAGAATAAAGGAACATCTAGCATTACTCATGAAGCTTTAATTCTTTGTAAAATAAAAAAATAAAAATAAAAATAACAAGAAGACGGGGTCAACTATATCCCCCGTCCCGCCAAAATGTCTGTTAGGAGACTGAAGGAGAGACATATAACAACACACACACACGCACACACACACACACGCACACAAATCAATATCTTTAACAGTTTTAGAGTTATGTTGATGGGTGGATGGGCAGATGGACAAAAACATAAAAAATTATTGAAACTGAAGAATTAAAAAAAAGTAACACGCGCATCTAGACCACAAATCTGATACGTTATAAAGTTTCATAGGGATATCTTTAATAGTTTGCGGCTTTTTTTCCCGAAACAATAGTGTGTCTGAGAGAGAGAGAGAGAGAGAGAGAGAGAGAGAGAGAGAGAGAGAGAGAGAGAGAGAGAGAGAGAGAGAGAGAGAGAGAGAGAGAGAGATAGATAGATTTGTGGAGTTATGCTCCGTAAATGAAAGTGTGACGGACGTGCGGAACCAAGATCAATATCGGTCGCCAATATCGTTGACAGGGGGGACACAAATAAAATCATATTTCTTACACAGTAAATAAGACAATCATACGGAATTAGGACCTTTTTAATATATTTCTTTTATTACAGTAAATAAGACAATTATACGGAATTAGAACCTTTTAAATTTATTTCTTTTATTACAACTATGGAAAGTTTGATAATCAGAGAGACATTTATTACAAGTGACTTCCTAAAATTGTTTACATAAGCAAAACAGTAAAGAAACTGTCTCCTCCGCTTCAGCGAGACATGCGTCAGCCCCGAATATTTCACACTGGGGTTATTCAAATAAATACAATATTTCGAACCAAGTGTGTGTGTGTGTGTGTGTGTATGTGTGTGTGTGTGTGTGTGAGAGAGAGAGAGAGAGAGAGAGAGAGAGAGAGAGAGAGAGAGAGAGAGAGAGAGAGAGAGATCACGCGATTTTGACGTTCCAGACGGTAAACCGACTTATCAAAAGTATCAGGCAACATCTCACTATTTTTCTTGCAATTGGGATTTCATAAAAGGCCCCGAAAAAAGTAAAAATAAGACAAAATGAAATATACCTTTAGATTCAAGGAATCTTGATGTGAGCGTAGGAAGAGACATAGCAACTAGAACTTAGCCCACTTTCGCAAATCCCAATGCTTGTTATTACATATTGGCTAATATGAAACAGCAACAATTTATACCCTCTAGTCTATGTGCGACCCCCCCCCCCAAAAAAAAAAAAAAAAATCAAATACAGACCCTGGGACATTGAATAATAGCTTCTTAAATAGTGTGTGTGTGTGTGGGGGGGGGTAAAGACCGCCGTTACTCTCGCCGAACCGGACCCCAAAGGCAACACAAAAATAGGCCCATTCGCCGACCCGAGTGATGTAAAATAGGAGTTTGGGCTCAGCCCCCGCCCAGTGGCTGAGTCCAAACTCCTCATTGGCACAAAAACCAGTATACCGTGCTCCCACGACGTGAGCTTGATCCCAGTCAGATTCGGAACCTTCGCTCGGTCGGGTATACTATAGTAAAATTGTTCTAATTGTTTCCAGTGGTGCAGCTAAGAGCCTGGGTATCAATTTAAATTTCAGAGGCTAGAGGAATCCCTGGTATACACCTTAAAGCAAATATATCAGAGTGATCACAATAACGCGATATAACAAGCTTCCACGCAAAGGGCAGATAAAACAGTGAAGACGAGGATGCGCTGGACGCACTACTTGAGAGTGGGGCCACTGCCGCACAGCAGCAGCAGCAGGAGATGGAGAAGCCGAATGAGTGATAGGAGGCACAGCAGCTTGTTGGACGGATGTAGAAAGAGTTTGTTGCACAGTTGAAAGAGTATTGTGAACAGGGGATCGCGGCAAAAGCAGGCATTAGCGGCATGGATGGAGCAGCCGGATGATAAGCCGATGGAAAGGTTTGTGAAAATATTCAACGCTACCAAAGAAGGCACCACAGGAGACCGTAACCAGACCAGTAAGTTACGCGGCTCGCCTCAATGGCTACCCAGCCAACTTGGGTTTGGGGCGAAAAGATTTTATACCAAAATATTGCGCTCGACAAGGACAGCACACAAAGCCAGGTGTTGGCGTTTTCAAACGCTTTGACGCTCGGAGTTTACGCGATTGCTTCCCTGGAGTTAATAGCAGACATTGAGGCTTGAAATATGTTACAGACACAGACATTTGCGCTAGGTAGTGAAGCAGGCGCCATATCAGAAGTAGATTTGACAGTGGCACCCAGCGATTTAGAATCGCCCCTTATTTAACATCCGCAAAGCGAAATCTGCACGAATTGCTTTTATTATCGATGCAGTTGTGCCAAAAATTGCGTTGACAGCTGCATCGTTAATTGTGATAGGCGCGGGAATTTGGGCATCAAGTACAGGGCATTCTGGTTCGGGGACAGCCACTGAAAAAGACAATGTTAACGGTCGCAGTAGTGGCGCACGACCTGCTGCTGAGGTTAAAGTCATACCGAATGCGGACGATGGCACATGAGATGGCTGTTGCACTGCTCGTGGAGCTGAAAAAACAGGCGTTAAAATAACTGGCCGCCACCTCAGCACTTTTTGATGTAGCGGAGCGGTAAGTTAAGGTGGGTAGCAGCTAGGACCAGTCGGCACTTTTTTAGCACTCGTCTTGACCGCTATGTTTTTATCGTCAAGGACGCGTATCGAAAGATCCGAAATACTGCCTTCGCAAAGTTTGCACCAGCAAGGCAATCCGTAGGTGATGGTCTGCCTGCCCCACAGGGAACGCTCTCCACGTGAATCACCTGCAAGAGCGTGCTTTGTTTTCCGTCCACAATGTTTCCGGTTGTGTTAATCTGATCGACATGGACAAACATCACGCGACATTAATATAAGCTGGGGGATTGGTTGCCGTGGAATCGTCGCCGGCCCTGTAAAAGTCGGGTAGTTCAGACACAAGGATGGGTGCGAGGAGTAGTAGGGGTAGGTGAGAGCAATTTTGACGCGCCAGATTGCAGCGACGTTTCTGTGCGAAACGGCCTTTCGTTCCGAACCAAGTTTATCGATATCACAGACCGGTACGTGATTCTGGCGGTCAAGTCCAAAGATATAATAGAAGAACTGGAATTCCAGCATACGAGACCGCGAAATGCAATTCTGCAGAACCAGGTCAATTTCGCGATCTGGTGCGCGACCATAGAATGTGGCGTCAGCGTCCGCGACCATCTGCTGACAGTGGTGCTGCCGGCAAATGCGCGAGGCTTTTACTGCTTTCACGTTTACTACCAAGTGAAAAAGAATATATAACACAGACGCGTTGTCCGCTTCAATTCCAGACAGGTTGGAGCGCCCTGCTGAATGGCATGGACATGGTCGCCTACGAGCGCTTCTGCAACGAATTTGATGTTGACAACAATCAGATCCGCAACGACGGGCTTGGGATGAAGTACTACTATTCGCCTGCCCACGACTGAACCTTTCCAGAAACGGTCGGTTTCAGGCCCGAAATGACAAGTCGATATGAGCTGAAATTTGACCACTATTCACAACAGGGATCTGGTGGAGAGAATCGATGGCAGCATTTATGCTTGATTGGATTCATGGATCCACATAGGCCGGGTGGAGCGACTCAATGAAAGCATCCTCGCGTACGTGTGGGCGATATTGGACGCACAAACACAGATGCTCGGCTCAATAATAGAGGATCGAAGGCCTTTAACGTCCAGAAGCAGTTCTTGGCCAACGTGGAAGATATGGCCGCTCGCACAGAATATACACCCGAACTGCTTCAGAAACACCAAGAGCTCCTCGGATACACGAGAAGCAAGCTTGACTACTCCCTCGAGGGCGGTCTTTACTTGCTTGCATCCGACATGGAACTCAAGGTCGGCACATTTGCAGGCTACAGCAGCAAACTTCTCGTTGCCGACGACGCCGCGGTGATCAGAACCAACGTTGACGTCAACGTGACAAAGATGCCCGCACAAGTGTCCGAACAAGTGCAAACCCAGCAACCGCAGCCTACAAAGCATTAAGTTCTGGGTTTTTAACCGCCCGCGATAAGCGCAACAACGGGTTAAAATAGAATCATGCAAAAAGGTACATGCGTCGAAAGAAGCCGAAGACCACGAAGTAAATAAAACAGCACTAGTCGTTGGTTGTATCGCAGTTGGGCTTGTAGCCATCTGGTTTGTCCGCTGAATAACTGGCGAACCTCGGCCTACCAAGGCCGCCAGTGGCGTGGTCCAGCGCACTGTGAGCCCAGTCGGGGGCTCTGGAGCGGCCTAGCCTTCGCTGGTGCTTATGTGTGAGCGCAGAACTGCAAATAACGCGATCGCAAACGTGATAACAAGTACCACCAAATATGTGGCTGGCTGCAAGCTGTCTTTAGGAGAAATGGCACGACCGACAATACCGCGTAGTGCCGCAGGCGCCTTTTCTGCCTCCCGGCCATCCGCTCCGGATGCTTTTTATCCATTCCTTGGCGCCCCCAGAACTCCGGTCTGGTTTAGGTGTTTGGGGTGGCATTGTGCCGCATCCGCCCGTGATTGAGAGCGCTATCGTGCTCACTATGAAGCCCACAGTACAAACGTAAAAAACTCGCGACCGCGCAATCTTTAAGAAGATAAGTGTCAAGCTTGAGGGAAATGAGCTGGCGTGCATCGACGATGCAGACGTCTTGGGCGTTTACATAGATCTCTAGCCAGCGGAAAAAGAAAGGACCCACGCGGTCTACTAGGGCATACAAAACACCAACACAGTCGCTATACATATTGGTGCCAGCAATGCCTTGGCTGCCACCCAGTGGGACAAGTCAATTGCAGAAGCATTCGGAAGCAGGTTCTTTGTGCTCCTTTACTTCGAACCGCTAAACGACACATCCGTACTTCCAGTCTGGCCTTTCAGACCGACTCTCCTTTGCGCTGACGTTTAACGACTACAGTCGCGTGATACAGAGCACGAATAATGGCACAAGCCACGCTATTAGCGGAATTTCGCTTGAAATCAACGTCGTATCCAGCCCGGGTCTGGCAAGCAATAAATGAGAAAAGCGGCGATTCTGTATTCGCGAGTCCTGCGCCACCGCCGTATGGTTATTAATAAGAGAGACCCCCTGCGGAAAGCATAAAGGCGCTAGTCTTGCTCTTCGAGCATGCGACACGAAGCGGGGATTTCGCGCGCGACACCTGTTATGCATGTTTAATCTATGATGTGTGTTTAAATCTCGTATATGAAGGTAAGTCGTACTTTAGATTCTGGACACCTGTACTCAGAATGTTTACAATCTTATTGACAGTTAGACTGGGATTTGTTTCCCATCTTATTACTTCACATCCTGTTATGATATAGGTCAGGTAAAAATGTGTATAAATAGGGATTTGGTAAACAAATAGTTCATTCTTGTTTTAGATTAGTCTGTGGGAATACATTTGTGTTCAGATTTTACATTGTGCCGTTGAAATCAGATATAATTCGAGAGGAAATATTTATTTAATATATATTCATTGGAATTACTAAATTGTTCATTGACTTTTGAATTAATATATTACTTTGGACTTTTGTGAATTCATTCAAAGACATTCTGGATTGTATCATTATGTTATATCAAGACATTCAAGACTATTGGAACTCATTCAGAACATAGTTTTGGACTTGTGATTATGATATTTAGGATTATTCTGAATTTGATTCACAATATTGTAAGTATCTCTTGAATTTCACTTTGTATTGTAGGGAAATATATCGCTTGGTGATATTACTGACATTGTTTGCTTCACTTTCTTTCCGTTACATATTTTTTAAGACCAAGAGTCGTAACACACCGAGGATTTCTACAACCCCCTTATCAGCAAGGAGTCGGTGACGATCGAGGGTGTCCCAAACCAAAAAGGTATCGGTAACGATTGAGGGCGTCCCAGACAAAATATATGCCCATGGGCTCTCGCGTTTCCAGCAGTGGGAGGAAGTCTTCAAATTCATGTCGCAAGAGAATATCATGGACGCGGAGCTGCCGGCAATTGATGTTGGCGCCTTTTATCAAAACAGGTTCGCACTAGTCATCGATATGAGGCCCACAGAAGACCACTTGCTCCACGGGTCGGGACGACGCATAGAAAATGCAAGCTAGGGAATCACGCTCAAGATTTAAAAATATGGCCCAGGCGGCGTGTGGGCGCGTAACACAACACACGGAATGGCCAGTTCATCTCGGCAATAAACTAATCGGCCGGAGTGAGCGATCTTTAAAAACTTACCGCCACACTGCGCCATGATTCTCGGCCGCCGTGGCTGTGGCAACAGCGTTTTGGCCAGCGAGCTTCTCCAAATGGAATTTAAGGGCCACTTTGATTTCGTCGTCATTATCTCTCCTACTATTCCCCGGCGGTGAGCCAATGGCGGCCTAGATGTAGCGATCTATGTTATCAACCCTGAGGGTCGTAAAAAGGTTTGAGGGCATCATCACGTCTCTCTCTGCTGGAATCAGCGTCTGGGTCATTACCGAGAAGAACGCTGTCGCAAGGACATTCGTGAGCAGACGTCTTAGATTGCACTCGATTACTTCAAGGACGAAGATTCATTCAGAGACGTGCTGCGAGAAAATAATGTCACTGAGCCCGAGCATCGAGCTGAGGCATGTGATTTTCTCAGAAACGAGAGTTTTGGAAAGATACTGATGCGAACAGAGCCGCCTGTCCCATACAAATTTGTTCGTGGTCAATGCTGTTGTTTCATATCGAGTATTTACCAGGAATGCTATAGCCCTCGGGACCTTAGTCTGTGTTCTATGCCAGCTACTTAGAGCTAGGCATGCACCCAACCTTATCGTCCGAGACCTTACAAGATCCCTTGGAGTTGCTGTAAGTGACATGAATGTTGACGAGTTGCTGTATATATTGGTAGCCCAAAGACAGCCGGCAGCTCATACCGTGCGCCAGCACAGGTTCGCAAAACTAAAGTCATAAAGCTGCAAAAAACAACGTAAGGGGGGGGGGGGCCTCTTGTGCCAGCGCCTTTTATTAGACAACCGCAGGACCCCTTTCATACGGAATAACGCTTGTCGCTACAAGATATCTACGCCGCTGTAAACCAAGGACCTCGGAAATTTAATGTACCATGGTGCCGTTCTCGGCGGGATTGAAGTGGTTAATACGATGATCGCGAGACACCTGTTGAAAATGCGACCAGCCGACCTCGGGCGCCTCGATTTCGAGGACGCAGCAAAGACAGTTACCATAACAATCCTCTCACTTTGGACACAAAACAGGGCACTCTCCCGGTGAACATAATAAAACAGGCCTGACCGATGGTTACGGTGCACTCATGGTCGGCGGCGCGATAGTCAACGCACTTGCCTTTATTGGCTATAACTACCTATTCTCGCTGCTGAATTTCAAAGAAGCTGATAAAGAGCGCGAGCAACACGACAGGGCACTTGAAGCCCATTCAAGCGGCTCAGGCCGACTTCCAAAGTAAGAGATCCGAGCAGCTCGACTATCTCAACAAGTGGCTTCGCGATGAGGGGTACGCAGAAAAAGCGTTCCAGGACTTTCTGGTGACCGACTTCTACACGCCCTCGCCTGAGCTCCAGATGTAGGAACAAAATCTTTGTCGTCGGTGGGCTCGCCACAGTCAACTATGTGGTTTACAAGTACTTCTAACAACCCGGCAAGGGCCATTTTTGCGCTGTCGAGTTGGAGCGTGAGCTGTTCATTTGTAGCTTTAGAGCTATCGGAGCAAAACGAAATGGATACTAAGCTTGCGGCGATACTCTACAGCCCGCGAAGTAACTGGAAGGGAGTGACAGCGGTCAAAAGACTGGCAGAGGTCGTTAAAGTCTCACATGATGTTCCCATGGCGTGGCTCAAAAAGTAGATTTATCTGCTAGCACGGAGCGGAATCCCTCGGCCGCAATTTGTTCCAACTCCTAACGAGGTGCACCAGACTGACCTCTTGCTTCTGCCACACGACAAGGTTGGACGATATACGTACAAGTATGCGCTGACAGTGGTTGATGTTGCCAGTCGTTCCGCGGAGGCCGAGCCTTTGGCCACAAAGGAGGCTTCCAAAGTCGCCGATGCTTTGGCACGTAACTTCCTAAACTGCTGCAGGCTGATCCCGGCTAGGAGTTTATATGGATGCCGTGTTGCAACTCTTGGCCAAACACGGCGTGAAGGTAAGGCGTAGCGAGGCCAGCGTCCACAGTGCGCAGGGCATTGTGGAGAGGTTCAACCGTATTCTGGCCTAGCAGCTGTTTGGGCACCAGTACGCCCAGATGTTGCTTTCCGAAATTGAGACTGCAAAGCGTAGCACGGAATGGGTTCGGCGCCTTTGTGACGGCCCTATACGGTGAGGTAACGCGGCTCACAAGCAAAAAGCCCTTGATTGCATTCGTGAAACACCGATGCGGGCTAAGTCTGCAACATCAGTGACATGGCCGATCGGTCTGGAAGAGAAACGCCTGCCCTCAAATACCTTGGTGCGGTACCTATATGTACCGAGAGATCTGGATGGTGAGCAAAGCCGCCCACCAACCTTGTTTGATCCGTAAAGGTCTACAGGCTAGAGCGGCTCGCCCGCACTATAGTATCTGCTTAGCACTGACGGTGCAGGGTCTACGCGCCTTCATGCGTGAAGACCTGCAGATTGTGCGCCTTGACACACAACTGCCACCAGTCCGGGTACTCAGTCAACATACACGTCTCTGAGGTCGAAACTATTAACTTGCTTGTAATCTTGACCCCCGAAACAAAGTGGCGCAGCCACTTTTTTGCGGTTGCACTCCAAACAGGTCAACCCCCTCAGACAATTGCGCGGCGACACGCTTTTGTTAAGACAGGTACTCCACGCAGGATACAGTCAAATACGCAAGATTGGACCATTGGAGGTAGTCGTCGACAATCGATACTTTGCGCGGATATTTGAAGGTAAGCCCCTGGGAGCTGTGGAGAGTAATTGAATACCCGAAACGCCAGTCTTTTGCAACGGTCACCTTAACGATATCGTTTAGCACAAGCTCCCGCTACTCGTTGGTCCCTGGAACTGTAACAAGGATATTTTTGCGACAGCTGTCCTGTGGGTGGTACACGAGTCGGACTGGCGTGACTGAAAGGCGCGTTTTATGACGCTCGAACAAGAGTTGCTGTGCCCTGTTCCGCACCACTTTGCGGGAGACCACGAACGTGTCAGCAGGCTTCCACTGCTCTATAAAGGAACCCCAGCAGCAACAGGCGGGAAGGGCCCTACGTATCTTCTGGCACTGGAAACTGTCAGATTTGAGGCCCATTCTCTTTTCTCCAATCTCGCGCTTCCAGTCATGTGGCAGATCTTCAGCTATGGGCGGGGGCTGGCTTTTTGGTCACCACAGCAGAGAAATTGAACGCTCCGCTGCTCATTTCACCCGAGAAAGGTCTCGAGAATGTGACGGGGGACAACAAATCTCGTCCCAAATAATAACCCGCGGAATGTATTTCTGACCCATACGTTTAGACTTCCATTCTTTTTGGCCCTTCCACTGACATCGCATCTCTTTTGCGAGACGGTGCGTTGGGGTAAGACCTAGCGGGGGACCAGAAGCTTTTCATCCTTAAAACGCCACTGCCCCCAAGAATATACTACTGTCTACTCTATGTCATGTTTTTCGCACTTAAGGGCGATGCATTCGTAGCAGATGGGCTCTTCCATTGCAAAGGCATGTTCGCCTTCCAGTCGTGCCAGGTGCTCCGGCTTGATGTAGATGGAGTCGGCCGCGACGCGCACGGCCCCGATAGGAAACTTATGCAGAATAGAAATCAGACTGATGCCCATGTAGCCGAGCATGGAAGCCCCAAGGAGCGTGTACTGCGGCTGAAAACCGTCATATTACGTAACGACCTCCACGCGGGGAATCTTGTCATACCCAGCCAGAGAGTTGGTCTCACATCAGGTGCGCTTTAGATAGTCCAGCTCTTCACAGTCGGTGACAAGCTGGCGCGTTATGCGCTTGCACTGCCGGCTGTAAATTTGCCAATGATGATGCGACCCATTAGCTTGTCCTCGGGCATTCAAAGTTCCGTTTGTTTCTTGTAGGAAACGATGACCTCGGCCCCCTCGAGGTGCGTGAGGACGCCCGTCTTGGCCACAAACCACAGCAGAGCAATAGCAGCCCAGCCGTGGTCGTTGAAGGCAGCCTCGTTTTCTCCAGGCGTCCTAAAGTGTTGCCCAAACCAGGCTGAAATGACGAGTGGCACACGGGCGCGAAGGCCCAAGAGCAAATCTGTGCGAATCCTGTCAAGTCTTGAGTCAGTGGTCCATTAATACCTACCCGAGTCATTCCGTTGCATGGGTTGCCAAACCTCTTGGAGTATGGGGCGCACTCTCCATGGTCCAAGAAGCTGCCGGGCTAACATACGACCATGTCGAGATTCACAATCTCTGAGACCCTGTATTCATCAAGGCTGTTCCAGAGACCGCCATGTCCAAACTCGACGCATGCCCGCTGAATGTCCTCCAGCATGGCCGTGGGAGTATGTTTCCAGCCGTTTTGATCCCTGGCAGTGCTGGCGAGGGCGCTCTCTTCGCCAAAGACCTTGGTCGCCATCTCCGTGGGGGTGAGGCGGGTGCCTGTGTACTTACTGTAGGCCTTGATAATCTTGTTAATCTGATGGTGCCTCCCCCTAATTCTGAAGCACAGGCCATCGGGTATCACAAACTGCTCTATGAGCTTAGGGTCCATTTTTCGGTCAATGTGACAAGCCACTGGAAAGCGAAGGTCCTGAGGCCATGTGTGGCAGTTATGGACGATAAACTAACCCCCCACCCCAAGCGGTAGAGACCGCTGTTATAGATGTTGCCGCCCGCTATATCCTTCAAGACGATAGTGCGCTTGAGACTTTTTTCCAGATGGGCAACGTCGTTGATGCTTGCATCTGTCTCGCTGACTCACCTTTCCCACATCCGTAGCTTTTGCTGGTCTGTTAGATCTTGTCCTCTGACGGCTTTTTCACAGTGTTCTTCCACACGCTGCAGTAACGCAGTTCAGATCACCGTCTCTCAAAGGGCCAGGTTGCCGAGTCTGGGATCCCAAATGGGGTCTAGAACGTATACTACTGCCGTTGCCGGGTACGCATTTTCATTGCAAGGCTTGTCGATGCCGGCAAGGAGTCGAGGCTTTGTATCGTGCCCCGAAATCTCAACCGCCTTTTCGCCCTTGCAGTGTTCTGTCTTTACCGGATCATGCTTGTCTACTACCATCCACTCCCCCTTCTTCACATCGTAGTAGAAGAACTTAATGCGAATGAGAAACTCCTCGTCTGTCGGACGGGCCACAGGAAGGATGGCATCGCGTGTGTCGGCCATTTTGCTAATTAAGATTAGGTAATCGCCTCGGACTTGGTATCCCGTCATAATGTCAATTACGCCAAGTTCGAATAGACCGTCCTCTTCGATGCGAAACGTGCTAAAGACGTGCTCAGCGCCATCGACTTCAAACTTCCTTGGCATCACGAGGACGACAATATCAATCAAGGTCTACGTATTTTGGAACAGGCGCAGAGTGCAGCGCTTCCTTGTCAAGATCAAAGGGGACTTCAGGTTCCTCGACTTCAACAGCGCCCAAGCAGCCTAAATTCCGGCCTCACGATCTCCTCTGCTAAAAGCTGAGCAAACCTGCACGGGCCGTGTTTTGGCGGTCGAGTTGCTGCAGTGCTATGTGGCTCCTAGGGTATGGGGGCCGAACACTGATAAAGAGTACAGATCAACATCAGTCTAATTGATTATGGGTCCTCGTTTTTTTTTTTGTGTTTTTTTTGCTAACGCTTTGACATCCTTAGCTTTTCCCAAGAGTCAACTCTGTTCCAATTGCGCGACAAACTTCCGGTGGACGAAAATGTTTAAAAGCATATGCTATATCAAAATCTATATACTGATATACATATTATCATAAACGCTCGCTAATAATAATATTTAGTTGCATTTATGATTAAATCAATTGGTCTTTTTGACATTATCAATCTTTTATTGTAACTTTAATAGCACTTGACAGTCTCCACTAGGTAGAAAATACTGAATAAGTATTCAGTTTGTTTAAGGTTAAGTATTCAGTTTAATTAATGTCAATTATTTTAATGAAATTACTTTTGCCATGATGTGCACAAATAATATTTTTTCAAAAAGTGCATTGATCTGCTCTAAACATGCATTAATGAATCAATCATATAGGTAGAAATATTCAGAAGTTAGCAATGTTCTTCCAAGATAAAAGTCGGATTATTCCCACATTCAAAGATGGGGTGGGGGATATAGGAAGAGGCCCAGGTGGATCTGACATAGCTCACCTGCTTACATACCAGTTGACCATTATTATACTAACTTCCAAATATTTAAATATTTCAAATGTGGCAAAGTTTTTAAAAATAATTCTCTGCAAATAAATGTATAAACTTAGACATTAGTTTTATGCAAAATATATTCTTATTGGAGCACAATCAATATTAGATTAAAAACAAAAACATAAAACACAATTACTTGAAAACATATCTCTGCATAAAGAAATTCTGATTCGTAATTACAACATTACACATAGTTTATGCTAGTCTGCAATTGTACAATTTCTGTAACAATATTTCTATTTTATGCTTTTTCTTTAGTTATAAATTACAAATTATTAATCTTAATTCCTAAGGTGTATTATTTTTATATTTTTTATAAATTATTCTATTGAAATTTACACATGAATTATTGTAAAAAAAAATTCCACCACTGGCTTTCATAATTTTTGCAAGGGGAAGAATGCTGTAACCCCAAACCTTAAACAGTCAATATCATGGGTTACTTCCCTTGCTTTCATTTAATTTAGAGTGAGAGAACAGGTATTTAAAAACAAACATATAATTGTATCAAAAGGATATGATTTGAGAACTATTTCTAACTGCTCTGAATTTTATTAATATTTCATAAGATCTTGCTCATAATAAATCTCATTGGACATCTTGATAACTTTTTAAGTCTATTTACCAAGTTTACTCAAAATCGGATAAAAAAAACAGTCTCTAGAGTGGTAACAAGTTCATTAAACCAGATGCAAGATCACCTCATTAATAAGTGTGGATCTTGCTCTTTATCGAATATATACGAGATCTTGATCATATAAGCCTATATTCCAAATTGTATCAAAATTTGATCAGAAATATAGCCTCCAGGGTGGTAAAAGGCTCAGCCAATCTGATGCAAGATCACCTCATTAACATGTATGGATATCGCTTAATATAGAATTCATCCAAGAGCTTGATGATACAAGTATAAACATATATTCAAAGTCTGATCAAAATTGGATCAAAAATACGGATTCCAAAGTCATAATTAGCAGTCAGATGCAAAATAACCTCATTAATATGTGTGGATCTTGGTCATTATTTAACTTGTCTAAGTCCTTGACGATGTAAGCGGATATCCAAGTTTAATCAAAATCAGATCAGAAATATGGCTTCCTGAGTGTTAACAAGCTCAGCCAATCTGATGAAAGATCACCTCAATACATAGAACTCACACATATTTAAACTCATTTGAGACACTGATGATATCAACCTATATTCCAAGTTTAATCAAAACCAGATCAAAAACATGACTTCCAGAGTGGTTACAATCAATATTGATGGACACATGGCCATACCATAAACTCACTAGGCCTTGTGGTCAGGTGACCTAAATATTAGTTCTGTCTGTTCATCTATCATTCTGTCTATTCCTCACACTTTTGTTTCAGGAACAATACACATATTGAGATCTGTTAATGAAACTTTATGCTCATATAAAAACATTGGCCTAGAATGACCTTTTGCTGTAAAGAGTTTTTTATGCCAGTATTTTTTAAAAACTTTCCATGGAAACAAATTACAAACAATGGCCAAATATGAGCATTACTGGGGGCAGCTCAACACAGTTTAAAATTCTGAAACTACTTACACATATTATCAAGATATCTAGAGCCTTTAGCTACGATACAATTTTTGCTAATAATATTTTTTAGCAGCCTTTTACTATCAAGAATTTTTAACTTTGGTTTTAGTGACACTTATACATTGAAATAAATTTGACACTTGCTATACATGACAAGCTTAGTTTCCACAGGTGCCTTAACTATATGCCTTTTCTGATCTTAACAGTATTGATATTGCCAGGGAACATGTTGCAAATTTGCTTATTTTTATTGTTTCTGAAGAACAAGTTAAAACCTGTTTGATGTATTACAAAACTTGATGCAAATGCCAGGCAAGGTATATTGAAGACTCAGTTATCTTGTTTACTTTGCAAGTAGGATTTCACATTAAAGATTCATTTGTCACAGGACTAGTGTTCAATAAGTTTTCCTAGTCCTGGTTTCATTAAATTTCTCAAACTTTATCCTCAAATTGAGAATCAGTTTATGTTACCTTGTGTATGATACTTCTGATATAACAGAAGTTTTTGAGATAGTGGTATCAGAATGAATGAAAAATAACTTGATACTTTGAAAACTATACCTGGAAATATTTTCAATTGTGGAGAAAAAAAAAATGATTTGAAGAATTACTAAAATTTGAAGAATCCTCAAATTTTCCTCACAGATATAACAAGACCTTATTTAGGTCAACTTGTGATTTTTTGACAGTATCTTAATTCTTGATGCCTGTTAAATAGTTATTATTCATTGTTGCAAACTAAGAAATAAGAGATTTTAAAATCTCAATTTTAGAAAGAAAATTTGACCTGTTAAAGTGACCCTTTTCAATAAAACATGTCCACTGTTCAACATGCTTCAACACATATTAGTTGCACAGCCATTTAGCGTCCAATTAAGTTAGATGAGAGTACATGGTTGCAGAACCAGTTTTTGACCTATTTTTAGACAACATTAACACGAACACACTCTTTGCATGTGTTTTTATAAAACCTAAAATCAGAATGTAAATAAGGCTATAGTATTGCAGGAAGATCAACTAGATCATAATAATCTTATTTTGCCAAGGTAAACTCCGGATGCACAATTTAATGGCTATACAGTACAAGTAACAGAGCCCAGAAACTGATTGTCATGAGGAAACGAAATCCCAAGGTATTTCAGCATGAAAATAAGTTAAACTGACACAGCTTTGGTTTGTTAGTACAGTATACGACTAAAATAGCTGCAGCCATAGATGTCAATGTATCAGAATCATCATATACTACAATACTACTCTTTCCAACTCAAAACTGTGTATTTTAGTTACCTAATTTTGCTCTGCTTTGATCTTAAGGAGAGGAACAGATGCCCTGGAAAATGGATTCAAAGGCAAGACTTTGCACTTCTTTACTATATGAATTGTTAGGAATTTATGTCTGGAAAGGACATGGAAGAATAATTTTCTACATGTGTTTACTATATGAATTGTCACTTGTTAGGAATTTATGTCAGGAAAGGACATGGAAGAATAATTTTCTACATGTGCTACTTCTTGAGCATCAGTTCTCTAGTGCACACAGGTGACAAAAATTCTCTCGATATCTGGACAAATGATATGGGACCAAATATGATCTGGATAAATGACAAACAGGGATAAAAGGTATTTTTTTAATTGGCAGGGGGGGGGGGGCTAAAGCTAACAGTTGCATTATCATGTATTTACTTTTTTGCTGAGATTTGAAAAGTTAATACCCAATATATATCTAGTTAATCTACATATATACTAAAGAATTTAACGTTTTTTTCTCCAAGTCAATTTGGACAAGATCTGGAAAAAGGAATACATTTTTTTCAACATATCTTTGCTGCTGTTCACTGTCAGTGGCTATACCAGTGCTTGAATTTTCTTCAGTTTCTTATCTTCCACAAGATTCTTTCAAACAATTAAAAAAACTTCTTGTATCAGAAATTCATTCCAACTTTATTCAAACAATTTTTCTTGTAAGAAAGTATGATTTAAAGACATTTGATATATGCATATATCTGTAATGTAAACTTTATTACAATCAACTGATAGTATAACTACATACAAACTTTTTTCTAAATGTGCAAAATGTTCAAGATTTTATTATACATTTCAAGACTGAATAATGAAACCACCCCAAAAATGTTTACATTTCTTTTCTGTGGGGGGAAAAAACACACAAAAAAGATTAAATTTCTGACACAGGTAAAATAATCCTAGTAATTATTCATAACTACATCGAGCTATCCAATATTTTTATTCCAGTATGATCATTTTCTTCAAAGAGTATCTGAAAATTTACTATGTCCATAAATATGAATAAGCTTTATCCATACGATATATGCTTAAACTTTAAATTTCAGGTCCTTTTCATGGGTTATAAGAATTTTAAAAACTGTTTTTTTTAGTACATATTACAATCATAAAATCAATCTCTCATGTACATTGGAAGAAAAATCCTTTCAGATTTAATATTCATGTTCAAATTGAAAAGGGAATTCTTTGACCAAAAAGAAAACCCCAAAAGATACTCTTGTAAAGAGATCAAAACTATTTTCTGGTTATTGCCAAGATATTTTCTGCATATTTTATAACATGCAAAATAAGCTTACCAACACCGGAGTGAATTGTAATACATTTTATGAATAAAAGGTATCAGTTAACAAGAGGCCAAAATGGCCTGAGATTGATCACCCAGCTTACATCTACCTAATAGCAAAAGTGCCTGACAATGAAATCTGGGTTAGAAGGGTGCTTTTGTTCAAATTTTCTTCAAATTCTGCTCACTGCTTTTGGAAAATGTTGTCTGATGGTTTCTCTACTTTAACTATCTTCATCCATATTCAATGGCAGATCAGCATCATTTGTATGAAATTAAAAGGCTTTCATACCACAATGTAATCAATAATTACATAGCTTGCCTCTATGGACGTTGAAGTAGTCTCCAGCAGCCATTGAAAACATTACTTATCATGCAGTAAATACATTCAGACTAAAGTGATCTTGACAATGAAGTGTTGGCCCATGTGACAGGACATAAAAGATACAAAACAATAAAAAACATAATTTTCTTTCTATATCAATGTAAAGGTACTATAACAAGTTGATAAATATCAGAGATTCATATTTTTTGTTCAAATTTGTTCTTAAAATCTGCTTCAGAAGCTAGTATCATTGTCTGTCACAGAAGCCAGAGTTTACTGTGTGAAAGTCACAGACTTTGAATAACTTTGGTGTGACTGCCAGTATGACCACTATTAAAGACACAGTTGATGCAGCAGTAATTATGGGGTACCCTGATTAGCCTCTACAGCTGAGGCCTCGCATGAAATGAATGCAGCCCACTCATCTAATTCATATACTCATTCACATGTACAATACACAGTTAGTCTATTGAGGGTAACCTATCACAATATACAATGTATAATCATTAATATGGAAAGTTTACCACTGAATAAACATAAGTATTCCTACTTTCAACTGTATTGGTCAGGCAGAGCCTGCTGTGTAGGCTAGGATTATACAGCATAAAAAAAATCTGTGTGGTGATGGGCAAAACACAAATAGATAACCTATGTTGATAAAGCATAAAATGTAGGTCATAGTCACCTTTGGTTGTAAGGGTGTAGTACTAACAGATGCATCCAATTATAAAGTTTCAAGATTCTAACTGAAACAGCACCCCATGATGAACTTTAAACACAAAATTTCAACAAAGTCACTGAAGCATGAAATATAGGTCACATCATTTTTTTTTGGCAATAAGAGTGTAGTACTTATCAAGATGAATCCCTTCACCAAATTTCATGATTCTAGGTATAACATTATGTATACAGGGTGCAAAAAACCAATGTTGTGGCATTGAGCTAAATGCAAAAACAGAATGTGAAATATAGGTCACTGTGACCTTTGGTTGTGGGGGTGTTGTACTAAGAGATGCATACAGTCATCTAGTTTAATGATTTTAGCATTAACAGAACTTGAGAAATAAACTTAAAACACAAAATTTAGCCAAAATCAATGAAGTATGAAATATGGGTAACTTTAATACTTTTGTGATGAGAGTGTAGTACAAGTCAAAATGCATTCCCTCAAAAAGTTTCATAATTCCAGGTATAATAGTATGTATACAGGGTGCAAAAAAGCTGAGCTAAATGTAAAAATTTAACCAAGAATGTACAATTAATGTACATGTCTGAACAAAGTTAGCCCCCTCCCCAGGCAGTAGGTACTATTAAATAATGCAATTTTCCTGCTGAAATATACAAGCCACTTTTGTGTATAGAGTAGGACTTCAATCGCT